>OU964975.1:3186790-3204290 GCA_918808275.2 Dolichovespula sylvestris
TAAGATAAATTAATACCGTTTATCGAACCTACGTGTTATTCGTTAAAATAGTCCCTGTTCTATTTCGATATAATATTACGAGTTAATTCTTTATCGTTCGTTCGTAAAAAGAAAGAAAAAGAGAGAGAGAGAGAGAGAGAGAGAGAGAGAGAGAGAGAGAGAAAGGAAGTAAATTATATTATTTGAAAAGTTACTACATGATCTTTACATGCCTGTTATATAATCATATTATAGTATATTACTAATGTATTATATTATATTATATGGTATATTAATTATATATTAATTATATTATAAGTTATGTATATATATATAATCTTTTTTTATATATAACCACCAACATTATTTAATTTAATCTCGATTCCACTGGGGAAAATGTTCACGTATTACCATTATATTAATATTATTACACTAATTTTGTGTAATAGCTAAACTCATTTCGCTCATTTCACTTTTATGCGATAGACGCGGCTACCGGTATATGCACCATGTATTAAATATAATATATTTATGATAAAATGAACGCCATTTTGTAATAATAATCAAGCGGGACTCAAATAGATTCATTTAAAATAACAAACAGCATTTTTATTATGTTGCTTACGAAATTCTTTCTTCTGTTTTTCTTTTTTTTTTTTTTTTTTTTTTAATTTCGATATAGAATAATAACCTCGATTATTATTTTTTCCAATAATTGAGAAATGTTTGCATATACTAAAAACATCAAAAACTGTAACCGTACATCTTTATGCAAAATTTATAATTACATATAAAATTAAATCTTGAAATTTCAATAAAAATTGTATTATTATCATTCGTCTGCTATTCATTAGTTTTGCGTTTATAAACGTTTGGTCAGTATTCTAAATAAACGATCATGGTATTTATAATAAAATATCAAAATGTAATATAAGTAACGTAACCCAGACATTTAATTATTTATACCGACCAAAATATTCGTACACGCTGACCATTTGTTCTTCAACATATTTATGATTAATTGATAAAAAAATACTGACCGAATAAACGTGTTATTTTTGTATGGAAACAAACGATTAAAACTATAACATTTATATAATATTCGTAATATTCATATAATAAATACATAAATAAATAAATAAATAAATAAATTATTCTATCTACAAGTTGTAACGTTCAATTAAGCATCATTTAAATTATGGTTGTTATTTATATATCTATAAGAATTAGAAGAAACGTTAAAATTCGCGCAAGATATCAAAGAAAATAAACGAATTTCATTGGATATAAGATGCCAATAATAATCGATACCTTTTCATCATAGTGATTGCACACCCACAAAGGTCCTTTCTAATCTATGCTTGATTCTCAATCTATCTCTAATTGCGGTTTGTTAGAATCGGCTTACGCTCACCGAGGACTATACATTGCGTGAAGGTAATAAGGTACGCACATATTCAAAGGTTTGCGTGTATGCCTATCGTATTTATGATTGACGTTAGACAGACTTGAGCATATACACACGTGTAAGCTTATTATTAAGAGTATACGTAGATATATTTGTGTGTGTATGTGTGTGTGTGTGTGTGTGAGTATTATATACGTGTCGGTAGTTGGCTTGGGAAGTTATTTATATATACGTGTATGTATTTATTTATATATACATATATATGTATGTACGTATATATATATATATATATATATATATATATATATATATATATATAAATATATATATACCTATGAACTCATAGAAAAACGAAGTGATTCGTTACTTTTTGAATTGTTCACGCATCGTTTGATAAAAGGCATAACGCGTCGATGAACACTTTAAAACGTTTAACACACCGAAATAATATTATATAACATTCTACTCGTGATGTCAAAACGATGCTAATTGTTGTGTTATACGATTTGTACTGTTCAAATGTTATCCGAACCGATTAAGTCGAACTCTATTCTCGTTAGAAATACATAAACGTGTCTGAAATAACGTAATTTTTTCAATAAATTTAGTGTAGGGGAAAAAGAACGGAAAATAGGTTGTTGTAATTATTCTATTATTTTACTTTTCTTACCTTATGTTTTAACGTTTAATTAAAATAATTAGATACGGTATAATTGTTATTGAAAGTTTCTAAAAAAACAAATAAAAAAAAAGAAAAGGAAGGAGGGAAAAAGAAAATGAACGGTAATGAAATAAAAGATAATAATGTGCGCGTGCGTGCCTGCGTGCGTGTGTGTGTGTGTGTGTCTGTGTACCCGCGCGTGCATTAAGGGATTAACGATATCGAAAATTTTTCGCACATTAATATCATTATTTCAATTATATTATAATTCATTCGATTCCAATAATTTTTATAAATGATTTTATCATCTTATCTCAACGGGAATATTGAATTACTAATTTGTGATAATATTTCGATCGTTAGCAGTTGTTGATTATCGTGATATATTCAACGTAATGAAATTATTCTTTTCGTAGGTGGATGATATTGAATATAACGGTGAAATCGGTATTTAACGAAAAATCGTTTAATCCTATTCCAAGAGGCTAAACATTTTAATTCGCCGTTGCTCCATTTGGGAAAAGAAGAGAATAAAAAAAAAAAAGGAAAAAAAGAAAAGAAATAGAAAGAAAACGGGAAAGAAAAGGGAAGGAAAGAAAGAACGTGAAATGATGAATATGTAGGAGAAAATTAAGCAAAGGATTATTAACATATAGAAGAATATAATAAAATCCTAACGGATAGGATATAAAACGCTTTTCAATTTATAGAAATAAATGCGAACGTCGAGGGAGTTGTGCGCCTGTGTGAGAGTGAAAAATTCCAGAGAATATTATGCGATATTTCTGTGTGAGTGTAATTCTACGTAGAAGAATCGCGTGAAAATATGAAATGAAAATACCTTTCCACGATTTAACATCCTTCAACGTTCTTTAATTTCTATCTCCGATTCTCGAAGAATAAGATGAGACTTCTACGGTATTTACCTTATATACATTTTTGAGATGCATTGGGAGACACTTATTTCTTTTTTATTTATTTATTTATTTATTTCTTTATTATTATTTTCTTCCTTGTCCTTTTTTCTTTTTCTTTCACTTTCTCATTGTTTTTTTTTTCTTTTCGATTATCAAACGATCAAATTCGAAAATGAAACGATCCTAATTTTTCCCCTCACAAACACATACCTCTGCTATCAGCCCGGAAATATTTCATTCGAATGCAATATCCTCTAATATTTAATCCGCAATAACTTGCATTATAAATCAATGTCAAATGATAATATGACACTAATTTAAATCTTAGGGAAACGATTTATTTTTTTCTCTTCTATTTTCTTTTTTTAATTAATTTTGCATTTAAAAAATGCAATTGCCTTTAATAAATGCCACTCGTTTTTGATCGGGAAACTCAATTTACCGAGAATTTGATTTTCAACGTTTAATACTGTGATAATTTTTTTTTACGAATGAACGTCGAACGATGAAAATACTTGACTTAACTTTTCGGAGAAATAATACTTTGGAATATTTTAGATATTTGATTATCTTCGATCACTAATTCGACGAATGGAAGCCTGCGTTCTTGCAGAGTGAAGAATTTTCGAAAATTCTCGATCGATTATCTTGTTACTGCCACAATAAATCATAAATGTCTTTAAAAGCATAGATCTTTTCAACAATCCATTTTCGGACACAAGTTCATAAAAATTTTCTTTCGTCCATTTTGATCTCGGTAATGCATATAGTATAAAATTGGCCCCATGCTTTTTGAACGACCTGTGTGTATATATACATACATACATATATACATATACATATATACATATATATATATATATATATATATATATATATATATATATATATATATAAACAAGAAAAAAAAGAAAAAGGATAAATAGTAGTAATAGAAAAAGGAAACAAGAGAAAAGAAAAGGGGAAAAAGAAAAAAGAAACGAACTCACCGGCGTGCCTGTAGAGAAACGTCAAAAGATGCAAAACGGCGTAGAGCCACTTTCCACGGCGGTCCTCCATCCTCGCCGTGTCACTCCTGGTACCTTTTTTCCTCCGTGAAAATCACCACGCGTGATATATCGCAGTTTCCTCCTCCCTACGGGTGTAAGAAACAAGAGGTAGGATAAAAAGATATAAGGATTCGGTGGAAGCGGGCCGGGACGGGGAGATAGGATAGGTCAGGAGGGGTGTGGGGTGAGCGAGGAAGGGCGACCGACGGCGGCGGTGGCGTCGACGGTGGAGGCAGCGACGGCGGCAGGGGGTGGCAGGGGGCGGAGGAGGGTGGTGAAGACGTCGGGTCGCGTGACTTGAAGAAAATCGCGTCTTCCTTTCCGTTCGACGCGTTTAATGTCAGTCACTCGCGACGTCACGGACGCGTACTTCGTAAATAATAACACTGTCACATACAACACAGGTTGCACAGATACGACACGGTTTGTGACACGCTCGTACAACACTCCTTCTCTCTTTTACTGCTCCACATCCACCTCCTCCTCCTCCTCCTCCTCCTCCTCCTCCTCCTCCTCCTTCCTTCTCCACCTTCTCCTTCTTCTCTGCCGTTTAACGCTTATCTCCTTTCCCGTGTTCGTACCTACTACTTGGCTGTCGGTCGTTTTCGCGATATTACGTGCGATATTCCGCGTCTCGGAAAATGTCTCTCTCTCTCTCTCTCTCTCTCTCTCTCTCTCTCTCTCTCTCTATAGTTCTCTCCCCCCTTTTCTCTCTCTTTTTTTCTCTCAAATTTTCTTTAACGACTTCCCCACTCGACGCGAATAAAACACACAAGAACACGCACGTACAAATAATACTGAGAGAGACAGACAAAGAGAGAGAGAGAGAGAGAGAGAGAGAGAGAGAGAGAGAGAGAGAGAGAGAGAGAGGAAAAAAAGGAAGAAATAGGAAGAGAGAGATATTCTCTCTTTATTTTTCTTTCTCACACACACTTTCTCTCTCTATCACATACACTCACATTCACACGCACGCACGCATACACGGAGAGGGAGTGAAAGAGACAGAGAGAGAGTGAGAGAGAGAGAAAAGATCGCACGCGCACAAACGATCGCTATTCACGAGCAGCACGCGAGTAATAGCCGCAACGTCGTGCGCACGCTTCTTCTCTTTCGGCACGTGTCGGAACGAACGTGTTGAAAATCTTGGAAAAATCCTCCAATCCTAATTTACTACTATGTACGTATATATATATATATATATCCCTTTCTCTCTTTCTCTCTCTCTCTCTCTCTCTCATTGCCTCTCACTCTCGCACCCTCTCCCTCTCTTTCTCTCTCTCTCTCTCTCGCGCGCGCGCTTGTGCTCTCGTTCTTGTTCGAAATGGGATTTAAACGAGAGCACGCACGTAGACATCCATTCTCCCGGTCTCGTGTGCGGCGTTATAAATTAGCACCTCCGTTTAGCAGGGCTAGGATCGATACGTTTGCCAAATTACCCGTATGAGGGTCCTTGGAATTGCATGAGAACGTTTATATGTGTCTATGTATACATGTAAGAGACAGACAGACAGCCAGAGAGAGAGAGAGAGAGAGAGAGAGAGAGAGAGAGAGAGAGAGAGAGAGAGAGGAAGGAGGAGAGTGAGAGAGAGGATCGGATAAAGGTACACGGGTCACACAAGATGAGAATATCTCTGTTGGTACAGCTGCTCTGTCCTCTCATTCAATCGTCGAAAGCACGAAAAAGCTGAGCTTTTCAGAACTCGATTTAGCACCTTCTCGTTCTCCTCGTCGTTCTCGTTGTCCTCAGAGTTCTCGTCGTCTTATTCTTCGTCGTCGTAGTCGTCGTAGTCGTCGTAGTCGTAGTCGTAGTCGTAGTCGTTGTCGTCGTCGTTTTCGTCCTCCAACAACCTCTCGTCATCCTCCTCGTACACGGCACTCGGCTTGGCCTCGCTCCATTAAGCACGGATCGTGATATACATTAATCGATGCCAGATAATCCCTTTCGGTGTTACCTTCGAAACTCCCTTTTCACAAGGTCTTTTTCATCACGACGATAAGCTCGCTCGCTCGTTCGATTTTCTTGCTCGTTCTTTCGATCACGAGCGCGCGCGCGCGCGCGCACCGTACACACACGCACGCACGCACGCACGCACGCACGCACGCACCCACTCACGCGCACACAAGACGGACGCGTACGTTGTATGCACGCACGCGACCCTTACGCTCGTCTCTTCTCCCTTCGTTTACTTCCTTCTTTATATATCTCTTTATCCCTTCCTCTCTCTTTCTTTCACTCTTCCAACGCACATATTATTTACCGTGAAAGATTATAATAAAATCTTCTTCCTCCTCTTCTAATTTTTCTTTTCTCTCTTTCTCTTTATTTATTTTTCTACTTCTCTTATCCTTTTCCTCTCTTTCTTTTCTCTCCCTCTCTCCCTTTCTATCTCTCTCTCTCTCTCTCTCTCTCTCGAGCGCGACTCTTTCTTTTTCTTTCTTTTCCCCCTTTAATTTATATCTTCTACCTTCGTCTTCTTCGTCGTCGTCGTCTCCTTCTTCTTCTTCTTCTTCTTCTTCTTTCCTCTTCTTTCCTCTTCTCCCTTTTTTCGCTCTCTTCTTCTGCCTTCCCTTTTTCTCTAAAACACAAAGGAAGAAAAATTGTTCGTGTTAAATGCTCGTAATACCCTGTTCGGTCTCCTTCCAAAATTAAAAGTATATAGAAAGCAAAGTTCTTTATCTCTATCCCCTCTATTCTTTTCTCTTTTCTTTTCTTTTCTTTTTTTTTTTTCTTTCTGTTTTTTTTTTTCTGTGTGTGTGTGTGTTCCTTTTTTTTTTTCATTCTACCTAACTCTTTCTCCTTATATCTCATGGTTTCATAGTTTTTCGTAGGTGGGCGAATTCTCTTTGCCGGGTTTAACGGTCGGTATTAATTAAAAGTCCTCGTAAAAAGATCGCGCTTTTCTCCTTTTGAACGTTCCGCGTGTGCGGCTCACGTGGAATTAACAGACGATCCACGGGCTAGCGATAAGAACGCTTCGCGTTTTCGTTCGTTCTGTTCTGTTCTGTTCTGTTCTGTTCTGTTCGTTCGTTCGGTTTTTCGACAAATTCGATTTTATTTCTTTCCGTCTTTACTTTTCGCCCGAGACTTGTTTTTCTTTCTTTTTGTTTTTTCTCTACTTTGTTTCTTTCGTTCTAATTTTCGATCAACAATTTTGATTGCTCGAGGAACACGGGAAAAGTAAATTGTTTCGTTCTTTCGAAAACGCACACGGCCGTAACCGATTATACCGCTATCCATATTTTAAATATACAACACTGTCCTGCATTAGATTCTATTTTTATTGATAATTATTCACAATAATTATGTTACAGTTAATGTTAATCGATTGATATGTTGTATTAATACGTTCGAACTATTGAAAATAGATTTTAACGTATATAATCGTACATAATCGTCCGATAATTTTTCTAACCTTTTTATAGATAAAAGATAACGGAATGTTCTACGTTATAGTTTTTCTTTCTTTTTCTTTTTTTTTCTTTTTTTTTTTTTTTTTTTTTGTAAAACGTAAAAGTCAAAGGTAAATTAGTCGTTATAATTTTACTCTTATTAGGAAGCATGTATTCGTAGTCTGTTTTATTGTATTCCTTTTTGTTTTTAACTTAATAAAAAAGAAATCGTAAAAGGTTATTCGGTAATCGGCTATTGATTGACAACAACATCGAAATTCATAATACTTGTGTTAAATCTTTGTACCTTGATGGTCACTACTTCGATAACAATACCATTTTTTTTTTCTTTTTGCAGAACTACTTTAATCATCTCTGATCTTACGCTTCATTTACTTAATGAAACTAATCGCTGGAAAAAACTTCCTTTGAGAGTAAGTACACGAGCAAACGATATATAAAAGACAGAAGAAGAAGAAGAAGATGAGGAAAAAGAAGAAGAAGAAGAAGAAGAAGTCAAATTAATGGCCCCTGCTCGATAACAAACTATTGAAATAATAATGACGCGAAGGATTGAATGACGTGTTCCGCTTAAATCTTTTTTTTTTTTGCACGATGAACTCCGTATACACCGAGAGAAAAAGAAACACTGAGTTCTGTCATTTTCTATATTTCCCTTTCGACAACATTATTCGATACCGACTTACAATAGTGTTATCGAAGATCCGCAAAGCTAATATTTCACCACTTTGCTACTCGATGCCCAGATAGTTTCTCGGGTTTCCGATGACGTAAAATCTCGCGTCATGTAATTTTCAATAAAGGACAAAATAAATTTTACCCTTTTACGAACGAACGAAATTATCTTATCTTCTCAACGTTTCACTCTCCATGGAATAAGATATCTAATGAGCAATATCGAAAGCTTACTGGAAATCTAATTAATTAAATCTCGAACACGTATTGTTTCTCTCTCTTTCTCTCTCTCTCTCTCTTTATTTTTCTTCGTCTATCTTCTACGATTAAAAAAAAAAAAAAAAAAAGGGAAAAAGGGGAGAAAAAGAATAAACGACGGGAGCCGATTGTTTCATATTTTATCCCCTTGCCTTCTACCCGTCATCGCCACCAACCCATCTCTCCCACCCTCAATCCTCGCCCCCCCGTCCCTTCTCGGAATCTCCATCTCATTCCATCAAATCTATGCGATTTATGCTAATGAAACGAATTTATAACACACGGGTGATATTAACCGACGATTTTCCTTCCGCTTCTTGTCCATTCGTTATGTGCAATTTTCATGATTGCATTCGCTTGGAATATATCGATTTCAGAATTAGCGAGAGAGGCCCGTGTTTTATAAGCGATAGTGGGGGGGGGGGGAAGGGGTAGAGGGAGCATTCGATGGCATTTGTAAAAGCGACAAGGCTATTTACTCTGAGATCGAAAAAGATAGAGAGAGGTAGATAGATAGATACATAGATAGATAGATAGATAGATAGAGAGAGAGAGAGAGAGAGAATACAATTTCGTTTCATAGGCCGAGTCACGATAGATAAAATTCTTCAGAAAATAGTATCTCAAGTGACGAAAATAAAGAACGATACGATATAAAAACGATAAGGTTATGTATGATTATTACATCAAAATATGGAATTTCGATGATATTGTGTGAAAATATGAGAAATAAAGACGGAGAGAGAGAGAGAGAGAGAGAGAGAGAGAGAGAGAGAGAGAGAAAAGTGAGAGAACTGCCATAAGTCGAACTCGTTCGAGAAAAATTCGTTTTATAGCACTTAGATTAACTTAAGATTGAGCAATAAAAGACACAAAACGTGATAACAATAATAAGATTAGACTAAAAGAGAAGTAAATTTTATATATATATATATATATATATATATATATATATATACAATAAGAAATTTTTCTCTCCCCCTCTTTTCTCTCTCTCTCTCTCTCATTCTTTCTTTCTCTTTCTGTTTCTGTTGCGCGAACGATGATATTACGAAAAAGTGGGAAAATAAAAGTAGTCGCTATGGTATAAAGAGGGAAAGAGGGGTAAGGATCCGGTAAAGATAGTCGAGAGAAATTCCCAAGGGTGGTTGGTGCGAGGGTGGTACAAATCCTGGGGTAGTTAAGGCGTCTTAAGCGTCCTGTATATATTCCTCCAATTTTGCACGAACGAGATGTAATTGGGTCTTGCTTTCCCAGCCATACCTACTTGCACGAAGAGAGAGAGAAAGAGAGAGAGAGAGAGAGAGAGAGAGAGAGAGAGAGAGAGAGAGAGAGAGAGAGATAGGGAGGGGTGAGGGAGAGAGAGAATCACGTAGATAGAAACACGTGGAAGAGAGGATCTCATACTCTCTCTCTCCCCCTCTCTCTCTCTCTATCTTTTCCTCTTTCTCCTTCTCTTTCTCTTTCTCTTCTTCGTTGTCGTAAGTATCGTGTCCCCGGTTTTCCGCAATGGCTTCCGAATCTACGGATTAAAGCGTTCGGCGTGCGACTGGCGAGTACTGAGAGCAACTGCAACGTACGATTTTCGATTAATGAAATGAAAAATAAAGATGGGAAAGAGAGAAAGGGATGCTTCGATATTCTCTGATCTGTGAAAATCGAACGATACATTTCGTTATATTCCTGTCAAATGAAAAATTATATCAAATCGAACGCGATGATATCGCGATGATATTCTTTTTTGAGAAATCACGATCAGGTATCGTGTGGATAGACGTATGTATAATATGTACGTACGTACATACACATATCTGTCGTGTTAGTTATTTTATTGAAGAAACGTAAGTATCTTTATCTCGATTCGAAAGACTTGTCACGTTCTATGCTACGAAGCACATCGATTATCCAAATTCCATTTTACGCTCGAATAATGCCTGACCCATCTACTGAGTTAGCTAAATTTAGTTCGACCGACGTGTTATGTTTTTTCTTTTTCTTTTCTTTTTATCTTTTTCTCTTTATTTTTTTTTTGTCGTTGTTGTTAGAATTTTATTACTTTCGAAAGGCTTCGGTTCTAAAATTGAAGTGAATGAAATCTCGATCGAATGAATATTTCTCTTTCGATAACGCGCCTCTTCTCTCCCATTTGACAATCTCTCTCCTCTTACGATTATTTTCGATTATTAACGAAACTCCGACGTTCGTCTTCTTCGTTGAACATTCTAAGAAGAAAAAAAGAGAGCAAAAAAAAAAAAAAGAAACACGAAAGAAATTATTTCTTGTTTACCCCAAATAGAAAAAGTATATATGCGTATATTCTTTTTTCTTCTCTCCCATGATCAACTTAAGAGCAAATATAGAGTGATTAACTTACGTGATTGCGGTGAAAAAAGCTTCGGCGATAAAAAGCTTGAAAGGAAAGAACCAAGTACTTGAACTACTTGCGTTATCACGTGCGAGAAAAAAGGACAGAGGGAGAGAGAGAGAGAGAGAGAGAGAGAGAGAGAGAGAGAGAGAGATTTTCTATAAAAAGGAAGAGAAGTAATAGAACGTCTATTCAGAAATCGAAGAAGTAGAGAAAGTAGACGGAGGTACTTCGATTACGCGGGAAATGCTCATTCAACGAATGTTCTAATACATCGACTAACGCGACATCACACGATTTCCTATCGGCGTATTACCACGGCGAAGAGTTTAAGGCTTCGGACCATTTCAATCGATTCACGGATCCCAACATTACGTGAGAATAAAATGGGTGTTCTCAACGAGCTACCATAGTTAAACGTTCTTTACGAATCCGTGAGAAAGCTTAACCCTTGAAATTCTTTGACGTTGAATCAACCAACGAGTAGGCGTGACGCTTTACTAACGTTAATTGCGAAAGGTCTTCGAACGAACGAGAAACGACTGCCATCTTCAACTAGAATTTTAATGATCATCGACTCGTCGAGTGTGAAAGACAGAGTGAGAGAGTGAGGGAATGTGTGTGTGAGAGAGAGAGAGAGAGAGAGAGAGAGAGAGAGAGAGAGAGAGAGAGAACTTTAGTTGGCAATATAACACGAAAGTAAGAAAGGGACGGAATGGAAGACGATTTATTTCCGTAAACGATGGGATGGATCCTCTTCATGAGTGTCTTCTCTTTTCGACTCGAGTGGAATCTTACATTCCATGTGAAATATGATACAAGAGAGTGTTTCCTTTTTTCCTCTTTCTTTTTGGGAAACAGAATCGTAGAGAGAGAGAGAGAGAGATAAATATATATATATATATATATATATATATATATATATATATACGTGGCGTGATAATAAAGGAAAAGAAAATGAGAGAGAGAGAGAGAGAGAGAGAGAGAGAGAGAGAGAGAGAAATGGTAACGTTAATACGATTTAGAAAAAATTTCGAGATAACCTTTACTCCTTTCTCCGTTTTCTTTTTCTTCTTCTTTTACATCTTTTTTTCTTCTTCTCTTTTCTTTTTTTTTTTTTTTTTATTACGTTCGAATCGTCGGTCAAAGGTACACCTTCTCGAAACGGTACATCTACACGTGACAGTATATAAAATTGGATTGCAAAATAAAAAGTCGTAGAGGAGGAGTCACCCTCGATTTGAAGGCAGTTCGTATTACTACTTTTCGAGAGTACGTCGTAGTGGCCAATAACACAAGCGCACACTTTCATCCACGGAAACTGACCAGCGCAACGTAAAAGTGGAACTAAAGTTATCGATCTCTCTCTCTCTCTCTCTCTCTCTCTCTCTCTCTCTCTCTTTCTCTCGCTTTGCTTCATCTTCTTCTCCTTCTTTATCTTTTTCCTCCTTCTTCCTTCAATTTCTTTTTATTTTCTCGATAAGATAAAATCTCTAAATCCATCTCTTGACTCTCTTTGATGTTGCCGTGGAAAATCAATTGTTTCGGTCGTTACATTTATCGTTCCAATACTACGTTCATCCTATCGCTGATATTTACTACGCGTGTTTGTGTGTGTATGTGTCCGTAAAATAGAAGGAGATAGAAAGGAGCAAGAGTAAAAGAGCGAGAGAGAGAGAGAGGGAGAGAGACATTAAAAATTCACTCGCAAGCAATAAACTCGTAAGCAATACAAGTTACATATACCCTCGTACACACAAACTTCGAAGTTACGCGGGCTGAGAGTTCGGTCGTAACCGGTTACGAGATCGAACAGCTCTCTCTCTCTTTCTCTAACTTTAATCGAATCGAACGATCGAGATTGAAACTTGTAATCATACGCATAATCAATGTCATTATTTACGATCCCGAAATTGATCCTTAAAAGAGGGACTTTATAGTGGGTTCGCGCGATATCCCGGATATGCGCTACGATAGGTATATTTATGAAGAAACAAAAAAAAAAAAAAGAACAAAAGAAATCAAAAAAATAAAAGTAGGAAAAGAAATGATTTGCCCAAAGTCGAAGATTGAATTTAATTCGATTCAACGTGTGATCGAATCGAATTTAAATGAGTGACTATAATGATGAAAAGTTAAAGGAGGATGACTGTTAGAATTAAGAAGATGAAAGGAAAAATAAGGTGAAAAACGTTCGATCGAATTGATCGCGATTACGCGCTTACTTGGAAGAAGCTCTCGTAGAATTTTGTTACGGATAATTCAGTAAACCCACGTGGTCCTTGAATCGAGTTTTCTCCTATGTAACGGTAAAAAAAGAAACAACGAAGAAAAAAGAAAAAAAGGGGGGGTGGGGGGTTGGGGCGGGGGTGGGGGGGAGAAACAGTAGGAAAAACAAAAAGAAAGAGAGAAAAAATTGCCGCGACGTTCGTCGGTTATCTCGTTATCTCGATTGAATTTAAATATTTACGTTTCGCCTCTTTCGCTTCTTCCTCTTTTTTCCTTATTTCTTTTATTTTCCTTTACTTTCTTTCTTTGTTTTCTTTTTTTCTCCCTCTTAAACTCGACGATATCCGGGAACGACGAACCTCGATGGACTTTGCCAGATAGAAGAACGACAAGATCCTGGCTATGTTCACGAGTATTATCGAACGAGTATTATCGCGTTATGTCACCGCGCGGAATGTTATCCTCGCGTGGCGGCTTGTCCGCGACTGAAAGAGCTATCGGACCAACCCCGTCTGAGTTTCCAGGGTTGGCCGTTGTGGCGCTGCCATCTTTAACCGAATCCATCCCTGTTCTCTCTCTCTCTCTCTCCCCCCCCTCCCTTACTCTCCCTCTTTCTCCTTCTCTCCTTCTCTCTCTCTCTCTCTCTCTCTCTCTCTTTCTCTCTCTCTCTCTGTCTTTCTCACGTTTCCTCTCTCCCTCCTATCCTATCTGATGACACGTCTCATCGTTCGAGCACCGCTTGCTCTCCTTTTCTACGCGCGTCGTCGGTCCGTTGCTCGCGACAAAAATAATCCCTCTCCTTCTCTCTCTCTCTCTCTCTCTCTCTCTCTCTCTCTCTCTCTATCTATCTATCTATCTCTCTCTTTTTGTCTTGAATCACCTTCTATCCTTCGGGATTCCGCGATTCGAGTGTAATATCCATCTGCGTTTTGGGATCATGCGTCCCACCGACAATGAGTGATATATAGTTATTTCGTAAATTATACCTCTAGGTTTGTTCTTGTGAAAAACAAAAAAATAAAACTAAAATAGAAAGAACTTAGAAGAAAGGAAAGGAAAGTTTCAATAGTGACGACATCAAAAATGAGATTATTATTATTATTACTGTTACTCGATATTTTGGATGTGTATCGTCGAATTTTTCGATGCTTCGTAAAAGACGTTTTACCTCTGCGTTTTGGGATTCCGCGTCCCACCGACAATGAGTGATATATAGTTATTTCGTAAATTATACCGCGAGGTTTGGTCTTGTGAAAAACAAAAAGAATATATATAAAAAAAAACAAAAAGAGAATTTAGATGAAAGAAAGAGAAAGTTTCAAATGTGACGACATAAAAAATTGATGTAATTATTATTATTATTCGATATTGGGACGTTTATCGTCGAATCTTTCGATCCTTCGTAAAATACTTTCGATATCGTCTTTTATTATTAATATTAAATATTTCGTATTTACTGTTGCCGTTGGAGAAATGTTAATTTGAAAGCTTGTTTTTTGTCTCTTTTATAATATCTGTTAAATAAACTTAAAATGATAAAGCGGATGAAAATTGTTTTTCTTTTCAAGTAGACCATACGGACGTAATAAAAATAAATAGGTTTTTATAATGTTAAATAAAATATCGATATTCCATTATGGAAGACATGATCGTTCGAAAATTATCCTAATGTGCCCGTTATCGCGAAGTAAGAAATTATGCGAATACGTAAAGATAGAAAAATAAAAAGAAAGAGAAAAAAAATACACTCATCCAAATAATTAGAATTTATATTTGACAATAGAACTAACTAAACGTTTCAGATAATAACGAATCATAAATATCTTTTCATTTTACAATCATCAAAATCGTAATTAGTGGAAGAAATCGTAACTGATAGCTTCGTTCGATTCCAATTGTTCTAACAATATTATTTAATAAAATTATTATTCCATTTCGACATATTAAAAGATCTTAAAAGTTGTGTCTTAAAAAGAGATGTCGCATGTTTCTGTCAGATCAACTACAACCTTTCCGTAGGGTTAAATCTTAAACTGCTTATCTCACGAAACTCTTTAAGAAAATCTATGGGCTACGTCGTATTTAAATTATCGTTCGTAACGGACGTTTAGTTAAATGCTCTTTCTATCTCTTCGATATCTATCAGAAAGGTACGTCTTATCCTTTTTTCTTCGATGTCTTTCTTATTTATATCGTATTAACTATTAGTTTTTTGTTTTATACCGATGTAACTCATTAATATCTGTTGATGATTATTTCTCACTCAGTTTGTACATTATATTTTATATTAAAGTATTTACTTTATTACTAATATTTACTTATTTTAATTACTACAAATATTTATATATGAATGTTTATATAAATATAGATGAAATATTAAAAATTATTAATATCCTCGCATTCTGTAAGATTTATCTATGAAGTTTCGATGGAATCGATTAGGGGACATTTCAGCGTTACGTTGAAATTCTTCGAACGTAATATAATTGAAAATTTTCAGACGTCATTTGTTACGAAGAAAATTGCTTATTAATTCGATTAAATGTTCTTCAGTTTATTATTTATGTGACCTATCGTCGATGGAAATTCACAAGCATTGAATTTAACGAATATCGCGATTCGTGTGTTGACTCGATGGCAAAATGAGAAAGAAAAAAAAAAGAAAAAGAGAGAAAAACTTTGCAACGTTTTGAAAAATTATTTACGTCACGTTACAATTACAAAACCGTTTTATTATTTGATCCTTAAAGGACGAACGTAAAGAGTTTATTTGAAATTCGTCGGTAAAGGATCGAGTTTGACGCTTGACGAGAAAATAATGCAACTTTTGCACGATGCCTTCTCGTAAGCGTGCGCTTTAACGCAAGAGAATCGGGAAATAAGCTCTGGTTGTTTTGACAGTTATTGACTTTTTAACAAAAGCGCTTTCTTTCAATGAAACATCGTTTAAGCGTCATAGGTACGAGCGTATGTGTGGTACGTATGGGCGCATGCGCCCTTTCAACTCTGAAATAGATAACAGGAGTACCCAAGTGATATATAGACAAATTTATTTATTGTTTACGAAGATGTTGACAACGAACAATTTGTAAATATATTAGATATATTTACTCGTTGATAATATTATTAATAATTGATTAAATTGTAGATAATGACTATCATAAGTACAAATAGTTGTTGTAATAAAAGGAATGATGGAAATTGTATAAAAATATTGTTGAAAGTTAGAGAAGATTATAATAACAGTTTGATACAGCGTCTGCGATAGGAATAATAAAAAGAGAGAGAAAGGAAGAGACGAAGATAAATTCTTTACTCGTCCGTTGTCCAACTATATCGATAATAAAATTAGAAATAATAATAATCGTAAACATAGATATTTAATAGAAGAAATCATACAATAATGTGATTAAAGATGAAAGTAAACTATTTTTGTTCAATACAATAATAGGAATAATTAAAATAGTAAAATAAAAGAGAGAGAGAGAGAGAGAGAGAGAGAGAGAGAGAGAAAACTTCTTTTCTCGGTAATTAAATTAATAATGCAATTACTAACAGTGTATAAACATAAATATCGATGAGACAATTAAGATAACTAAAAGATATATTATATCTAGGAATGAGAAGAAATTAATTTATTCTTGGTACAGTGTCAGCGTGAAGAGGAACAGTGATATAAAGATAGAGAGATAAGGAGAGAGATAGAGAGAGAGAGAGAGAGAGAGAGAGAGAGAGATGTAGAGATAGAGAGTTAGCTCTTCTAAGCTTTATCTTATCCAAGCCCCATCCAGCTGTAATCGGCACCCATTTCCAATAAAGATAATCCGTAGGTATTCGCTTAAAGATATTCCAAAAGCATTGAGAGTGCTTCTTCTTCCATCTCTTCCTCGTCTTCTACTTGAGACGGCGCATAATTTATTCTTCCCCGGGAACAAATAATTAACGTACTACATGTACCTCGTCGGCCAACCTTCCTCCAACCCCTAAAATCTTCGAATATCCGAACTCCCACCACCATCATCCCCCACCCTCCACCATCCACCCTCCATCGAATTTCCTTCAAGGCTGGCGATTATCAACGGCGCGTATTAGACGCACAGTTTCGTGCTACGTTTCGTCGAGGTAATTTCCTCTTTTTACTTGCACTCCTCTCCCACCACCTCCCTCTCTCTTTCTCTTTTTTCCTCTCTCTCTCTCTCTCTCTCTCTCTCTCTCTCTCTATCTTTCTCTCTCTTTACCTTAGTTTCTTCCTCCTTTGCGAGCGAGGATATAACGAAACGACGTCGTTCTCGCACCGGTTAATTAAGCCAATTTCGTGACTCGAGCTATCGATATGCACTTTGCGTTTCTTCTACTCGAAACCTACCCCTCCCCTCTACTCCTCTCTATCCTTTTTTTTCTCTTTTCTTTTCTTATTTTTAAGTTTCTTTTCGTTTCTTTCTTTTTTTTAATCTTATTTCTTTCACGTAAAGAAAGAGGGATAGAGAGAGATAGATAGAAAGAGAGAGAGAGAGAGAGAGAGAGAGGGAGGGGAGAGAGAAAGAGAGA
>OU964975.1:3209290-3216790 GCA_918808275.2 Dolichovespula sylvestris
CTCCATCAATTTGTCCTATTATATCGAGAAAATCGTATCGGGACAAGCAATACGATTTAAAATGTCGCAATAAGCTTAAAGGGATTTATCTCCGTGTAAACTTTTAATATCGAAAAGCAAATAATTTTTCTTTTTTTTTTTTCTTTTATTATATATTTTATTATTTTATTTGGTAGTGGTGGTGGTGGTATGACAAATATAGCGTTATCAAATAAACTTTGTGTACGTGAACGAAAAAAAGAAAAAAATGATAAAGAACATTCAAAAATCGTTATTGTTGTATAATCTGATGAGACGTCATAGTATTATGTTATTAATGTTAGATTACATTTAATAATTAATATGTTAGTTTTAATAGTAAAACAATTATTAACGATTATCAGGATATTTAATAAGAAAAGTTTATTATAAAATAACTAAACAATAATGGAATATAACCGGCTACGCGTGGTTACTCGAACGTAATAATAGGTGAAGTTTTATCGAAAATTCAAAGGAAAGATAAAAACAAAAGGCATGGCATAAGTATAACCTACGAGTGTTAACGCTCCGCTCACGCGAGGTGTAAAATGCCGTCGTTATATGACCCCAAATATAATTTTGTATTTTTAATAGTATATAGTACAAAATCTATAGCAACATTAAACGGCTGACCTCGATATAGAAGGTGTTAAAAAAAGAAATATTTAATGCAATACGTATAAAAATGTTTCGTCGTTTGAGTATAAAAAAAAAATTTTTTCGATAAAGCCAATGATTTATTTGTTATATAAAAATTGTATAAAAATGTTTGATCGTTTGCGTATAATAAAATTGATCTCGATAACGACAATGATTGATTTATTTTTATCCATTGACACAATTTACTTTTATTATAAATGATATTTATAAATAAATTTTCTACAGGATCACAAAATTTATACCAAATTTATACGTAATTGTATTACATAAAATTAAAACAAACAAACAAAAGAATACAAAATATTGGAATAATGAATGTTAATACTTTACTTCGAGAGTACATACTATGTGTAAGCAAAAGCGATTAAGTTCTCTTCTTATACTAGAAAAATCATTTACAACATTACACTGAAAGAACTTTTCGAGGCAACGTGTTTAACCCAACATGATAAATGCAATATACCCTTTAAACACTTTTTCTCCCTAACATCATTATACAACTAGTAAAAATACCGTTAACTATCAGACAATCTATATATCTGAACTTGACGAGATTATTAAATAATCACTAATTCCAAAGCCCATTTCTCTTAACACCTTATAGAAATAACAGTTAAGTAACGATAAACGATCTGAAACGGTAAAAACGTGAATCGATCGTATCGGTCAAATGATCGATACTCTCTTATCGTCGATCCTATCTTATACAATATATTAATATATACATCACGATTGTTTGTTCGTTTTAATTATTTCTTTCTTTCTTTTTTATTTTATTATCGATGATCAAACATAGCACGAGATGTTAATAGTCGAATGAAAAAAAAAAAAAAGAAAAAAAACAATCATAATGTTAAACAATGATAAGGAAGAGAGCCAAAACACACATCTCCGATGGTGCGTAGTTTGAAGGAGAGCAGAGAGAGAGAGAGAGAGAGAGAGAGAGAGAGAGAGAGAGAGAGAGTGAGAGAGAAAGATTTGCCACCTTTCGTTTGTGGAAACTCGCTTGTCACGCGATAGTCCAATTATCGTTAACCATCGTTGGTGCCTGGTGGAACCTCGAGAACCTTCTCTGGCATGGAAACGATTACCGCAAAGGTCCCCAACGGAGTTCAAAGCAAACTATCACCGTTGGTAATGGCTGCTCCCGTTACCCCCTCTCGAAACGTCGTCCTTCCACTCGTCTCCTTTTGCTCTCCATCTTTACCGAAGAACGTCCTTTGACTTCGCACCTTCGCTTTGGAAACTAAAGCTCTAAATCGTAAGTACCCCGTGGTTCGCTTCAACCACTGCAAGAAATGAAGACAAATGTACGCCAGTCGTCGGCACGTTATGAAGAGGAAAACGCGATAGCATTTCTTCTTTCTCACTTTCCTTCTCTATCTCTCTCGCTCTTACTTATATTCTCTATCTTTATTTCCCTTTCTCTTAATGCGAACTCGGAAAGGTACATAAGGAAGCATTATTTTTGTTGCCGTTCAAGTGGTACAAACTAAAACGTTCTTCTCTTAATTTCCCTCTCTCTATCTATCTGTCTATCTATCTATCTATCTATCTATCTTTTTTTTACTCCCCTGTCTTCTTTCTCTTTTTTTCTCTCTTTAATATTCTGTTTTCTCCTCCTCTTTTTTCTGTTCCTTCTCGTTTCTTTTTTTTTTTTTCTTTTATTTTATTATTTTCACTTCCCTCGACTGTACTCGTCCACGTGCTGAAAATGAAAATGTAAAAGAAAAAAAAAAAAAAAAAAAAAAAAGAAAACAGAAAAGAAAAAGAAACAAGAAAATACCTTAGACATGAATTTAATCAAGGCGCACAGCTTGCTATTTATTAAAATAATAATCGAAGTGGATAGCACGAGTCGTTGCCGACTAAAAAGCTTCGTATTTCGTTCGGATCAATATTAGCTCCGTGGGAAATCTTAAGGAGAGATAGACAAAGAAAATGAGAGAGAAAGAGAGGGGAACATTCGTTTTCCTTCTTCCACTTTCATATTCATCTTTTCGTAATAACAGAAAGTTAGTACGTATCTACGGACGAGTGTGTCCATAACTATAAATACAATTCGAGATAAATCATCGACATTGAATTCAGTTATAAGTCGTACGTCAAAGTTAACTCCTTCGTCATTCGATTGACTCATTGATGTTTTACTGTCGTTTTCGTCCTATATCCAAACGCTAGTCATGTATATTCGTCGATTCGAATGAATAATTTCTTCCTTCGTGGGTTCTTTTCTTTTTTATCGAGACAAACCTTCCAAGTAAATTTTATTTATATTTTAATTATCGTCCTGATTTGTAAAGAAAAGAAAAAAATAGAAGGCTTTATGAAAGAAAAAAAAAGACACGATGAAAAAATTAATAATTTATTATTTAATATATATATATATATATATATATATATATATATATATATATATATATATAATGTTCTCACGCATGCTCACGATTTATCAATTACGAACATTAACTGAGTATAAAAAATATAAATGCATGATTTATATCTAATATGAATCAAATATAAATTGTGCATTAAATTATATCGTAACCTTGTCGAACATAAAATTCATACGGTACACTTGTCTAACGTATAAAAAATATTCAAACGATTATTGGTGGGAAGGGTTGTTTTAAATAAAAAAAAAAAAAAAAAAAAAAAAAAGAAATAAATAAATAAATTACTACGTGTAGTTTATATTCTACGCGAAATTTAAATGGATTTTCAGTGGTTACATTGTAAATATGAGATAAAAATCCCACCGCTATTGACCGTATCGATTGGTTTATTCATTTCTTCTGTTTCCCAACATGAAAGTTCGTAGCGCACGCAAACGAGGTATTGGCGAATACACGTTGTAAAGTGTTACAGTGGTAGGTAATCGTTTAATAACGGCCGCAAATTACGCTGTAATTTACTCCCGGCCCCTTATTCACCGTCCAAAACCCATCAAATTTCGTGGTCCGCAGTGTGGCACGCAACGTATGTATACACGTCGCGCGGCCATCATTCTTTCACGAGCACCCTTAAAAAATCGAAATGCCAGATACGCCCGGAAGATAAGTGTAGTCTCTAATAATTACGTGTAATTAATGCGCAACAGATATTCTCGTTAATCATACGCGGAAGAGTGAAAAATGACAAAAAAAAAATAAATAAAAAAAAACAAACAAAAAAAAAGAAGATGAAGAAATAAGGAATACATATTATTCTCGAATCATTATTATCGAATATTACATGTATTTGTGTCTGTGCGTGCAATTTTGCATGCGCGCGAAAGAGCAATAATTATTGAAAATCGAAACAAAAAGTTTGTTCTTTTCTTCTTCTTTTTTTGTTTTGTTTTTTTCAATACGTGTGACATCGACAATATATCTTCATCGATTATTTCAACAACGAGTTTAATACCAATTAACTTCATTGTTAATTTAAACGCCCGCGTGAAAATATTTCCGTCGGTTATGTCGATGGAAAAAAAAAAAAAAAGTGAGAGACCAACAAAATTATACTTCGCGATTAGGCGAGTAACGGGATTGTAAAATATCACCCATGCGTCTGTGTTTCCTCGTTCCATCGGAGTATAATAACGCGAAAGAAAATCGATCGAGGCGAACGTTCGTTAACTCATTTTTAAAATCCAATCCAATGTTAATCGTTATCGGATAATCGATTACAATATCCTTCGCGTCGTTAGAAATAATCTCGTCGTTTGTTATTCTTTTTTTATATTATCGAATACGATAATTACTATTTTTATTTAATTATCCTTGAAAATCCTCCTCTCTTGTACCGTACGATCGATCATTATCCTATTATTCATTTTTCCTGGGATTAAGCGAAAATCCTTTCGCCAATCATTATACTTAAAATACAATAGCGAGCGAGCGCACGCCCGACATAAAGAGAGAGAGAGAGAGAGAGAGAGAGAGAGAGAGGGAGAGAAAAGAGGGAGAGAGAAGAGGAGAGGAGGGGAAAAAGAGAGTGAGAGAGAGAGAGAGAGAAACACGAGAGTTCAATGATTGTCCTTTGCTTGAAAACGCGCGTAAATCATTAATTCGGAATCACGTTTATCGGATTAATGCACCGCGAATCCGGACGAAACGCAAGCTGTTACCACGGATGAATTTTAGCCGTAGAGGAAATGCGTCGCTCCGTTAGAAGTGGAATCGCAAATAAACGTAAATCGCTTCGATGGGAAACGCTCTAAGCGTAACCCGGTTCACTATCGTTTCTCTCTCTTTCTCTCTTACCCCTCCCCCTCTGACTCTCTCTCTCTCTCTCTCTCTCTCTCTCTCTCTCTCTCTTACTCTCCGTCTATCTATCCATCCATCCATCCATCTTTCTCTTTCTCTCTATAAGTGTGTACCGAGAAACTAACTAGAACGACGAAATTACGAAGTCAAACGCGAAACGTTTCCTCGTCTGCACCCACCTTCGTTGGGTTCTGTAATTTTCTTCGATTACGATAACGATCGAACGTTCTCGTTTGTATAGAAAGCAACGTTAAGAGAGAGAGAGAGAGAGAGAGAGAGAAAAGGCGAAGCAAAAAAAAAAAAGGATAAAGAAAAAAAGAGAAGAGAAAAATGAAAACAACTTATCTGTTTCGCTTTTAATCACATTTCTTTCTATGAAAACAGTAAGCTTTATATATATATATATATATATATATATATATATATATATATATATATATATTATATTATTCCTTTCTCGTTAATAATTCATTAAAATTAGTTACACGTTCGTACAGTTTTGTAAATTACAAAAGAAACGATAGAATGATGTTGTATAATGTTATAATTGAGTTGTTACCGTTCGCTACATCCTGTAAAATATTCTGTCGGTTAAATATTCAACACACATATCATTTATTCGTACGCTATATCACACAGTGAAGGAGAAAGAGAGAGAGAGAGAGAGAGAGAGAGAGAGAGAGAGAGAGAGAGAGAGAGAGAAAGAGCATCGTTCCACTTTCGCAATGGGTTTAGCAGTTGGAAAGAGATAGAGCTACAAAACGTCGGAGAAACGGGCTCGTAATCAACCTCGATCGAACGAATTGCCCGTGTCACCGGCGTAATTCTCACTTTTTTTTCTATTGCTCTTTCTCTCTCTCTCTCTCTCTCTCTCTCTCTCTCTCTCTCTCTCTCTCTCTCTCTACCTTCCCCTCCTCTTACTCTCGTTACGAGAAATTTTCCAAAGGTTTAAAAGATATATCAATCTTTTTTTTTTCGTTCGTTCGTTCGTTCGTTCGTTCGTTTTTTCTTTTTCCTTTTCTTTCTTCTTTGCTTTTCTCACCTATCTCCTATAAAATTATATACGTAAAATAGAGATAGGATTAGGGTTCAATTCGATAATATTCGACAAAATAGAAAGATATCTTCTATTACGATAACTTATTATTACTGTACGGTTTTATTTCATTTCGATAATTAACTCGCCAAAATGTATTTTTAATCCTGTCAAAACTATAATAATCATAATGTCGATTTTACTTTACGGCAAATTTTCAATCGCTCCCTACGATCTTTTTAATTCATTAACGTTGAACTATCGTTTCTCAACTAGCGTGCTGCATGTACGCTCTCTATTCGGTAAAGTAAATCTCGATAAATGCGATGAAAAAAAAAAAAATGGTGATAATGAGTGAAAGTAATAGAATCTACATCGTTTGAACGTAGACGACGAGTCATGCACGTAGATGGATACTTTATTAGCGAATGCGAATACGTTGATGAGATAGGAAATTGCTATGTCGAGTATATTATATCGTGTCGATCACGACGTGTCAGATACGAAAAAATCATCGAAATATTGAAAAATAATAAAAATGAAAAAAAAATTATTGTCTTTGGTTATAATCCCACCGTATTTATCTTCATTATCTTCAACACGTTTTTATCTATATAATATATTCTTACATCTGATATTCTTAATCTGCGACGACGCTATCGAACCTTTTCACTCGGTACAATTATTCTCCTTCTTTTCCCATTTTGTTCTGAGACAATTTTTTCTTTTTTTTCATTCGAGCCACAATAATTTCGATATCGCGTTTTTAATCCGAATTAATTTTTGCCGACAAAACTACTTCTCCGTTAATTCGTCATTTTGACCAAATGAAGTATTGTTTATTACGTTGTCGTTTGGCATAATGCGAAGGATTATATTGTTCATTCGTACGAAATCTTACGAAATGTCCTATCGACATTTCTTACAAACGTCTTACAAAATCTGTATCAAACGAATATATAATTTGAAACTTCGAATTAACTCTTTTTATTATATCACAATTATTTTCTTAATTTATTTCCTGCTAGGTACGATCTGACGTTTCCTCGCTTTTCTCCTGTTTGTTTCTTGCATTTAAATACACATACACACGCACGCACGTTCGCGCACGCACATTGAAAATAACTTTTGAATGAAACCGTTTTCCTACTGATTCGTCTTATTACCCAAAAGAATTAAATTTACGCGTTTAAGTAAAATCTTATCAAATGCTTTATCAAACGGTTAGTTTGAATTAATCTCTGCCTCGGACTACGATTTATCCGAGTATACTTGTATACTTGTATACTTGTTTTTAATATTTCTCGCATATTCAATGCAAACGTATGCACTCATGTATGCATTTAATGTACGCACGTTTGTATATGTACACGCGGAAAGCTTTGAAATAAACTTTTGAATCAAATTTCTTCGTATTGATTCGTTTTATTAACTAAACAATTAAATTACTCTTTCGAGTTAATACCTTGTGATATGCATTAACCATACAATTAAAAGTTACAGAAATAGAATCGATAAGATCATTAACGTCAT
>OU964975.1:3221790-3324290 GCA_918808275.2 Dolichovespula sylvestris
AATATCAATATCTTTCCAAATATAACAACCGACCAATCAGATAACGTAAAAAGAATTGCCGTCGCTGATCAATTCTTTATTTATATATTAATTTATTAATTAATTTATTTATTTATTTATGTTTTCCTTTTTCATTCGATCGACGTCACACCATACATATTTCGTACGACGTCTGGCTCTCAATGAAAATCGTTGTTGAGTCGCACACGCACACATATGTATGTACATACGTACGTACTTGTTTACTTAGCTACGGTATCGGACATGCATAATGTATACGCCTGACGCCGATACCGAACGTGATAAGCGAACGTACGAATTTCTAATGCATTCGGTACGGTCAATAATTCCTATGTGATCTTCTTTTTCTAAAAAAAAAAAATTTAATCGCCCCCTTCTCTTCGAGACTCCTTCGGGTTAATCCTTCTTTCTGTCTTTTTCTTTTTTTTTTCTTTCTTTTTCTCTCCTCTCCTTCTTTCTTTTCTCTTCGGACTCCACAAGTATATTCGTAATTTGGATAGGAAAAAAAAAATCTCGGAAAAAGAATTGGCGGTTGATCTCTTTATTGGTCTGATTTTAAATTCGTTCAGGTACTTTTGTTGCCAAGAAAAATTCCGTCATTACTAAGTAAAAAAGAAAAGTCCAATAAAAGAGCAGGAAATGAGATAAGAGAGATTCACGATTTCGTTTTATTCTTTTTCTTTTTTTTTTTTTTTTTTTAGAAGACTCACGAGTACGTGTTATATAAAGAAGAAAAAAAAAAGGTAACTACGAAATAAATAGCACGTAAAGTATTTATTTATGTATCACCTAACATATTAGGAACGTGATTCGTGAGAATGATTGACACGTAACATGGAAAAATGTTGAAAATTCATGATAAAGTTTATGAAAAATTGATACGATTGATCAGAGTAAAAATGAATAAAGACGACGTATCTTCTTTTATCCACTGACCACGTTTACTTATCGTTTGGTATCATACGAACGATAAAATAAAATAAAAGTAGGACAAAAACGTTCGAAATTTATTCATTGTTCCGCTCTTCTTTTCTTTTATTACTCCCAATTTGTTTTGAACTCTGAAATACCACGTAGATTATTTCAATTTAGAGATTTTCTGGCGTTAGTAATGGGGAGATAAAAAAAAAAAAAAGAACAAGAAAAAAGGAAGAGATTCGAAAAAAAAGTAGCATTAAAGCTTTTCAAATTGATACGCGACACCGTAAAGTGATATTCATGGAGAAAGTCGATTCGATTAATGGGGATTGGGGAGATAGGGAGTGGGAGGGGCTGGAGGAAACACCGTAGGGGAAAACGGAGGGAGAAAGAGGTTGAAGAGCGGAGGGGGAGGAGGAGGAAAAAAAGAAGGTCAACGTATATTCTTTTTTTCTATCTTTTTCGGTTACTCACGTTTGGTATCACAGAAGCTAAAATGGCTTTACCAAAGTACCATTCCGTCGGATTGTCCCGTTTCGAGAGAATTAATGAATCGTTGAATAGACTCGGAGATTCTTCGAGAAAAACTCGAGAGAGGAGAGAGAGAGAGAGAGAGAGAGAGAGGGAGAAATGAGAGAGAGAAAAAACGAAAGAAAAGAAACGAAATGAAAAGAAAAGAAAAAGAAGGGAAAAAAACGAAGACGGAAAAAAGAGGGAGAGAAAGAGAGAGAAAGAGAGAGAAAGTGAGAGGAAAGGTAGGGAAGGTCGCGTTACGTCGAAAGAATAAAGTTTTCCTTCGATCGCCTGAGAGAAAAGTCTTCTGAACGAAAAGGTTCCATCTCTTACGGAGCGTGGACAGCTGGCATATAATGCCCTGCTACGTTAAAAGCATTTTCTTTAAATTCTTTTTTAGCTTGAGATAGAAAAAGATATATATATATATATATATATATATATATATATATATATATATATATAAAAGAGAGAAAGAGAGAGAGAGAGAGAGAGAGAGAGAGAGAGAACTTTCAAAGCACTCTCGAGATCTCTCCTGTTCACACCTCTTCAAATCGACCGACGGATTTGAACGAACTAGTTGAGTATGTCCGTTGAGCTATCTCCATTTCTTTCTCTCTCTCTCTCTCTCTCTCACTCACTCTCACTCTCGTTCTATCTGTCCGTCCTTATCTCACTATCTCTTTCTCTCTTAATCGAGTTTAATCAAGATTTCAAAGTGGATAACGCGAACGTGTCCGTTTACGTCCGGCTCGTAAATGGTCACGCCTGAGCACAGCATTGATCTGTACCACTGTTTCGAATAATCGTCGAATTGTATAGAGCGATCGAACAAGATTTGATATGGTCAATTTGTATTTTACGTTATTTATAATGATATGACTATAAAGTGAAAATAAGACAAATTAATTTAATATCATTTTTAATCTTTGTGTTCGTATAACGTAATGAAATATTAGTTAATAGGATATAACTATTTATATATATGAAAAAAGACAGAGAGAGAGAGAGAGAGAGAGAGAGAGAGAGAGAGAGAATGTGTGTGTGTGTGTGTGTGTGTGTGTGTAGTGGTATAATTTTAATTAGTTGTAATAGTGATTAATGAAATTTCTAAAAATACGAGTCTTATTATATCGATAATTATAATTCTGCAATGGTAATATTGATTTAATATAATAATCAATATTATATTGATGTAATATGTGATATAATAATATGTAACTATAATAATCATATATATACAATATATATATATATATATATATATATATATATATATATATATATATATATATGATATTTTAATACTACTATCATCATATAATTAAAATTAATAACGATAATATAAGAATGACTAATGTAAAAAATAAATCGATATTACGATAGAATCATTATATTGTAAATAATAATAATTAATTAATAAAAGTATATATTGATTATAACGTAATGACGTATTTTCAACCATTATATACAAAACTATAAAAAGAGATTAGCACGTAACAATGGCAAATATTTATAAAAGCTCGCTTAAAACGAAACACTCTGGCACACGAAAAGCGATACATTTTTTTATGGCGACATATTTTTAACAAAAAATTTTTTAACGAAACGTACATAGGTACGTTTCCAACGCACAAACACGCAGAACGTTTGCACTAGCTGACGGTTATCCTCTAATTGTTTAAATAGTGTCACCAGCATGCTTACCGGCCAGTTCCGAGCTCGTACGTTACAAAAATACGGCTTTTTAAATAAAATTGAAGTAGCGGAGTTTTCAACATGAATTTATTCTCTCTCTCTCTCTCTCTCTCTCTCTCTCTCTCTCTCTCTCCCTCTTTCTATCCCTATCCCTTTACATCCGTATCGTTTTCTCTCTCAACTCACATATCCCCGTTAGCAATTTCAAACCATAAAATGCGCGCGCATGTATGCGCGTGTTACTGAACATATTTAATATAGATACTTGTATTGTATTCGAATTGTATTCGATCACTCAATACGTTTTTCTTTCAATATTGATTTTATATGCCGCAAAAGAAAAGGAAACAATGAAACAATGGTAAAAAGAGATAGAAAGAAATGAAAGAGAGAGAGAGCTGTTTATTTACTAAAGATCTCGCGATGGAAGATTTACTTGAAAAATTAAACAAAAAAAGAAACGATCGTACGAAATTTTCGTTTACACTGAAAGATCAATATATATTCCAATCGCAATTTTGTCCCTTTTCTCTCTACTGTTTATCAAATAAACCGATTAAAATTATTCATCGTTTCCTGCGTTTAATATGCATAACTCGTGAATCATTTAAAAACGCGAACTCGGCTCGTCAGCTATTTAACTCGTATTCGTTTCAAATTTAACCTCTGACCTGGAATAAAGCCGCCACCTTCATACGTATCAGCTTTCGCGTGCAAATAGCCGATTTCACAAGGAACTTGCGAATTATACAAAAAGTAACCTTCTTTTAACCGCAAAAGTAGAAATATCGTTAGAGATACTGAGCGTGCGAGCGAGCGAACGAACGAGAAAGTGAAAGAGAAAATGAGATAGAAAAAGAGAGAGAGAGAGAGAGAGAGAGAGAGAGAGAGAGAGAGAGTAGCGTAACATTAGTTAATTAGGTTGGGCAGAAGGCGTGACGTCGTAATTATTGCAACGTAGCTCTAGCAAGCAGGCCTGCCTGCTCGCCTGCCTTTCTCATCTACCCCTTTCCTCAACCCCCTAAAACACCCAACATACAGGTCTAGTCTTTCCTGCCTTGCTAGCTAGCTGGCTCGCTTGCCTGCCAACCTGCCTACATGCCTACATCCCTACCTGCCTGCCTGCCAGCCTGCCTGCCTGCTTGCTTGGTTGCTTGCTTGCTTGCTTGCTTGCTGCCTGCCTGGCTGCCACGACAAAGTTATTAATTGCTTCCTACCATTCTAACGCCGAGCAAACCCTCCAACCACCCTCTCCGACTCGGCTAGCAAACTCTTGCACGTTCCAACCTTACACTCGGCGGCCAATAGCTATCAGTATTCATTATTGCGTTGTATTAATCCATGGAATACACTTCGTTCTTATTAAACTCGACAATGCGCGATGGGTCAATCGAAATCGAAGAGAAATTATATCTATATATGTATTTGCACGAAAGTATATATGTATCTATGTATGACATGAATGTATGTTTGTATTAATGTATGTATGTATGTATGTATGTATGTATGTATGCATGCATATGCGTTTATGTGTTTTTAAAGAAGTAGACGCTTTCCTTCTTTCTCTGTCTATCTCCGTTGTTCTTTTTTCTTCGTTTCTTTTTTTCTTTTTAATTTCTCTACTATTAGATAGACTTCGTTCGCTATCTATTTTTCCTCTATCTTTCTCTCTCTATCTTTTTTTTTTATTTCTCCCTTCTTCCTCTCCCTCCCTCCCTCTCTCTCTCTCTCTCTCTCTCTCTATCTTTCGTTCTTCTTTTTTCTCGCTCTGTTTTTTTTTCTTTCCATCAAGAAAAGTTTTTGATTTTTTTTTTTTTATTTTTCATCAAGAAAAGTTGGAATGTTTCGAGACCGGTTGGCTTCGTGATAATTTTTCAAACAATAAAAGCACCTGAATATTATATAAGGATCGCGATTCTTCAAGTTCGTGACTTGGACGACTAGCGCGAGTGCCGATGGCGACCGTTTCCGAAGTTACGTTATCAATCATCTGAAGGCCTGCTTGTACCGAACAGTAAGAGACCATGCACACCTTACAACGTGATTTATAATCTTTGACAAGTTTTAAGGACAAGAGAAAAGTGAGAGGGAAACGGGGAGAGGGAGATAGGAATAGAGAGGAAAAGAGAGGAGTCCCTTTCTTCCTCGCACTGCTTTTTTCTTTTCCTTTTCTCATTTTTTCTTTCTTTCTATTTGTTCTTTCTCCTTTTTTCTTCTCTCCCCGATATTCTTCTTCGAGTATTCTCACAGGAGATAATAAGGATGAGATAAGCAGAGAGATTGAATAATAAAGATCGAGGTCTTTCCTGTAACGCATTGCAATTTTTATTTCAATATTATTATTAATTAATTTAGTTCAATATTATTTGCCGATCGTTCGCTCGTAATAATTTCTTTGTTTCGTTTGTTAATAATAATTTTTGTTGAATTGGAACAACGTTGAACGTACTTATAATTTATTTTAACGTCATGTAACTTTTTGATCGCACGGTTAACTTTACACGTCTATGTACACATAATATATATATATATATATATATATATATATATATATATATATATTTCTTTTTTGAATCTTATTTCAATTTATAACTATGAAATTATTTGTTCGTTCTTATTTTTTAGAATGTAAAAAATTTTATTTTAGTCTAAGTTAAACAAAAAAAGTCTAAGTTACACTTGACGTAGTATTATGATATTATAATTTGATATTATATCGGGTTGTTTAAAATATGACATCACAAATTTTTATCCCGTAAGCATGACATTATTAAGAAAAATTCTACAGACAAGAGTTATCGGATATCAAGGATGAAATATTATCCCATTTATTGTTTTTTTTTTTTTTTTTTTATTTAGTAGATGATTCGAGGTAATTAACAATTTTTTTTCTTTTTTTTTAAATGTGGGAATCTAAATTTTTTATAATAAGAAAATATTTTACCTTAATAAAACAAGTAACTTACGTCGTTAATTACGCCAATAAAACAAGAAAATTTATTCATCCCGAGTTCCAGCAGAAGGATTAAACAATCTCAAATAAAATAAAAAATAATATATATATATATTATAATTTTAATATAATAAATTTTCCTAAATAAAAAACAGTTGTATTGGAGAAAAAAAAAGAGAATATTAAAAGAAAAACGAAATGACGAATTAAGAAACAGAAATGTATGCATTTGAGAAATAAGTAAATAATTAAATTCAAACAAACAATATTAACAATTCAAATTAAAACACAACGACATATATATAAAACGAACGAGGTACATTATCTAACAGTAAAAATTCTCTAACACCAAGTAAATATTTTCTATGTTCTAAATAAATTATGTAGTCCAAAATTGAAGCCTTTTCGGTGCTCTTCCTCTCTCGGCGTTGTCGTCAAAGAACAAAATTTCAGTATAAACCGGATAGATAGAGAGACAAAAAGGGAGAACAAAAAAAGGATGAAGGAGAGGAAAAGTGGATGAAAAAGAAGGACAGAAAGGAAAAACAATAAACAAAAAAAAAAAAAAAAAAGACACGAACTACACGGCTATGGGACGACCCGAATGGAGGTTTTTTTTCGCGTGTCTAACGGTAAGTTGCAAGCTCGAGTAAATGAATAAGGATACGCTTGCAAATTCTCTCTACCACGATGTTAAAGAGATGGTATAGGAGTTAAGGTGAGAGGGGAGAGAGAGAGAGAGAGAGAGAGAGAGAGGAGATAGGAGGGTAGGAGGGTGAGACGAGGGAGGGGGGGATGTTGAAGGGACAGTGTGTGTCGTGGCAAGGACCAAGTTGCTCCTCGTGTCGTATGGATATTGCAACGACTCTTTGTAAAAACCGCCGGAGCTTTTTCTTGCCATTTTATTTTTTAACGCCCTTTTTTCTTTATCCCTATTTCTTCTTCTTCCTCTTTCTTTTCTTTTTTTTTTTTTTATCATTTTCTCACTTTCTTTGTTCGCTTTTCTCTTCTTTTCTTTTCTTTTCTTTTCTTTTCTTCTTTCCCAGAGTTCGCACGGCAGGCATATCCACCCTGTCTACAAGGTAATTTTATCCTGTGAAGTAACGCTCGCACGGATGTGTACGTCGCGTTGAGGCGCGAGTCCGTGCCAAAGGAAGCGCAAAAAAAAAGAGAGAGAGAGAGAGAGAGACTATATATATGTAGATATATGTATATGCATATACGTAAACGTGTATATATGTGTTTATATATATGTGTGTGTATATGGGCACAAGGCTTGTAATATTAACGCTTGGCTTAATATTAACGCTCCGTCATGGAAGCCATCACACTCGCAAATTTATTCCGGAGGCTGGCAAGCAACACGTTCGAGATACAGTGTCCGTTGAGATTTCAGGCGGCGACGAGGCCACCACCTCGAGATACACGAAATTGAATTTATCGAGACAAGGAAAACCCAAATCGGGGATAAATTGAACAGTTGGAAAAATGTCTGGCAAACGGGGAATGGGGGGGGGGGGGAATGTGGGGGGTGGGGTGGAATGAATATAAAGAAGTTTTACTTGTATCGTAAGTGAAACGCAAGTCGCATTTGGGATGAAGGATAAATTTAAACTGATAAAGTGAAGTACGATGGGAACTAAAGTAATATTAATGTGCGAATGGGATATCAAAATAGTAACGAGGGAAAAGATGAAGACAAAAAGAGAGAGAGAGAGAGAGAGAGAGAAATATTCTCGCGATAATGTTAAAAAGGAGAAAAGAGAAGAAAGAAAAAAATTAAAAGTAAAGAACGAGATTTGTAATTTTTAAAGATTCATTCAATTCTTCATCGATCATTGTCATCTTCTTATAACGGCATTAACAATATTACGAATTACGAGATAGATTTTGTATTTACTAATCAGCTTATCTCAATTATTTTGACATTAGTTTAACTGTTAAGTTAGTCGAATTTAAACGATCGTTTTAAATCTTCGTCGATTTTCGTCAAATTAGAAATTCTACCGAACGAAAAATAATTTTTCTTTGTCAGTTGGATGTATTTCTTTCTTCTTCTTTTTTTCTTTTATTTTTGTTTTTTTTTTTTTTTCATTCACACGCACGAATTTAATTTTCCCAATTGAATCTATCGAAGAAGATTTCTTTCTGAGATAAGTTCACGATCGATTAAAGAACATTGAATTTATGAAATGTTTCAAGTAAGACCTTTACATGGATTCGATTATTATTGAAATGAAATCTTTATTTAATTCTTTGGAATCAAACGAAAGGGTTCAATAGCTTATACGTCGTCCATACACGATTGCCACTTACGTGAATTCAATTGAATTCGACCTCTACGGAATGATAGCTACAGCTGAGACGATTCGTCACACACGTATATAGTACCTATCTATATATATACATACATAAATACATGCATACATACATACATACATACATAAATACATACATATAACGACCAAGAGAAATCCAATATTCCGGTATACTGTGCTCGGCCGTTTGCACACCATGAATACGATTTTGCATTGTTGTGCGAAATCGACGATGGTACCACGTTGGTATTAACCGTTTCTCTCACCCTCTTTCCTATCTCTACCCTTAGTCATCCCTTTTCGTTGCATACATATACAGCGGTGTTCCATCATTTAACTCCAATGGGCATTTCAAATATCTTCGTCCCTTTGGATAATGCAAAGGAGAAAGAAACATATTGGAAAAAAATTAAAATAAAAATAGAAAAAAGAAATGGTTCGCTCTTTAACGACGAAAATATTGTAATGAATGTCAAATTGTTGTCAGATATTTTTTTTTTTTTTTTTTTTTTTTAATACGAATCAATTCATTTTCATTATCATAAATACACACACACACACACACACACACATGTATATATGGAAATCGACAAATTTGTATCATTTTAAGTTCGTCCTTTTTCAAGCTGAAAATATATTGATGTATTGCGAGAATAGAACAAATCTGAACAACTCGGTGATTTTCAAAAATATGGGAACAATTTTATATTAATCCGAGTATTGCATTCTTGGAAATCTTTTTGTTTAATTAAAAACGACAGAGAAATTTCAAATGTTTGAGTTAAGTGATATACGCTGTATAACTTCATACATGTATTCATATATACATACATTTATTCATATATATATATATATAACATACATATAAGGAAGTGCTTCCAGTTTTCTTGTAATTTCGATTAAACAACGCGAACTCTGTTGTTACATCGGCTTACATAAACCACCCCTTTCCTGGAATTTAAATCGAAGAAATTGTGCGACTGGAAAGCAGCTCTTTGCGATTACGTAACTGTATACAGGTAGAAATGTTTCATTTACCTGACACACGAAATTATTCCGTAGCTTGTAACGGGAATGATTCAATGATTGAACTTGAAAAGTTTGTGGAATTGACGAATAAGTCAATTCTACCACGTATCAATTTTTCTTCTTATTATTATTTAATATATACGCCATTTTTAATGGTAATTATTTAAATAAATAAACAAAATAATGCATACGGACAAATTTTTATTATATATAAATTAAATTTCAATATCTAATTATTTACGTACGTTTTAAGGATATTTCACAAATCTCGCGTGGCTTATAATGATTCGATAATTCGGTTTTCTTCCAAGTTCTTTTCCTTTTCTATATTATCATGTAATCTATGTTTTCTTGTTACCTGTACCTTATTATAAAAATTAAATTGACTTTTCGTAAAATGTATTATATTTAAAATTAAGTTTTACTTAAGAGAAAGAGGAGAAAAAGAAAAGAAAAAAAAAAAAATTAAGAAAGATAAAAATGTTAATAAGTCCTTGTAGGAAGAAAGAGAAAAATTATGATTGTGATAACAAAAGTATCTTTCACATGTAATTATAATTTTCAATATAAACTTGGACAAAAATTTATATCGAGTAGAAAATCTATTATGAAATATATCTTAAGTATAAAGATTGTAACAAGTCTCTCTCTCTCTCTCTCTCTCTCTCTCTCTCTCTCTCTCTCTCTCTCTCTCTCTCTTTCTTACAATCATGTTATTCCAGCCTTTAGAGAACGCATTCCTCGAAATCGTAATATGCAATATCTAGAGATTGCATTACACGTTGGAGTGTCGTTTCGGTAACGCTAAAGCTCTCATCTCGATTCAGTGAAGCTTCAAACCTGTGAGTTATTTCGAGATGTTACGTGTCTCAATATCGTGTATCCTTTGGTATAATGTAAAATACGGTTCTCACTTGGAAAATGTATTATTGTTTACAACACGTTACAAAGCTTCACGTTCCTATAATTCAGATTGTCAAACGTAATTTTCCTCTTATAAGATAAAATCACAATTCGCCTGTAATCGATACAACGACGCGTCGAAATCGTGCAATACACAGTCCCTAAGGACGAATCCCATAATCATGACGAATCGACAATGTAACAGAACGTAAAAGAGACAGAGAGAGAGAGAGAGAGAGAGAGAGAGAGAGAGAGAATTTTAGGAAATTTAATTTTAAAAAAGTTTATACCTGCACTGAACAATTATTATTAAAGAATGTTATATATAAGAATATTGTGTATATATATATATATATATATATATATATATATATATATATAATTATATAGCTAAATATTAGATAAATAAGAATAAGAATCGAATAACCAGAGTGAATAATAATAGAAAAAAATTGACAGAAATTTTATTCGGAAACGTACACCGAATTATTATTACCAAGGAAATTATATTTGTCCAAATATTACCTATTTCTACATGTATGTAAATATAATATAAAATTAAGTGACATTTCCAGCTATAAATGAGAAACAACGATGTCACAGATCGAAGAAGATAGTTCAAACGAAAGATATATATATATATATATATATATATATATATATATATATATATATGAATTTATAATGATTTTACTCATAATATTCATCGAATTATTATTATTATTATTATTATTATAAAAGGATTTCCTATTTTTTCCTCGAAAAATATTTTCTAATTGATATTTCTCGGCTAAATTCAAACGTCGATAAACGTATTAAATGTGCCTCGATATTAAATAGTTGACGTATATATGACAGGACATTGAACCCGCCTGATACGTCGAAATTCAATAACGGAATTTGAAAGAGGTGAATAGGGAGGGAAGGGAGGGAGGGAGGGAGAGAAAGAGAAAGAGAGAGAGAAAGAGAGAGAGAGAGGGATAGAGAGAAGAAAGATAAAAATACGATCTAAAAGCTTTTAATACATCCATAAATCCTAACCACCGATAGTAGAAACGATACTATAGTATATTAGAGAAAATATTCAATGTATCGCATGGGATTAATCGATTAAACGCGTACACCTAGCTCGTAATTTCCTTTCCTTGTTACCCTTTTGTTCTTCTTTTCCCATTTTTTCCCTTTTCCCCTCTTTCTTTTCTTTTCCCTTTTTTCCTTTCTTTTCTTTTTCTTTTTTCTTTTCTTTTCTTTTCTTTTCTTTTCTTTACTCTTCTACCCTTTTCTTTTCTTTCAAATTAGCTCGTTTCACGGATAAGAATAGGTGCTTCGTAGTATATTCTTGGTTAGATACCCCTTGAAAATAGAATCGTTACGTAAGCTTGCGTGGCTATCTAAGAAGGATTTACCCCGTGAAGAGGGTCGTGCGCTCACGAAAGAGACACGCGAGTAAAGTTCGATATACGATAATGAGAAAGGAAAAAATACAAAAAATAAATGAAAAAAAAATCAACGAAAGAGAGATAAAGAGAGAGAGAGAGAGAGAGAAGGGGGGGGGGAGGGGGAGAAAGAAAGAGAGAAAGAAAGAAACGAAAAAAAAAAAGAAAAGGAAGAGGAGTGGGGGAAAATGAAGGAGGAGATGAAAAATTGAAGAAGAGGAACAGAGAAAAATAGAATCTGATATGGAAGAAAACGTTGGAACGTGAACAACTACCATCGGTTATCTCGTGTGTGTGTGTACGTGTGCGTGTGGTCGAACGAGAAGTAAAATGTGAAGGTGGACGACACCGGTGGGTGGTGTATCGTCATAGGACACGCGGTAACAGCTGGCAACGATACTCCTTGGCTATTTTCTGCTTCCTTGGACGAGATCCTGCGAGTCGTCTGACCGATATGAAATTCGATAAGCTCCATTCCTTACGAGTTAGTAACGTTACATCGTCTCTCTCTCTCTCTCTCTCTCTCTCTCTCTCTCTCTCTCTCTCTCTCTTTCTCTCGGACACTACTAACGATAGATCGTTTTTCTTTTTATAATTTTTTTTCTACATTTTCCTCTTTTCCATTCCTCTTTTTTCTTTTTTCTTCTCCTTCTTCCTTTTTTTTTCTTTTCTCCCTAGCCCCGTCCGTCCGATCGTTTTTTCTCGATAGAGCTTGAACGGTTACGTGCCAAAGTCAATTCCGATAAGTAGCCAACGAGCGATTCTTAGGAGACAATCGAGCCGAGGAACGTCAATCTCGACCAGTCACTCCATTTGTATTAAACGAAGTGACTCTGCAATCCGTTCACCTTCTCTCTCTCTCTCTCTCTCTCTCTCTCTCTCTATATATATATATATATATATATATATATATATATATATCCCTCTATCTCTATCTTTTCACTCTTTCTCTCTTTGCTAAAAGATCCTTATTGACTACAAATACGATTTCCCTAGGATCTGAAATTCGTGACTCATCCTTGTTTTATCGTCTACATATTACGTACATACGTTTTTCTTTATACATACATACATACATACATATATATATATATATATATATATATATATATATATATGTATTCTTATATCGTAGAACGTGCGAATTCGTTGTATAGATACCGCATGCGAAGGGTAATAAAAGGATATGAGTACGCCGTTAAGGACTTAATAATTGAAATATTAAGGTGGCCCGAACTCTCCATCCCTCTCTCTCTCTCTCTCTTTCCCTCTCTTTTGGGAAGTAACTGCAGTAAAGCAGGATAAAGTAGCGAATATAAGCTTCCTGCCGTCGCCCTCTATATAAAGGCACTTTATATTCGTTGTAAAGCCTTTGACCGGGCTAAAGTGGGTGGACTGTAAAAAATTTCATGGATCGGTTGGGTCCCCCTTATACTTGGCAAGGCGTCTCTCTCTATATACCTATCTACCTACCTCCATACATACATACGTACATACATACGTACATACATACACACATACCCATCCAAGAGCTGTTACGCTTCCGAACATCGAGAGCTCTTCTTTCTTTCTTTCTTTCTTTCTTTCCTTCCTTCGTTCATTCGTTTTTCCTTTTCCGTTTTTTCTTTTTTCTTTCTTTATTATTATATTTTTTTCGGGTTCCTTACTCTCCTCTTATTTTTTCGGTCTCCTCTCTCTCTCTCTCTCTCTCTCTCTCTCTCTTTTTTTTCTTTCTCTTCCTTTTCTCCCCCATAACTTTCAAACTCTTCACATACGAACCCTCCGACATAGTTTCTCTTAATAATCCTCACTTCGGCAATGATATCGCGAGACGTATAAAGTGGTCCGTTATCCTACGATATCTCCGAAAGAAAATACACCTTTATTCCTTTTCCTCTTTTTTCTTCTTTTTTTTTTTTTTTTTTTTTTTTAACTTAATGACTCCCCGTGGAATATCTATCTATTTTCTTTCTCTTTATCTTTATATCTTATTCCTTAGATGGCTATAACCAAACCCGACTATATACGGTTTATTCTAATTCGACTCTATACACAGGTAATACAAGCGTATATATGAGTTGTACGGAAGAATGCATAAAACATAAATGTACGGTGGAAAGGTGAGATCTCTTAGATGGACTCGATACACGACGTTTGACCGTACCCGACGGCCCCTCCCCCTCCCCCTCCGCCACCGACCGACGTTATCCTCGATATCCAGTCCCCATTACGTACTCTCTTTCACTGGGCGCGCATGGAAACTGCAAATTTTCTTTCTCGAACTGCCTACGCCGCCGCCGACTCGATGGAAAACTAAATGGAACCTTTCAGATGAAATATTTATCGTTATCGTCTCGTAACACCATACATTTAATATATATATATATATATATATATATATATATATATATATATATATATATATCGGCGAGATGTTATATTGTTCGAGGAATAACTGTAATATTATTTTTCAATGATCAATGCCGATCAATCTTGAAAGAAACAAAAAGATAAAATGAAATATCCTTTTCTCTCTCTCTCTCTCTCTCTCTCTCTCTCTCTTTCTCTCTTTATTTTTTTATTCCTTTTTTTCCTATCTATGTATCGTTAAATAAAAATTCTATTATTTATGTTCGCGTTTGATAATATTTTGGACACACACACACACACATATATATCCTTGTATGAAAATGCTCAATGTATCCGATCGTGCATAGCTCGTGAAACGAATTTATATGTATATATATATATATATATATATATATATATATATATATATACACACGTGTGTGTGTGTGTGTGTGTGTGTGTGTGTGTGTTTAGAGCAAAATAAACACCAGAAATGTTTGACCGATCGATAGCAAACTGCGAGGAGTAATACTAATAAACGTGAATATTGTATAATATTCACGAATATTCTATAAAATAACTTATAACGGTGAATAAACTTTTACGATATTCCGTGTTTCAAGATCCTTTTGAAAATCTTAATTTAAGAGAGAAATATTATCGAATTCCTTTTGAATACTTGGCAGTATTTGTTTCTTATCTCTATCTCTCTCTCGCTCTCTCTCTCTCTCTCTCTCTCTCTCTCTCTCTCTCTCTCTCTCTATCTATCTATCTATCTATCTCTTATCCTTTGTACTTTTCTTTTTCGTTTGTCTTGGGAACTAAACGCAAAAGAACTATTAGTTGTTTTTACCGTTAAAAAAATACGAGGGAAAACGCTACAGTTATTTATTTATTTCTTTTTTTTTTTTTCTTACAGACACTTTATGAATAAAGAAAACTCGACTTTGGAAGAGAAGATCTTTTGGCTAAATGCCATTTGCCATATTATATACGTATATCTCGAATGCCATGATGATAGGAATGTTACAAGACTAACAAAGTTTTATCGATGCTCGGATAATCTTGTATAAACGGAAAGGATTCTCTTAAAGAGAATCTAGGGTATGTTAAAAATGCTATTTATACGAAGAGTTCACGAGTGAATCTCGCAAGAGTGAGAGAGAGAGAGAGAGAGAGAGAGAGAGAGAGAGAGAGAGAAAAGAGCAGACAGAGAGATAGAGAAAACGTTTTTTTTGTGTTTTTTTTTTAACTCCCTTATCGGATATATATATATATATATATATATATATATATGTTTTTTCAGAAGCTTTCCGATCGTAATCGTTGTTGCCGACTCATCGAGTCTCTTCAAAAACGCTAATCGCAAACTATATGTGTTACCCGTTAGACACGTTGAAACGATATTCCCTAGAGTCTCGTGTAACTGGTAACAACCACGATGTCCCAACCGATCGTTTATTAAATCGCTAGAGCTGTCGCAAACTCTCTATTTCTCTATCTCTCTCTCTCTCTCTCATACACACACACACACACACACTTTCTCTTTCTCTCTCTCTCGCTCTCTCTCGTTCTGATTCGTGCGGATTTCGATTCGGTTTGGTTTGGAGTAGAGCGCGATTAGGCGTTCGATTCGTCGATATGCACGGTACGATTCTCGATGAAATTGCGCGAATGAAATCTTCCGATAGGTTACAACGAAATATACGTACGTACCTACAACCACGATTATGTATTACACGGGCGTGAATATTGAATAATTTCAGTAAAATCATTTTATACTCACGTACGTGATATTCAATCGAAATGTAAAAAAGAAATTCGAGAATATAGTTGCTCGAAATGATGTCGAAACATCTCGTGCGATATATTTGCAATCGACGTACGTAAGAAATTCTTCCTAAAGAAAAAAAAAAAAAAAAAGAAAAAGAGAAAAGTACAAAAAATTAATTAAATATCTGTCCTTTGCGAAGAGCAAAATATTAAGTTTGTTTAACAAACAAATCAACGAGGCGAACTTTTTGTTACAACAAATAACAATTTAACGTTTAATATTGAAAAATATACCGAATGAATATGCATAGATTCCTAAAATAAATCAACAATTTTTTACCATTATCGTCCATTCAAATAATGATTATTTTAATACTCCAAAATGAATTAGTGTTTTTACTTAGATATTAAAATATTAAAAATTTGTGCGTTACTTGTTAAACTTGTACCGACTTAATCCAATATAAACACCCGACACGACTAATAACAATTTATTATATTCGATTTACACAGGACACGAAATAATCCGAAATGTGTAAACCAATGAAAGTAGCATTAAGACAATTTATAATATTTTCCCTCGTCGTTCATTACGAATAAAATTTAAATACGTTGTAAGGATATTTTTCTTTCGATTAACCTTACCAGATTATTATAATTCATCCGAAAGCAGGTTACATTATTATGTCGGAATCGCTGTTGGATCGCCAATAAAATTACTGTTTAGCCTATTGGCCATACCGGGACTCTATTTTGGGATTACCAGATACATACGAGTATATATATATATATATACAAGAGAAAGAGAAAGAGAATGATAGAAAGAATGAGAGAGAGAGAGAGAGAGAAACGAAGTAAAATAACATTCTACCTCGAAATGGCACACACGGTACATAACATCTCACCCGATTGCGTTTCCCTCGTATAATAATAATAATAATAATAACAATAATAATCTCACGGTTCTTACGACTCGCTTGGGCGGGATGCACCTGTTCGAGGTGAGCTTTTCGTGTTACGACGAATTTAAAGTGCTAGAAAGAGAGAGAGAGAGAGATAGATAGATAGATAGATAGAGAGAGAGAGATAGAGATAGAGAGAGAGAGAGAAAAGGAGAGACAAAAAAGGTGCTGCGAAGGAAACGATGTGTTCGAAGGAATGTGAAAGAAAGTGAGAGAGAGATAGAGAGAAAGTAGAAAGAGAGGTAAAGGGGGAGAAGGTCCGGCTCCTAAGCGAGGAAACGGCATGCATAATATAGTTGGAAATGGCCATTACTCGTGATAGACCGCTTCCTACCACTCTATCCTGACGAAGAACGAATGGCCAACCAAAGGGAAATGCGATGTTCGGTAATGCTGGTGATGGCGATGGTAGTGGTGGTGGTGTTGGTGATAGTAGTGATCGTAGTGGTAGTGGTAGGCCCTTTAAACCAGCAAAGGTGCCGTTAGATCGCACCTTCAAGGGTGTTCCTTGATTCCTTCCTTACCCTTCGAGCTACGTCTCTCTCTTTCCCTTCACTTATTCACAACTACCCCGTTCCTCCCTACCTCCCTCTCACCCTATCATCCACCCACCTATCCACCTTCCTTCCTTCCTTCCTTCCTTCCTCCCTATCCCTTCCAACCGACGCTTACGTTCTACGTTATCATAAATTACGATAGGATAGGAGTTGCAGAAATGAACGTAGTATTATTACTTCGAATACTAACTTGAGAGTACGTTATTAGTAAGTACGTATGCATGTATGTAATATATGTGACTATGTATGTATGTGATATATTGTTAACGACGTATAGATAGGTATGTGTGCGTGTATATATATATATATATATATATATATATGTATATAGATATATGCATGTATAGGTATATATACATAAAGTTTAAGAGTACCACTACCTACGTGAAAACAAATGAACGAAATGAACTGAATTTTATTTGTCCTTTAAGGATATTTAACAGGTTTAGCATATTCATCTCTTATGAATTATTTATAGGGTAAGGGGGAGGAGGAGGAGTAGGGGAGTGGACTTAAGGTATGACGCGATAGGAATTATTTAAATGTGCGTGTACATAGGGAATGATAATTCTTCGAAAGATCTTTTATAACGTTTGTTGTTTCTGTTTATGTTTATTTATTAGAGTAAACCGAGGACACGAGAAATAATCTTTCGTGGAATGATATTGGTAAGATCGTAGAGCGCGTAAGGCGAGTGATCACTGATTTTACTTGCTTTTTTGTTTTTTTTTTGCTTTATTTAAATTCCACATAATATGTACTAATATGTATCTTTCGCTTAAAACCTTCGTAAAATACGTTAAGATGTGATAGCGAATTTCATAAAAAAAAATCCCCCGTCCGATTTGGATACGTTTTTTTTATTCTTTTTTTTTTTCTTTCTTCTTATTTTATTTTCATTTTTTTCTTTTTTCCTTTTAATTTCCACATGCCATAAAAATTGATCGTAACGTATGAAGCTTGCAAAGGGAGATCGCGTTCGTCTTTATTCCTTCTCTTCCCTTTTTTCTTTTTTCTTCTTCCTTTTCCTTTTTTACTTTTTTTTTCTTTTTTATGCGAGGACAAATATAGGTATATGGTGAGTCGAGATATCGCAATTCATCTCGAAATTCAATCCAGTCGCGTAAAGCACTTCGATATTACGAATGGAAAGGATAAAATGAGCGTCGTACCGTGCCAAGTTCCCGTTTTATAGTTCCAATTCTTTTCGCGTTCAATGACACGTTTACTTTTCTCGAAGAGGTCGTCGTACGTTAGTAGAACTCGTTGGTCGACGGGAGTGTTGGTGGCTTAGTTAAAAAAAAAATTGTTCAATGTCGGTGATGTTCTAGCTCTCGGTATCTCCTAATTGAAAATTCTCTTCCTGCCAAGTTTAATCTCACGATTTTAGGCTGCTCCCAATGTTCTTCCTTCTTAAATCGGACTTCTGTCAGTCGGTCTGTCTGTCTGTCTGTCTGGCTGGCTGGCTGACTGTCTGTCTGTCTGTCTGTCTATCCGTCTCTCTTTCTCTTTCTCTTTCTCTTTCTCTTTTTCCTTCTCTTTCTCTTTTTTATATTTCGCATAATACGTGCCATTCATAAGATTACAAATTCTTTTTATCATGCTCTTTTCGTTTCTTTCATCCAAGAGAATAACATACATATTTATTAACTTCGAATATAGAGGATTATGGTGTCACGTTGTTCATTATGATTTCATTAAAAATTTTTAAACGAGTCTTTACATTTTCTTTTCGACGAAGAAAACAATTCGATTAATTTAACATTTTTCTAGCTTTAACAAGGCTTAATCTGATCGTATAAAATATAAAATAAAATTGATCTAAACTGTATTATATAGGAAATAATCTATATATATATATATACATATATATATATATACATATATATATATATATATATATATATATATATATATATATATATATATATATATATATATATTGATTCTCATGCGATCTGAACGTTATTAATTTTTACTTTGTTTGATACTCCAAGATATCTTCTAATTAAACTTTAAAGCGATTAATTCTCGACAATGTAAAAAGATTTGCATGGAGAGACAGATTAAAAATATGAAATTCTTGTTTTATCCTTTAACCCTTTGAACTTTTCTCACAGGTAGTACTATGTCGAACGTGACTCGACATTTTTTTGACTACCGCGCTATAACAATATCTCATTATAAAATGTCATATTTTAATTAGAAGAAACTATGAGAAAGACGAAGTATGTACGTATATTCTTTTATATTTTCTTTCTTTTTAATAAAAAGAAAAGCAAATAGAGAAAGAGAAATACTAAAACACAAGAAAGAGAGAGAGAGAGAGAGAAAGAGAGAGTTCTTAGTAAACAATTGAAAATATAATGTAAGAGAGTAAAGATTTAAAATAATAAACGAATTTAACAATTTAAAGAGACAGAAAAGAAACAAAAAATAAATAATGCAAAAGTAAACGTTTCTCAACTATTACATTAATTATATCTATCTGCGTTATATTTTTATACGTTCTCTTGTTACTTTTTCTATTATAAATTTTTCCTTTTTCTATTTGTCCTTTTCTTTTTCCTATGATATTAATCATTTCGAGATAAAATCTGTATATTTAACCAACGAATAAAAATCGTTGAAGTTAAAGTTTCGTATGAGAAACGAATATTTATCGATTATAAATTCGGAGAAGGTACGTTGCTCTTGTAAAAGATCGAGTAAGTGCATTGCTCTTGACCTATTCACCTGTCTGTTATCCATACATCGATGCTTATCTTTTAAAGCTTTATCTTGTCCATCCCATTATCCCTTCGTACCTTTCCTCTTCCTCTTCCTCTGCCTCTTCTTTTTCTTCTTCTTCTTCTTCTTCTTCTTCTTCTTCTTGTTACTCTCTTCAGTTTCTCTTATATCACAGATGCTTCGCCGATAAACAAACAGTGTCAACTGAGACGAAACAAAGAGTACGCTTGAATCCAACAACGATGTAAACAATATCTCCAAGCGTGTCCTTAGACGTATGTATATATACAGTGTATCTCTTAAATGTTAACTTCGTTACTTCTAAATATGTATCGTAGCGCGAACGAGAAAGTAAATCAGAAAATGAACGTACTATGTTTGAAAATAAGTAAAATAATTACGCATATGTTACGTCATGTTCGAGCTGGAACTTACGATAATATCGTTCGTTTATTTTTTTTTTGTTACACAAAAATCGTATATTTTTCTATTCTCTTTCTTTTTCTTTTCTTATTTTAGTCCGATAAATAATTTCCGGGCTCATAGCGTTTGTTACTTTTCGAATTAATTTTAGGTCTTCCCCCTTTTTTTTTTTTTTTAAGCAACAACGATACGAAATTTGTTTCCCTTCGTCACGCGTTTCATCGAATTATTTAAAAGTTAATTTTATAAAATGAAAGGATCAAGTAAATTCATTCGAAAGAAAATGTTTCATTTTGCTTAACAACTATTATTTATATAGTAAATACTTAAATACTTGTTGATGTAAGTATTATTGGTATTCTTACGAGTATTTCACTTTTCGTGTCTAAAATATGTGGTTATTCGAAATATTTTGTTTTATAATTTTAAGTGAACATTTGCGGATCCATTCTTTTTCAAAAATTCAATACCCCAAGACAGATCGTGAAATACCAACCGGATATATTTGATATCGTGGAACAGATCAAAAATTGGATTATTAAAAATCAATAAAGTTATACAGTTCTTATCGATTCATAGATTTGTGAAAATATCATGTAATTATTAAATACAATTCCAAAAAGTCATACTTCATCCTATCTTCGTTATTAAAAATTTAATTTTATGATTAAGATAAGTCAAATATTATAATTTGATGAATATGAAAAAGTAACACAAATACAAAATTGTAGAAAATGAGAAAAAAAAAATAAAGGAGACTGACGTAATAAGAATATAAACTGAGAAAAACGAAAACGCTATTTTATTCTTTCTATAACATTTCAATTCAACATAATAATAAAAATTGAGTGACATATACAAACAAAAAAATAATATTACAAATTTTCAAAGGATAATTCAATATTTTTCATTTCACTGATTCCCATCCTAATGGTCATACGAAAATGTCCTATCTAAACAATTTTTTGAAAATAACGCGACGTAATAAGAACGTGGCAACAAATTAACGGACCGTTCTTTACAATACATAAAACATACGTTCGAAGACTGCAACTTATAGTTAAGAATTAATTGTAATAAATCGTGTTAGGTTGATTAAAACGAAAGGTCGAAAATGATACCTAGTAGAGTGAAAGAGGAAAGAGGTATAAAAGTCGAGGACATGGTAAAGGCAAGTGGTGTTCCGCAAAGCTCGCGAGCAGAGATAAGTGAAAATATTTATTGCCACTGATATGAAGAATAGAATGAGTGAGTGAGTGAAAGAAAGAGAGAGAGAGAGAGAGAAAGCACGTTGAAAGGAAGTCGCGCGATTCGCGATCTAACCGCGCGAATTTATGGTTGCGTCGATATCTCAGGCATTTAAAGTTCAACCGGTTGAGCACGTCCAAGCAAGCTTGCAACTGAAGAGAGAGAAAGAGAGAAAGAGAAAAAAAATAAGGAGAGAAAGAGAGAGAGAGAGAGAGACAGCTTGCAAGCGGAAAGCTTCGTGCAACGGGCCTGCACGAAGGTTGTAGACTCGGAATAAAGAAAAAAAAAAAAAAAGAAGAAGGAGAAAAAGAAGAAAGGGATTGGTGATGGTAGCAGAAAAAGGGGTTGAAAATAAGGGCGTGGACCTGGGACTGTAGATACTTGCTCTTACTCGTAAGCCATCAGATAAAGCAAGGTGGCAACTTGCCAGTACAACGCGACTGGAATGTCACGTTCGAGAACTGCGAAGTCTTCCATTGGGATAGCCCCCTCCTTCCCCCATGCTTATTTCCAGGAGGAGAACCACTTTCATGCGAGTTCCGTTTCTCCAAAGAGGAAGTGTGTAAGAAAAAGTTGAAGGGAATGGGAAGAAAGAAAGTTGACAGAAAAAGGATTTGAAAGTGAGAAAACGCATGGGAAAATTGTCTTACACGTATGTATGTATGTATGTATGTACGTAAGTAGGTACGATTCCATTGCTCGAGTAAAGAAATAAAGAAAAAAAAGAGGAGAGAGAGAGAGAGAGAGAGAGAGAGAGAGAGAGAGAGAGAGAGAGAAAGTAGAATGGAAGAAAAAGAAAAATTTGTTGGAGTATTGGATCGTTTGGAGATTTTTCATGAACGATTAATTGATATTTTTTATTTAATTTTTACCTTTATTAATTATATATATATATATATATATAAAATTAATAAAAAAAAATCATTTATAAATATATAAATATATGTGTGTGTGCGTGTGTGTGTATATATATATATATATATACAAATCGCATCTTAGATAAAATAAAAAAGAAAAGAGAAGGAAATAAATAGAAAGTTATAAAAAAAAAAAAAAAGAAATAGAAATTGGCATGTTAGAAAAGTTGTCGCACTTGTATCATATGAATCCATGAAATCGTTAGACCATCTTAAAAGAGAGAATAGAATAGAAAAAAGAAATTTCTAAAGAATCGTGACGAACGTTATTTTTCCTCTTTTTTTTTTTTTTCTTTTCTTTTACTATTACCGATTACAAGTCACTTATAATTTTCATTTTTAATCACCGATACTCGATGAAATAGAAATTACCCTGATTTTCAAATGGCTACGACTATACATATATACTTATATTATACACATATATAAGTACATGTCTTTCTCTTATTTATATATATATATATATCTTTCAAAAGATCAGACAACAAAGTGGTTGGTTGCTTCTTTTCTGTACAAATTTTTTCTTCCCCGCGAGCTTCTCCCCCTCCCAATCCCGCTCCTTTTCCTGTCACCATTAAAAAAAAAAATGAATAAATAAAAAAAAAATAGAAAGAAAGAAAAAAGAAAACAGCGTGAGAGAAAGAAAAAGCGAAAGGAAAAAGAGATAAAAGCATCGCCTATAAAAGGATAAACCGAGTCGGTTTTGAAAGCGGTCTATCATCCTCTCTCTCTCTCTCTCTCTCTCTCTCTCTCTTTCTCTTTCTCTCGGAGTTATACATAATGGGTATAGGAAAGAACCTTTTTCGCGCATTAGGTACACACGTAAATCTTCCCTTAAATTACGCGCGAAGGAGGAAGTGGCTAAAGAATAAATGACTGCTAGGATCGAAAGGCGAATGGGATGACGGATGTCGTGCATTTAGTCCGTCGGTCGCGTCGTCGTTACTTCCTACATACATACAAAACCCGAGGCGAAAAGTCGCGATTCTCCTCAAGTTTTGCGAATGAAAAGAAAAGTACGAGCTCGGTCGCCCTTAGAAAAGGAACATAGAATGGTAGTAGTAGTAATAGTAGTAGTAATACTGGTAGTGGTAGTCGGTAGTAAGAGAAGAAGAAAAAGAGTTGAAGAAGAAGGAGGAGGAGGGGGTGGGGAGCGGGAATTTCGTTTGATTGTGAACCTCGGTTTGTTCTCGGACGTCTATTGTTCCAAACTTGGTCGTCGTAGTCGTAATCGTCTTCGTCTTCGTCGTCTTCGTCGTCGTCGTAACCGTTGTCGTCGCTAACGCCACCTTTTTATCCTGCTAGCCTTGGAAACGAGAAAGAGAAAGGGAGAGAGGGAGAAACAAAAAAAAAAAAACGAAAAACAAAAAAAGAATAAAGATCCAGAGGAAAGAAAATCCATCCCGGTTTGTTGGAGAAAATAAAATTCCTCCTCTCCCCCCCCCACCCCGCCTCCCCCATCACCGCCGTCGCTACCACCACCACCACCACCACCACCACCTCTCTTTTCCCTTTACCCACTTTCCTTCTCTTTCATTTTCTTTTTCTTTTTATGCATTTTCTTTCTTTTCCTTTTTTTCTTCTCCTCTTTCTTCTTCCTTACTTTTTTTCTTTTCCTTCCTTTATATTCTATTCTTTCTGTCGACGATTGATTGACATTCATCGGCGCCTTCGTTCCCTCGCAAATTAAAATATTCGTCTAACGAATTTGACGTGTTTAATCGAGCGTCGTCTTACGAAAGGTTGTCGTACTGTCACGGACTATAGTACAATCTTCTGCCATCCCTACCTTACCCCTCATCCCACCCTAGAGCTTCTTGGTCGACCTTGCTTACGACCCATATTCGTTCTTCTTCCTCGTCTCCTCGTAACGAGTGATATATTTCGTTCGTTTTTTTCTTTTCTTTTTTTTTTTTTACTTTCTTTCTTCTCCTTCTTGTTAACCCATCAAATCAAAACGATATCGAAATATTCTCAAATCGATTTTACACGACGGAAAATGGAGTTGTAGATAGGAGACGAAGATGATAATCGAGAAATAAAGATGTTCTTCTTTTTTATTTTTTACTTTCGTTACGTTCCTTGTTTTTTCTTTTTCTTTTTAAAGGATCGTCCGCGTGTACAGATCAGACGAGTTAAAAATTAATGAAACTTTCAATGATAAATCGGAGGATGCATTAATGACTCGCGCTCGTTAAAGTCGAATAGTCGAATGGTCGATTAACCTTTTAACATTCTTTTATAGGTCGAACGATCGATCTCGTCGAAGTTACGTCGGCATAAATCAAGTTCGATTTGCATTGAAACATTTTGCATGTGTCCAACTAAAGCTGACACGTCTGACCGATTTTAATCGAAAAATCGTCCCCTTTGTTTATTCAAAATGTTCCAGATAATTTGCTCGTTTTAATCTAATAAACTAACGAAGAGTGATGATCGATCTTCGAAATGTTACGAAAAAAGAAAAGAAGAAAAAATGATAAATAAATTAAGAAACTACAATAGAAAAAAAAAAAAATAAATATCGTAACGTAATAAAAATCCTATGCCGTTCTCGATTGAATTCGTAAAAGCGAACAGTCCCGGAAATATTTATATTTCTCTTGTCGAATCCATTAAAAATACTATTACATGTCATTGGGAACAATTTACACGGGAGTAGAAATATCGTATTGTTGAAATTAACAAATTTTACAACTCCAATGTACGTTTAATAACAATCGAAAAGGATATATAAAGATCCGATAATGAAACGATAAATATAGAACAAAAATATTACGTGGTATGTCAAGTCGTTCTTTTAATTTGCGTTCGTCAAAGTAAATGCATACATCCATACATACATACATACATACATACATACATACATACATATATATTTATATATTGTTCGCAGAAATTTACGTTCCCTTCGTATCCCGTTTTATAATCAACGATTTTATTTCGTTGTTAATAACGATTTCTTCGTGAATTATCGATTTGTTGAAATAAAAATATTATGCAATAGTGATACGCCTATCTATGATTAATAGTGACCAATAGAAAAGATATATATATATACACATACAACACACACACACGCGCACGCACGCACGCACACATGTATATACATACATACATACATACATACATACATATATATATATATGTAGATGGATAAAAGGATCAATAATAAAACTATAAACTTAAATCGAAATCGTACACGTGGCATATTACCTATATTGTTCTCGTGTGTAGTTACGACGTAACGAAGTGCGAATCACTTTCCGGTACAAGATCGTAGATAACGTGCGATTCGAGTTAGACGGTTGGCCCTGCCAGAAGAAAGAGTATTATACGCGGAATGAGAGTCGTTTCTGTTTACGAAGGGTTACACGCCCGGAATAATATTCCGTTGTCCCGTGCGACGATAAAACAGCGGGACATTTTTACAGCACTGTATAAATATACGGACCAAATTAAAAGCTCTATATTATCGTGAAAAAGCGAGTACTAGGAGAAAAAAAAAGAAGGAAAAGGTGAGAGAGAGAGAGAGAGAGAGAGAGAGAGAGAGAGGGAGAGAGAGAGAGATAGATAGATAGATAGATAGATAGATAGATAGATAGAGAGAGAGAGAGAGAGAGAGAGAGAGAGAGAGAGAAGGAAAACGTCATAATTCGGCGTATTACCTCGCCATCATGTCGGCTGACGGGTCTAGCGATCGTTAATCATTCTGCTTCGATTTAAAGCCACGCGATCGATCGACCTCATCGCGATATCTCGAAACAGTTGCTGCTCCGTACATACGACATCCTGTCCTATGAAAAGCAAGCTACTGTAAACTTTCGATAAAACTATGACTACGAGCTAAAGATAGAAAGAAAGAGAGAGAGAGAGAGAGAGAGAGAGAGAAAAGGTAAGAGAGAGAGAGAGAGAGAGAGAGGGGGGGAGAGAGTAAGAGAAGTCTGTCGCATGAGAAGAAGAAAAATGTTTTACATGCTTTTCCCATCGAGATAAGCACAGCGAGTTCGCTCGTTCGAGCGTGTAAAATAAACTGTGAAGGTGGGGTTAAAAAAAAAAAAATGAGACGGGTGAGGTCGGGCAAAAGGTGGGAACGAGGGGTCGTGACGGAGGGAGGGGGAGGGGGAGGGCGGGAGAGAGGGGAGCGGGAAAAATAATGCGTTCTGCGGGCTCGTCAAGAGATCTTCTTGCATGATCTTCGAGAAAACTCGACTGTCCGGTATCTGGTATCGATGATAAAATGGCGATTAATTAAAAGAAAAAAGGGAAAAAAAATTGCAAGAAAGAGAAACACAGAAAAGAAGAAAAAAGGAAGAATAGAAAATATAAACGGAACGAATGGTAAGAGCAGGGAAAATGTGTCGCTCGGGGTAGATTAATAATTAATGAAATATTGCGTATCTATCTGTTTGAATAAGAAAAAAAAAAAAAAAAAAAAAAGAAAAACAAAGGAAAATAAAAAAGTGGAGAGAGAGAAATGAGAATTGACGTTCAGTGCCGTTGGATCCCGATAGTTTCGTAATTTATCGTAATTTATTATACAAAAGATGAAGTCACTTTAAGGTAAAGACTTCAAGCATCAATATCTATTTCAACGAGCTGCATCAATCAAGCTCTTCCTTTTCTTTTCTCTACTCTTCTTCCTTCTTCTTTGCTCTCTCCCTCTCTCTCTCTCTCTCTCTCTCTCTCTCTCTCTCTCTCTCTCTCTCCCTTTCTCTTATTCTCATCGTACCCTTAACGAGAGACTGGTTCGGCGAAGAAGAAAAATTAATTAACGATGCCACTCGACGATCGTTTATCTCGAAATCAAGAGGAGAAATTAAGCTCTTAACGGTGGCTGCGATAGAGCGAAATAGAGAGAGAGAGAGAGAGAGAGAGAGAGAGAGAGACAACGTAACGTTATTTGTGGCCAGAATACGAAGAAGGGTTTTAGACGCTAATTGCGCGAAAAGTGGCGGGGAGGAGTTGGGACCGGGGGAGTGGGGGTGGGGGGGGGGGGGGGGGGTACGTGATGGATTAAAGAAAACGTTTCCTAATCTCGACGATTAATATCTACTCTAATCTATACGAAAAAGCCATCTTCTATATTCCATCACTTGAGGGGAACGGTGTCGCCTTCCAAGACGATGAAAAACAGTAGATAAGAGTTACCCCTTCTCTAAGAAATAAGAAATGAAACCGTGCTCCAAAACTCGCGTCTGATAATTCTATCGTTCTAACAGCAAAACTTTGCTTGCGTGAGACGAAGAGAAAGAACTTGCAACGAGAGAGAGAGAGAGAGAGAGAGAGAGAGAGAGAGAGAGAGAGAGAGAGAGAGATGTATAGAAGAATCCTCGTTTGCCGAGTCTCTCTTCTCTCTCCTCTTCCTCTTCCTCTTTGTCTCTTTCTCTTCCTGATCGAGAGCAAGACATCTTTTATACTTGTACCCTGCGCAATCTGCAGAGTGCAACAGGGAGATGTATCGCGTCGTTTATAACAAAAAAGGATGGCCAATCATGTCCTTCCACTTCTCCCTCTCTTTAGGAGGATAGTGTTTTTCTTCCCTCGTCCGTTTCATTCTCTATTATTTATTTATTTTTCTTTTTTTTTTTGGGGGTTCGGACGGAATGGGGGGAGGGTGGTGTGGTCGGGGGATGGTGTCGAGTAGATTTTTCTTTTTTTTTTCTCTCTCTCTTTCTTTTCTCCCCTGCCCTACACCACCATCATCCCCTATCCCCCGTCTGTCCGTCCCCCCCCCCCGTCACCCCGTCACCCATGTCGACTCGCTCACAGTTATCGAAGAAAATTAATATCCCCAGAGCAAATGTTTACTCTTTAAGAACACATTGAAATGGATAAAAATTCGAAATAGAGAAATGTCAAATATCCACGAAGGAAATGAAATGTTGGATATACTATATTTCTTACAATTCCAGTATTTGAGACGAAATGTTATCAAAATAGAGCCTCGATATTTTCTTCTACTACTTCTTTTTTCTTCTCTTTCGCTTCATTTTCTTGTTATCTTTCTTTTTCTTTGTTTTTTTTTTTTATCTTTACGTCTTTCTTTTTATCCTACATTAATAGGAAAGTGAACTGAATGGCAACTCACGACATCGACTCCCAGGCAATTACAGCAAACCTTCGAAGGCATCGGCCTCGGGTTATGAAGAGAAAAGAGAGAGAGAGAGAGAGAGAGAGAGAGAGAGAGAGAGAGAGATGAAAAAGGTTCTACCGAGTTTCTCACAGTTAAAAAACTTTCGGAAACTTTCCAATATTTTCCGAACTTGTTAGCGACGAACAAAACGCTCTAGGTCCGGCCCATTGAATAAAATCGATAAGGCGCTAAAAGCAATAATCTTATTTCGGGTTGTAGCATAGTCTATCAATCTGTATTGCATATAATTTTATAACAAGCAATCTATATATATATATATATATATATATATATGAAAAGAGAGACCAATGGATATTCCATTTTCTTTCTACCTTTCCTTTTTTCCCTTACAATACGTACGACGACGTAAATGAATAAAAACAAAAGAGAAATAGAATACGGAATATTACAAATCATTTCAAATAAATCGCTATTGTGTTTCCCTGTTGTACGTAAAAAGAGAAAATAAAATAAAAAAAAAAAAAAAGAAAAACAAACAAACAAACGATCCTGATAATTCGATAAATATTCTTTTTTTTTTTTTAGCGCGAACTATCGCGATCGTTTACCGAACAAACGATAGGCGCGGAAAAAAAGAAATTAAATGCATCCATTAAAGGATTTAAAATGCAGCCGCGAGAAAGGGAATAAGGAGATGGAGGGAAGAAGTGAAAGAGGAAGGTAAATGTACGCGCGTTCGCGTGCGTGTAAGTACTAAGCAATGTCGGGATAATTCGTTCAACTTGAAGTGGAGAGAGAATAGAAAAAAAAAAAAAAAAGAAAATGGAGACTAAATTTCCAATAACAATGAGGAGGTTGCGGATGGAAGATTTTGCTACTAGTACCATTAACAACTCCCAAGAAGATACCACGCAACAGAAAAGACGTCCGAAGCACTCGAGTTTCCCTCCGGGTTATACGTTCAATGTTTGCAGAGGCCAGTTGGCTTACCTTCTTCTTCTTCTTCTCTCTCTCTCTCTCTCTCTCTCTCTCTCTCTCTCTCTCTCTTTCTCTCTCTCTCTCTGTCTCTGTCTCTGTCTCTGTCTCTGTCTCTGTCTCTGTCTCTGTCTCTGTCTCTGTCTCTGTCTCTTTTCTTTATGGAACAAGAGAGTCAGCTCGCTTCGTCGTCTCATTGCAGCCTTTTGCCGTTCTCCGGTCTCTCACCCTTCCGACTTAACCGTCCCTCTCCACTTCCCTTTCCCTCCGACCTCACCGTCCTCCCTCTTACTTCCATCTCCCGCACACATAGAAGCACAAGACATTTCTATGAGATATCTACTCGGGTGTCCATGAAAAGACCTTGCTACTCATAATGTCCGTCTTTGAGGTCGCTGAACGACGAACGAGAGAGATAGACAGACAGACAGACAGACAGACAGACATACAGATAGATAGACAGATAGATAGATAGATAGATAGGTAGATAGATAGATAGATAGATGGATGGACTGATAGATAGATAGACAGACTGATAGATAGATGGATAGACGTGGGTGGTAGTGAAAGAGTGCGAATGATAGAGAAAGAGAGACAGTCGGATAAAGAAAGAGAAAGAAAACAAGAAAGAAAGAAAAAGAAATAGGAATATTTGAATACAGCAAAGAGTTTTCCACGATTTAGAATTTTGCCTCTTCGGAATGTCAGCCTCGTCTCAACCTTCTTCTTTCTTATTTTCTTCTCTCTCGTTTATCCATGTCTTCTCTCTCTCTCTCTCTCTCTCTCTTTCTGTCTGTCTGTCCTTATTTCAACGCCCTCGGTCAATCTCCCCCCTCCCTCTGCCAACCCGGCCCCCCATCCTTACCCACTTGTTATCAGTATTCATCCGCACGCTTTTCCTAGCGCATCCGTTCCAACTGATAACTCGTTGGGACTTTGACGAATGACACGTTCTCAACGTTTCCCAGACAAAGGCTATTTTACACAGAGTCGCAACCAGGTGTAAGTAGACGCGAGGTGCGTCGTCATCATCATCGATTCCCGGCATCGTACTTTTTCCTCTCACTTTTCTCGATGTATGTCGTTCCCTCCATCTTGCACTCTATACATATAACTATACGCGTTGATATATGCTTTAACATACGTATATATATATACATACATACATACATACATACATACAAAGATAGATTGGTATAGATATATGCGTCGTAGTGGCATCGAGATTGAAAACGTAGATCTCTAATTCGTGGTGGACTTGTGGCAAGCCACTACCAATAAACGAGAGAGAGAGAGAGAGAGAGAGAGAGAGCCAATGCATATGTATGTATACGTACGTATACACACCTCTTTGCTCCTTCTCTATCCTACGTATCCTACGTATTTACACGTAGATAAAACGTTACTGATTACACACCGGTCAGCCCAGTCCAATGTACGTCCATCGAACCTAAAGTGTATCTACTACGTACATACGTACATGGGATACATATGAGTAGGAGACTGATGGAGGAGGAGGTTTGCTCGAGTATTGCCCTGAGTGAGAGTGTAAGAGGAGGGCGGGAGAGAGGGGGGAGGAGGAGGCAATTTTCTATCTCCTCGAAGCCACAAGTAGACCTAACTACATACTACGATGCCTCGCGCTTCGACGAACGATCGAGTATCGCGGACATTCGCCTCCTCCTTCTCCTCCTTCTCCTTCTTCCTCTCCTCCTCCTCCACCATTTCTTCTTCCCCTTTACCCTGTCTATCCTTCTCGTAATTCTCCTCATCTTCTTCATCCTTCTCGTTCTGCACCCACCTACCTACCTACCTACCTACCTACCTACCTACCTACCTACCTACCTACCTACCTACCTACCTACCACCTACCTATCGGATTTCATCCGATCAACGTAGTAGCCACTTACGATCCAATTTGTGCAATTCCCCGAAGCAGCTCGTCTACTCTCTCTCCTCTCTCTCTGTCTCACACACACACACACACACACACACACACACACACACACACACACACACACACACACACACACACACACACACACACACACACACACACACATTACACACTCTCTCTCTCTCTCTCTCTCTGTTTCACACACTCTCTCATTCACTCGTCAGTGTCTGCATGGTCCGCTTATAATCTCATAGTTAGGCAACAGAATCGAGAGATATCGATGTAACCTCTCAACGAGGGCCTCCGCCGTCTCGCATATCGAGAGGATCATTTTGTCGATGGGTAGATGAAGTGCCTAGACAGGGCCTTTCTCGATATCTCGAGTCTTTCAAGTAGTAGGCGAGTCGATAGACTATAGTCGATATCAATCGATTGCTAACACCTGATTAAAATAGCCGACTATTTATCTTGTTCTTTTCTTTTTCTTTCTCTTCCATGTGTACCGTTTCTGTTTTCTTTTCTTTTCTTTTCTTTTTTGTTCCTTTTTAACAACGAAATTATTCATCGAGAAAGATAGGGAGAGAAGAGAGAGAGAGAGAGAGAGAGAGAGAGAGAGAGAGAGAGAGGGAGGGAGTGTTCGTGATAATATATAATATACATATTAATTGAAATTATCATAATATATACATATATATATATATATATATATATATATATATATTTATAAACATTATTATCTCGTTTAAAAAGTAATCGTTCACTTGTAAATTTATCGGTGTTACTTCGCGAAATATTGTTTTATTGTTATATAACGTTAAAATCTGGTTTATTTTACTTTTTCAATTCGTCTGGGTTGCGTCCCAAAAATATTTCCTTGTCGAATTATTAGTGTTACGAGATTACAATTCTTTTCTCGCATTAGGATCACATATGAAAAAATGAAATTATTAAACAAACGTAAATTATTTTAATTCTCTTGTGTACGTACGTAGGTACGTATGTACATACGTATATGCAAGCACTAGTGTAATTACTTAGATTTAAAACCATATTAAAATATTGTAATCTGTGTAAAATATCCGGTCCGTAATATTTTAGCTTTATATAATACGTACGAAATGTCATAGATGAACGAATTGCGCCATGTTAATTAAGTAATTAATTACGTCCTATTAACGAAGTAAATTATTACATACCTTACACAACGGGCTTGTGCTCCGAGGACAGTCACGGGACGACTGACTCAGGGGCGTTTGGGTTTCTAACAAAAACCAAGAACATCCAGTCTCGTAATCAAAACAAAGAAGATGAAAAACTAACGATAGTAATAACATCATCACGTTTCGTTAAAACTTTTTTTCTTTTTCATCGAATTGTATATACGTTCTTACGTACGTCATTTTTCTTTATATTATACATACGTAAGACCATACATACGTACGTACGTATACATACATATGTACATAAATGTATAAATTCGACATTTATATTGTATCTATCTTTGTTATATATATATATATATATATATATATATATATATATATATATTCATCAACTTATTATCTTCATCTCTTTCTCTCTTAGATATTCTCACTAATACTTAAAGAGGTCGTTTCAATATCAACTAAACGAAAGATCCTTTTTCTTTACACGATATACGTAAGTACGTATACGTGAATAAGTAAACACGAGATACTCGACGTTTACTACCTTTCGCAACCATCTATCTCATTCATAAAAATACATTCTAACGAATACTCGAAAGATTTTAAAAGGTCGTCCCCGTATATCAACAAACGTAAATTGAAACGGAATATCGCGATCATTCTCGTCTCGTCTAAGCTCGCGTAACGATCTCACTGTACTCTAACAACGTGATTGCAATAATTAAACGTAGAAATATCCGCAATTCGTTGAAGTTATCGTTCATCTACATACATACATACATACATATGTCCAAGCATATATTTATCTCCGTTGCATTCTATTGCGAAACGAAATAACCGTCTGATATATGGATACATCGAGTTTCTTCAAGAAGAACGAAGGAAAAAGGAATGGAGGGAAGAAGGTAAGTACCAGACAGTGAAATCAGACAAACTATTTATTATTACTCGACAGTTATGACCTCATCCTATCGTTATACTTATTCTTTCATCTTGTTACCTCGTCGTGTATCGATCCGTCGCGTCGACTTTTACTTACTTTTTTATTTTTCAACGAAAATATGCAGTTTCTATGCTCTCAGATGTGTCCTATCTCTCTCTCTCTCTCTCCCTATCTCTCTCTCTCTCTCTTTCTTATTCTCGGCTTCCAGCTTTTGTGCGTTCAACTTTCGAGCCGAACTCCCGCCTTTCTCTATTCTTCCTATGACAACGGTCGACGTAATTGGAAAGTTTTTCAAAGTCGAGTGACCGTATGCGATGACCGTAACGTGAGTCTTATATGAGAAAGAGAAAGAGAGAGAGAGAGAGAGAGAGAGAGAGAGAGAGAGAGAAAGCTTTACGAGACACGTCGAGCGCTATTTAATCTATATAAATATATAAATTTCTTCTATAAAAGGAAATTCCTCGTACGTTTTTCAATAAAAAGGAAGCGAATATAAAAGGTTCTACCGATCCAAACCACAACACCCCTACCAGCCCCACCCCCTCCTGTCCGTCCGTTAACCACCGTCAACCTAACCGATATCTACGAGATTTCTAAAGAAGCATGAAAAACGATTGTGTAACTCACTCATTCGTTCTATAATGATAAGGAAGGAGATTTCTTGTTTGCGGATATTATCTCGGAGAAAGGATAGCACTGCCATTGGGTTCGCGTTCGATTTATATCGCGTTACTTGAACGATCTTATATGGTTTTAGGACGAGAGAGAGAGAGAGAGAGAGAGAGAGAGAAAGAGAGAAAGATAGAAGGAAAGAATATGAGAGACGTAGTGATAAACGCTAGGAGAACAATAAGCATTAACGTTATAATCCATTCCAATTCTCTTGTGATACAATAATTCATTATATTAATAATTCGTGCGAGATAAATCTACTTATCACTTGGCGCATCCATTTATCGCGCATACCAATGTATATTGTTTCTCTTCATGGCGATATGCGATAATGGCATTGTTCGTAAATCCTACGTCATTAGAATTATCGTTGCCGAGTTTATAGTAACTAGGAAAAACGTATTATTAACGTTTCGAACGTTCGCCGATTTGATTTCGCACGTTGAAATTGAAATTTTAATACGTATAGCGGTATGGTATAAGCGAATAAGAATATTATACGGTAGGAGCGATTTTACTTTTTGTTAAAAAAAGAGAGGAAAATAAAAAAATAGGAAATATATATAGAGAGAGAGATATTGAATTTAATGAGGGAACGGATGGAAGAGAAACGGAGAGAGAGAGAGAGAGAGAGAGAGAGAGAAAGAGAGAGGGAGAACGAAAATATTGTTTTGTTTCTCCCGCTCGAATGATTCTTAATATTTGTTATTTTAATCTTGGAGAAATGCTAGCAAGTTGTTATCGATAAGAACGAATTGTATATATATATTATATATCTATATGTATATGTACGTATATATATATATATTATATTATATATGTATTCATATATAAATATTATGTTATAACGATAAACGATTTTACTCGAGTAGAAAAGTATTCTCGTTTCCAGTTTGTAGGTATTCTCGAAACACTGTTATGTCGTATATTTCTAAAGGATATTTCAAACGCACGAAGGATTGCTTGCATATCGGACGTAGCATACAAGAGAGAGAGAGAGAGAGAGAGAGAGAGAGAGAGAGAGAGAGGGAGAGAGAGAGAGAGAGAGAGATAGACGGTTTCTTCTATTTTGCATTTATCCGTGGAAGGAAGAAGAACGTTATTGATATTGGAATCGTTATGTACGCCAAGAAGACGAGATCGTCCGTAAAAAAGTAAAGAAATAAAAAGAATATAAAGGGAAGGATGGAAGGAGAAAAAAGGAGAAAAACGAAAAGGGTAAGAAGAAAAAAGGAAAGACGAAGAAGAAAAAAGAATAGGAAAAGGGAATACGGCACAAAGGCAAAACGAACGTGAACTAAAAGTTGCTACGATGTTATCGCCGGTTTTTATGCTTAAAGGAAGGCAAACACTTTTTATCGGTGAAAATGAGAAGAAAATACAAGAAGAAAGAAAAAAGAAAAAGAAAGAGAGGAGAATGGGGAAAACAAAGTATGGGATAAAATCAAGACAATGAAAATGAAAAGAAGGAAACGAAACGAGCAGATATGTCAATTTGAGATCTTGTTTATATAAAATGTCTTATGAGCTTTCTAATAGAATTAGAAATTTAATGTGTAAGCCCGAGGCACAGCGTTACGAGTATAGTTAATGACATCGTAATCGAGGAAACGAGAGATGATCCTTTAAAAGTTTTCCGAGGGTAAATTCGATTAAGTTTACGGTGCGCTTGTAAGTTGTAGGAAACGTAGTACCGTCGAACCGTCATCTTATAATTGCTATATATATATATATATATATATATATATATATATATATATATATATATATATATATATATATTTAAAAGAGAAGAGAATGGAGTAAGGATCGAAAGTGTAAAGATACTTTGAAAATTGTCGAAGTAATCATTCGAATTCGACCGGTCCGATTTTCGATGGAAGATAGTTCCACTCGTTCCGTGGTAATTCAGACTGACTCTGACAAGTCGTATCTAAATGCATTCTTGCCTCTTTTATTGGCTCGACTTAACGATCTCATATATTTCTAAAGTTTCAGATAATGTGAGACACCTATTTTCTTCGTCCCGGCGATCTTTCCTACTTCTTGAAATTGTTATCGGACAAAACGTTATCCACCGATAACGTCTTACAATTAGATGAATAATTATTTCTTAATCGTCTTACAATTAGATGAAATTTCGTTTCGTCGAGTTACACTTAAGTCGGTCATTTAAAATCGAAAGTAAGCATATATATATATATATATATATATATATATATATATATATATATATATATATATATCAAGATAACGTTTGATGATATATACAAATCTTTAGGAAACTATATAATATATTTGATTTGTAATAATTGATATAGTATAATAAATTAAATCTTTTAAAATATATGAATTACCCGATAATTCTTTTAAATGGATTTCCGATATTATGATTTATGGGGAAGCGATAAATTAGACGAAGACGAATTTCAAACGTTATCGAATCTTTTCTATTTCGATGACTGTGAATAAAGGATATTATCCCATCGAAGAATGATATCTTTATCAATGGAATGGAGTCACTACTACGGCATTATTTCTTGAGAATATTTATTATTATATTTTAGTTTTATCATTATTTATAAGATGATATGTGTGAGAGTCATATATACACACATACCATCTATATATGATCCTATTTTTATTCCTATTATTCATATAAATGAAATAAAATTGGTAAAGATAGAAAGAAACACGTATTTTTTTCCCCTTGAAAATGTTCTCCTTTTAATAAAAATTCTCATATTAAAGTAGTCGAGAGGCGATGGGAAATAACGTTGGATCTGTACGCGCCTCTTACGAGGCGTTATTACAACGTGACCTCGTTTCATTTATTTGCTCTCAGCATGGAGAGTTCGCGTGAGAGAAAAAGAGTTGTGCTGCCCATGTAGAGAGAGAGAAAGAGAGAGAGAGAGAGAGAGAGAGAGAGAGAGAGAGAGAGAGAGAGAGAGAAAGATTCATAGCTGTTTGCTAAGTTCATGGATATAGAGTTGTATTATATTTTAATACGTGTCTAACGTTTCGAATATATATTTTCTCATATAAGAATTTTTTTGTTTGTTTATTCCTCTCTAATCGAATAAAAAGTCGAATAAAATTTTCGAGAGAAATATATTTATTATCCGTCGTTAACAGATAACAGATCTAATAGTTATCAGGGAATTATCATTGGATCGTTTGATACGAAACAATCAATCATTGAAGATCAACAGGTTTGATTATCGACGAGAAACGATAGGATGAAAATCGAATCTCTTGTTAAGTATAAAATACTAATTACACAGAGTTAATAAATGTGGGGCACATTACTTTTATTTTCCTTTTCTTCCTCTCTCTCTCTCTCTCTCTCTCTCTCTCTCTCTCTCTCTCTCTCTCTCGCTTTTCATCACAACTACGATAGTACACGTTCGTATTAGTATAATCACCATTTATTATATTAAGCGAGAATTGAAGATTAAAACACACGACTTCTCGTTCGTCTAGTCATTGGAAAAATCAGCGTTGCCGGTGAAAAGCGTCAAATTATATCAAATCAAGTTAATTATAATCCTAAGTAGATCGAAAGTTTCTCTCTCTCTCTCTCTTTCTTTTCTTTTCTTTTTGTTATCTTTTTGATCTTTTGATATTTCTTCCCTTTCTTTTTTGGTTTCGTTTTCTTTCTATCTTTCTTTATTTCCTTTTTTCTTTTTTTTCATTCTTTTCTACCATTCGGAACTGTGATTTTCGACGTGCTAACTCGACTCGTTGCTTGCATCATATTTGTCATCGTTAAGGTTCACCGCGTTTCGGCTTAATTACTCTTTCGTTTAACTCGAACGACGGACCGGCGTCGAGCGACGATAATACGACTGAAAAAGTGAGAAGGTAGGTAATACTTTTTGTGAAAACGTGAGAGACCGTAATCGTGATTAATGTTATGTATGCATATGTGTATATGTGTGTGTGTATATATATATATATATATATATATATATATATATATATATATATATATATAAGGATACACACACATACGTTTCTTTCATATATAGATTTGTTCCAATTTTTGATATTATTATTTTCATACGAAAAATTAGATAGAAGAAACGTATTAATTATTGGAAGGGGAATATCCTAATTTGAGGGCATGAATATTCATTGAAGTATTCGGAAAGTTCGTGCCGATTAATAATCCAGAGCTTTACTAAATGCTTATATAAACGGTAATTTTTGATCAGATTTAATATTAATAATCCAGTTTTATAATAAACGAACGCGTTAATTTTTGATAAATTAATTATCTCCGTTCGTTGTCGATGATTATTTCAAATAGTATGTAGAACGGGGCACGGTAATTATTTCTTTGAATATGAAATAATAAAGAATATGTTAAATCTCTGCACTTCGGTATCTACGTATGTACGTATTATCTGATCATCATTTCATTTTACATTTCCATATTTTTGTTCTCGCAAAATTCTTTTGAAAGAATTATCTGAAAAGAAAAGAGAAAATAAAAGAAAAGAAGGAAAAAAGAAAAAATCCTTCTACTTCCAATTTTCTTTTATTTAAATGTACTACGGCAAAACGTATTTGCAAATACATAGCAAACGGATGATTGAAATGCGTATTGAAGTAAATAATATAACCAATCAAAATATATTCACGGAAGAGAGAATTTAATTACGTCTTATGTCACTTCGTTTCCAACGTTAATTGTAGCCAAGGTTGAAAGTGTCTGAATTTTTAAAAGCTTTCATTAAAGAACTACTCGCGAATCCGTTACTCGATGAATTAATTAATAGGAAGTGTCGCAAATTAAATTGATGATATTCACTTCAAAAGAGAATTTTCTCTCTCTCTCTCTCTTTCTCTCTCTCTCTCTCTCTCTCTCTCTCTCTCTATTTCTCTCTTTCCTTTTAAATAGAGAAAACGTTTCTTCAGTCGATCGGCAACCAAGCGGAAATACGAATGATATAATAAAAGAAAGAAAGATTTTCGTGACTTGACGTTATCCCGACGATTCTCACGATAGTAATTATCAACGGGGACAAAAATTTTTTTTTATCCCTTGCGGCTAGATCCCGTTAAATTTTCACTTATACAGTTCGTCTGTTCCGCGGCCCTTAGACCCCGAAGAGAGAACAAATTGGATAGTCCGAGGAAAGGCTACTGTGGAAAGGGAACTCCATCCAATTTGCAATGCACAGGAGCTTGTTTTCCTCTCTCTCTCTCTCTCTCTCTTTCTTTCTCTTTCTCTCTCTCTCTTTCTCTCTATCTCTATCTCTATTACTATCTCTACCTTTATCTCTCTTTGCTAGAAACGACGAGCACTGCATTACGTTCCTACCGGTGGGGTACTCCTCCAAAAATAATTTCACCTTGTTGCACTATGCATATACCTAATGTCAACCGACGTAGGTACAGGATTTTTCTCCTTAATCCACGTGCATTAAATGTAAATAATTAAAGCGACGTAGGTATTATCCGTCGAATTGAGTTCGATCGTTTTTCAACGTGTACCTTTCTAATCGTTTTAAACTACCTTTATATATTTCGTAAAGTCTCTACTAAATTACGAATCGTTTATACGCGTGTAATATGTTCTGCTCACGTTTAATTTCCATCGTTGTACATTTACATTATATGTCCGTGTTTTATTAAGTATTATTTCGTTTTATTATCGGTTACAAACTCTTAATTATTACTACATATCCATGAAGTTTATACAATTTTTCTTTTTTTTTTTAATATAGATTATACCTGGTATAGCGTAATTAGTATCGCAATTCTCATACGACGTAATTATTTTTTCTTCTTTTTTATTTTTGTGAATACTCGGACAAAAGAAATTAGGTTACAGATGGTTAACGAATATTTATACATTCTCATTATGATTTTCAATAAATTGAATTATATCGCGTATATATCTGCATTATTAAGAGATATGTGTCATTGATTAGCTTTCTATTCGTATTTTAATGGCAATGAAAAAAAAAAAAAAAAAAAGAAGAAAAAAGGAAAAAAGGGCTATGAAATAAATAATGTCTCTGGAATACCTTTCGTGTAATCGGATTTGCATTAGATAGGTACGTGTTATATGCATTACAGACATATAACGAGAGTAGAAAGATTCACGATGTATCGGATTGTGCCGGATGTGATTAAAAGTGTAAAAAAAGAATTATCGAGTGACCTAAATGCATGTAACTATGTGTATGAGAGATACGTTTCTAAGTTAACGTTATCAGCCTATTACAAATTTCCAGGATTTTATGTATACCTGTGTGTGTGTGTGTGTGTGTGTGTGTGTGTACGTAAATATAATGTATATACACGTACATTCTGTAGTAGTTAAACGAACTGCGAATATTTAAATCCAATCTTGTATTGAGAACGTCTCGTGCTTCGTAGATTTTCAAAAGAAAATCCTTATTGAACCATATCATGGTATACGAATATATGTATGTATGTACATGTGTATACATATATATACAGGTATATAGATGTACATTGAGAGATATACCAATTCGTGTTACATATATACATTCATACATACATACATACATACATACGTACGTACGTATATATATACGAGCCGGACTTTGGAAAGACGGAAATTCGCTACCCTTGCGATTTATGCTTTTCGAAACTCTGTGAGACGATACGTAGGATAAGAGAGAGAAAGAGAGAGAGAGAGAGAGAGAGAAGAAGGGATAAGGTTATCCAGGATGAAAATTTCACGTCGGCATTTAGGGTCGTCCACCGAGGTGCCGTTACTCAGGCCCCCTTACAAATACTACTTCTACTACTAGTACTAGTATAACTACTACTACTACTACTATTACTACTACTACTACTACGAAGTTCGTAGATCGGTTTTCTTGAATTCACTCTACCTCTCACATTCTCTCTATCTTTCTCTCTCTCTTTCTATCATCTCTCCCTCACTTCTCTTTCTCATCTTTCTCTCTCTCTCTCTCTCTCTCTCTCTCTTTCTCTCTATTTCCTTTTACTTCCTCCAGAGACTATCTCCTTCCGAGACGTAAGAAACTTTGGCAAACGTTAAATAAATCTAGGAATACGAAAGCAGATGGAAACGTTCGTTCTCTATAACGCTAACTAACGTTCGTTAGGTACTTTTAAAGTTTATTTGGTAAGATGACGTATTGAAAACGATTCTAAGTAAATGTACGATTTTTATTAAATCATCTCTCTTTGACATCCATTTGACAGATACATAGATATATATTTATGTTTACGCGTAATGACAATCATTTATAATTATTAATTGAAATATGATTGATATTGATTTTTGTCTATTTATGTTTGTATCGTATCAATTACATAGTAATCGTAATTCTGAACGTAATTATTATTATTTTCATTTTGTTTTTTCATCATTTTAAATGGAGCTTCAATAAAAGAATCGAGTCATTTTAATCTTAATTTGTATACTTTTATAAAGGCGTTTACGTTATTTACATTCGCACTAACTTGGATTTTTTAATTTAAACATTTTGACTGGTATTAATACGATTTGGGTAGACACGATACTATAATCGAAATTAATCTAATTTTCGTAATAATTGCGCAATGACAAATAGTTAAGAATAAAAAAATTTAGTAAAAAAAGAAAAAATATATATATATATAGATGTATAAATTTTTTAAATAAAATCGTATACCTCCATTATTATCGATTTGTATCAATTCGTTAATAAATTACATCCTTATCGTGTTTGATGTTTTAAAACGTTATTATGTAATTTAATAAATGTTTGTTACCATATTTACAGTACATAATCGCTATTAATTATCGCTTATATTCAGAAATAAGAAGAAAATTAATGGGATTCAATTTAATTTCAAAACTCTCCACCCCATACTTTTAATTTAGATGACGTAATAAAATAGAATTCTTAAGGAATAATTTTAGAGAGAAAAAGAGAGAGAGAGAGAGAGAGAGAGAGCAAAAGCAAGACAATTTTTGGTTCGTATATTTCGTTAGTCATTTACTTTACGTAATACCCATTATATCTAAGAATAATACAAAGAATGAACGAAATTCAATTTAAACGATTGTTAGCATATAATAACTCTCCTTAATACCTTTTATTTAGGTGATATAATAAAATAAAGTTCTCCAAATAATTTGAATAAGTATGAGATAGAGAGAGAGAGAGAGAGAGAGAGAGAGAGAGAGGGGGGAGAGTAAGAAATTTGTCGGTCTATATATTTCGTTCATTTATTTACTTTACGTAATTTCTATTATATTCAGCATTATATTCAGCGTTATATTCGGTGTATAAAACAAAAATGAATGGGAATGAATTCAAACGATTCATAACTGCTGGTCCGTTGGCATTAAGTAATTTAACGCAAATACCTTTAATGTAGATGACGTGATAAAATAGAATTCTCAAAATAATTTGAAAGATTATAAATAAGGGAAAGAGAAAGAGGGAGAGAAAGCGAGTAAAAGCAAAGGAATGGTTGATATATATATATATATATATATATATATATATATCTCATTTATTTCATATAATTCGTATTTTATACGGGGATCGTTTTAACAACCCCAAAGACTGTTAACATTTATTAATTCATCCGAGGAACAATAATATAGATGACATGATAAATTAGAGTTCAAAAAATAAATTTAAAGACGTATGAAAGAAAAATAAGGAGAAGAAGAAACAGAGAGAGAGAGAGTCAGAGAGGTGTGAGAGAGAAGAAAAACACAGACGGACAGACAGGAGAAAAAAGATGAGAAAGAAGAAGAATGACAATAATCGTGATCGAAGATCGTAAATATTACGATGACGACAGTAGACAGAAGACAGAAAGGGCCAAGTTTGAACTCGTTGTAATCCTCTTAAATGGACGATGGCTCTATAAAACAAGGAAATCGTTACCACCGAACGAGAACGAGAAGGAAAACGAGAAGAAGAAGGAGAACGAGAATGAGAACGAAAACGAGAACAACGAGACGATAATATGTTTGCTCGAGGCAAACATGTCCTACCTTCTTCTCGATATGCCTCTTCCTGGCTTATCCTCTTGTTTTAACAATCGTCCTTTCAAAGTTTTAAGGTTATACGGACAGGCGAGCGAATGGAAAGGAATCAACGGTATCAACGAATTTGCATAAAGCGTCCTCAACGAAATTAACGTGGCAGTTCTCCTGTCTCTACGTACCCATCTACGTACTACATTTGCCACTCTGCACGTATTAGTTTCTGAGAAATATAATTAATTCTGTTCGCATATCACGGCACTTTGGCGCGCGCACACGTGCGAAGTGCTATTATGTTGATGAGTTAAAATTTTGAGAAACGTTCGGTGAAATGCATAGGTAGGTAGATAGGTAGATAGGTAGATAGATAGGTAGGTAGATAGGTAGGTAGGTTAGTTAGTTACCTATGTATTATATCTCTACTTATTCGTCCACTATAGTGTTTCAAATGTACAAAGTGACAACATGGAGAAAGCGAACAGGCCGAAATATTCTCTTTATCGTTCAAAAGAGTAAATTATAGTGCCATATATATATATATATATATGTGTGTGTGTGTGTGTAAAAGAAAAAAAATTAATAATGCTTCCCTTATTCTATATTTTTTTTTTTTGTTTCAAATTTATTTTCAACACTTGAAGGAAACGCGTATCTCTCGTTTAAGCGTTTTTATCATTTTGGACACTTTCTAGACGAACGATATAGGTAGCCGGTACTTTTTGTTGAAATATCTACTAACATACATACTTTCGTGAAGTTCACTTTTTTTTTCTCCCCATTTTTGTTTTTTTTTTTCATTTTTCTTCCCCTTTTTCCTTTTTCGGTGCGTAGCAAATTAAGTTTATTCTCGTTATGACAGAATTTTCAACCGTATATCATTTCTTCTCCGCAAGCTCGCAAAACTTTTCCTCCAAGTTGGAGGGAGCCGCACACGTGTTAGAAAGTCTCGTTCGCAAACTGGTTAAATATAACTCCTAGAATATTCAGAACAGATCTAAACAATTTTATAACCACAAATATATTCATTTTAATAATTTTGATGTCATTTAATGTCTAATAGCATATGTGCTTTCGAAGTGTTTGCAAACAAAATGTAATGTAATGTCGTTTTCATGAATTGCAACGCATTTGAAAAACTATATCAATTCACTTGAAGAGTCTTTTGCGGAAGACTTTTTTTTCTCTCCTATCTTTACCTTCTTTCTTTTTCAGATGATAACAGAGTTTAGATGAAAAAAAACAAAAAGAAAAAAAAATAAATAAATAAAAAGAAAAACAATTTACCGGCAATTGAAATTAATTTGAAAGAAATGCTTTGAAAAATTTCCTTGTGAAACGTACGAATGAGTATAATAAAAATTGTCGAATACGAAAGCACTACGGTATTATTTTTATTTATTTCTTTTTTTTTTTTCTTATAAAAATCGTCAAAATTGACTTTTTCCATCTGAAGACGTATACTTATTCCAAGAACGCATAGAACGAATCGGAATAATATTCTCCATCTCTAGATGGTTAGCAGCGACTAGAAGATGATAAATTAGCATATGGAACATTAAACACAGTGAAATAAAAGCTAGATACTCTGCTTATCTCATTCTTACCCGGTAACTTGAAAGATATTCTTCTTCATTCGTGGTGAAAAAGAAAGAAAAAGAAAAGGAAAAAGAAAAAGAAAAACAAAAAACAAAAAAGTATTATTTTATTCTTCCTTAGAAAATCTTCCTCCTTCGCGTTTATCACGAGAAAGTAAATAAGTAAATAAGTAAGTAAATAAGTAAGTAAGTAAGTAAGTAAGTATATTCAATAAGTAAGTAAGTAAGTAAGTAAGTAAGTAAATTCAGTAAGTAAGTAAGTAAATAAGCAAATAAGTAAGTACTTACTTGAGTACCTACAACACTTCAGATAATAATACTTATGAAACGTTAGATGAAAACATAACACAAAACTCATCGAGCGATTAGTCGAATTGAACAAAGCTATAGTATGTTCTCAGGAACAACATTCTTCTCGTGTAGACGTTAAAATCGTTATAACCTGGTGCTGTCCATTGTGAAATCGGGAACTTTCTGCAACGGAAGTTCCGATATACTGTGAGACTCGATGGTCAAAGGACTTACGATGAAACGAAGTCTCTCTCTCTCTCTCTCTCTCTCTCTCTCTCTTTTTCTCTTTATCTCTTTCTTTGTTTTACTCACTCTACCTTTTCTCGCGCTTTTTTCCTCTTCATCTTTTCTCTTATTTTCGTGGAAGGAGTCGCTTCATGAAAGAGAAAGGTCTACAGCTTCGGTACGGTTTATTTCCTTCTTTCTTTTACGTTTATCTCAAAAAATAAAAAAAAATAAATAAAAAGAAAGAAAGAGAGAGAGAAAAAATAGAATACTCTTTCTCGTTTGAGATATTTTCTGTTCGTAATTCTCTCTCTCTCTCTCTCTCTCTCTCTCTCTCTCTCTCTCTCTCTCTCTCTCTCTCTCTCTCTCTCTCTCCCTGTCTTTCTCTGTCCCTCGGTCTCAGTCTGTCTGTCATTCTCTATCCTTTATCTATTGTATAGAAAATGAAAATAGAAATAAAAACGATTCCATGACAAATTCAATTTCTGTAATATCCCCCTTTCGACGTAGTTGCGTAACGACGTGTTGCGTAAAGTCATTTCGCGATAAATTTCTTTCATTCCGTTTAAGATGTCGCACTTAACGAAAGATAGTAAGCCAATGAATTAGTAGTGCACTAACGGGATCAAGATGAAGAGAGAGTAAAGAAATACGAACAGATAATTAGATAATTTATTATTCAACGATTTGACCAAATTTTTGTCGTACGTACATACGCATGTGTTAATTGGTTATTAAGTTGAAAAAATCAGGAGCTCGTAGTGTCATATTAAAATCTCGAATAAACGGAGCATAATATAGCAGGAACATATGAAGGGCCCCTTTTTATTTATAGCCTACGCGTCGTTTAATGTATTTTGTACCTAGACGTACGAGAAAGTTTGTACGAAATGCAGGATGAAGGGAGAGTGATAAAAATAGATAAATAATTAGAGAAAAAGAGAAAGAGAGATAGAGATAGAGGTAGATAGATAGATAAATAGATAGATGGATAGATAGATGGATAGAGAAAGAGAGAGAGAGAGAGAGAGTAGATGCGCCCAGCAAAAGGGAGGTCTGAGAACTACTCTGTTTGCTAATTACTCGGCACCGGCGCATTTGCATCTACGTTCTCGCCAGTCCCTCGTCTGATGGCGTTAACCTTCTCATTAAACCTAATTGTTTGCAATAATTTGATGCCACCTGTCTACTCTCTGTCCCTTCATCCCTCTCCTCTCCTTGAACTCTCTCCCTTATACGCAGGCAATTTCTACTAGCATCTCTTTCCTCTCTCTCTCTCTCTCTCTCTCTCTCTCGTCCTTCCCTTCGTCACGTTGACTGTTCGCTCTCCTTCAACCATGCATCACCGTCCCTAACTCTGACTTATTTCCTAACCTTCCCTCTTTCCCTCCTCACCCTACCCCCTTAGGCTCCTTAGATACTCAATTCTAATGTTCATCCTATGACCTCTGCGTTCCACATTATATTGGTTTTTCATTTTATATTGGAGTATAATACATTTTATATAGCATTTTATATAGTGGTATATTACTATATAAATTTTATATTGCGTTTATATCATAGTACATAGTATACTATTATAAGCTTTACAAAAAGAAATATATATATATACAAATATTGTTTTTTAATGAATGCTCAAAATATAAGTTGTTGAATAAATTTCGATCGGATTGTTTTTTTATCGTTTCGATCGTTTAATCTTTGGCGTATAGATGATCGAGAAGTGATACGATTTCATTCGAAGATAATCTTTGAATTGAGCAATAAATGTGTCGGAATTTTTTATTATTATTAATCAGTTCGATGTTTATTTAGAAATTGTTATTAAATGGGAGGTTGTGTTTTAAAAAATATTTTATTACATTTCCTTTTTACGTACAATTATTTACATTGAAATTATTTTAAATATGGAAATATATATATGTGTGTATATTATTATTATTGTTATTATATATTTTATGCATAATTATTATATCTTAGATATATTCTTTAAGTTAGAGTTATTAATAGAAAAGATTAAGTATATGTAAGTAAATAATAATAATAATAATAATAATAACAGTAATGATGACGATGACGATGATAATACATAAATTAGGTCGCAAAAATTTCTTTCAAAATGGAAAGATCAATGATCGTAAAGAGAATGTATTATCGACCGTTGAATGGAATTTAGGACAAACATTGGACGTGACACAAGCCTGATAATTAATAACCCTCGTGCAAAGACCTCCAAGTATGCTTTAGTGTTCATGTAAGTCGTATCGATCAATCGCCTGTAAATTTACGATACAACAGTTCGTTCTAATGCTTACTTATAATAAATTTTACTTATTGTTATTTATCTCTCCGAAATATTATATGAATTAATATGAATTGGAAAATTCATTTATCGAAAATATTTTTTCACCGTTATTATTACGAATAATCTCAAGGCGTTCTCATATTATAACAGAAAAAAGTTATTAATAAAAATATTAATAAAAACATTAATAAATATAAGTAAGGGAAAATAATAATATTAATAAAATATTATACGTGCGCGCGCGCGCGTGCGCGTGTGTGTGTGTGTATAGATATATGTTAGTTAATACAAATAAAAAATCAAAATGGATGTATTAATAATAATAATGAAAAAGAAAAACTATAACACGTTAATATATAAATTCATATGAAACATTTGATCTATTCTCATTAAACTCGTCTATGATAAATTATTTTTAAAAATACCATGTTGTCTAACAGGTTTCTCTTTTTTTTTTTTTCTTTAATTTTTCCTCGTAATATTATTGCGAACGATCGAACGTCGTACAAATGATAATAAAGTAATTTGTAATGTGTTGAGGAGACACATATAAATTATGACGATGGCAACGCGATATAATTTCAAGACTAGTAGTGCACATTAATTATAACATATTTGAATTTCTTATCGCTAAACTTATAAAAAATGTATTACCCACCACTCATCGCGTTTATTTTAAAATATAAAGAGAGGATATAAAATGATGAAAGAAAGATGGGAAAAAAGAAAGAGAGAGAGAGAGAGAGGAGAGTGAAGTTTTTGAAAGTAGAAGCTGTTACCGCGGAACCTAGAAGGTCTTACTTCTTTTCTTGAAAAGGCAATATTATTTTCATCGATATAAAGAACTCTCTTCTTCTTCGTCTTCGTCTTCGTATCCTTACAGCTCTTCTTCCTTCTCTCCTTACTTTTTCTTTCGAAAGAATAATAGCAAAAAGGAATTGTAACGACCGAAGAATAACATTAAAACGTATACCTTGCCTGCCATCTCACGCATCAAATTATCAAGAGAGAAGGAGAAAGAGATACTTCATAAGATGATCGGCGTAGTATAGAGACGAAAAACTTCTATGGAAGAGATATTAATAAGAAATTATTTATATATATATATATATATATATATATATATATATATATAATACTTTGTAATATGTACTTCGTCAAATACAAAAATTATTCAACGAAAATAGGACGGAAAGAAAGATTTTCTATCATTTTTCGTTTTCTCACACACACACTCTTTTACTCTCGCTCTCTCTCTTTCTATCTATTCTTCAATCTTCATCAGTTCAACTCCGTTTTCATTTCATAACTATATACACCTATACAATATATTCTTTTCACACATTGGATGTGTTCCGTGAGATACATGGGATCATAAGAAGAAACAAAATCGTAGATAAAAAAGGGTCAAAAATTCGTACGAAAGTAGATCTACAAAAAAGTTATGAAACGTTTGTTCAACTAACGCAAACTGTAGATAGAGTAATTCGGGATATAGATATATTTTTTTTCTTCATTTTTCTCGACAAAATAAGAACGATTAATGTGACTTTTGTTAGCGAATTAATCGCGGTATCAGAAGTGTGAGCAAAATGTGTTATGAAAATCGTGTAGATGTGAATCGTGCAAAAAAGGTATGGTGTAAAATAAAATCTTGGTAGACATATACTCATACACACACGCGCGCACACAATATATATATATATATATATATATATTGTATATAGGTATGTATTTCGTAAGAGGAAACAAAATGAGAGAGAATGAGAAAGAAAGAGAGAGGGAGAAGAAAATGTCGACGTAAAGGTAGTAAGATTTCTCTGTCATTTTTCATTCTCCATTTCTCTCATTCCCTCTATTTCCTTATCCTTTTATCTTTTTATCTTTTTATCTGTTCAACTAGTTGGAGAGCTAGCTTTTCGTATTTTCACGTATCCGATCTCGGCATAACTTTTCTGAAATCGTACGTGTAGTTACTTCAGCTCGCGATCCTCGCATCGCTTCTGGACCGCCGCGCCATCGACAGGGAGAAAGAGAGAGAGAGAGAGAGAGAGAGAGAGAGAGAGAGAGAGAGAGAGCCAATAAGCATTCGTGCGCAATAAATCCTTCTTCCTATTCTCGTTTTCCTCGCGAACTTCGAGTTGCCATGCGGCACTAAGAGGAGAAGAAATAAGATGAAGAAAGAAACGGGAGGGATTTGGAAAGTTTTTCGTCTACGATCGCGTAACGCACGGAAATTCGACGAGAGATCCCTCCCCAAAGAGCATCCCTCTTGCCATCTTGACATTTTCTTTGTGGTTATACCAGCAGGTACGATGAGAAAAGTATAAAATGTCAGAAGATTGGTGGGTAGGGGTTAGGGGCGGGGGGCGAGAGAGGGAAAGAAAATAAGTACGGTCGGAGAGAAAATTCGTACGTTTTAAGAATTCTAACGATTTATATGTATATGTAAATCTGTATATACATATACATATATATAATATATGTTATTAACAATATTAACTATCGAATAATATTTATATATACATACATATTATTAATATATACGTGTTTTCGCTTTTCAATGATCTATCTAACGATTTTGATTCATCATTATAAAGTCTCGTTATCGTTAATCCATCGGATTGGAAAATATGAATTGAAAATAATGGGTCAAATTGAATTTAACATGTCTAAACACAAATGATACGTACGTACTTGTCAAAATAATCGAACGTAATTAATACGTTTACTTGTTATAGGTATTTCATTTTAATATGCAAATTATTATAGGTATTTAGTTGTCCTAATGTTAATCATTTCTAGTAAATTAAATACTAACGACGATATGAATCGTCTCGTTATGAGAAAAAATATATTAGAGATTTGCATTGACGGAAAGGAAATTTAAATATTTTAGTTCACGACATTGAATCCTCAACTCGGCAGAGAATCTCGCGATACATTAAAACCATAAAGCTTTTACATAAGAAAATCTTTCTCTCTGAAAATAAAGCTGTATTTACGACCGTTTTTACTTTCCTTTTTAATCCTTTTTAGTTATTTATTTATTTCTTTATTACTTTTGGGTCTCAACGATTCCACCAAAAGAATACATGTATACGCACGTATGTGTGTTTTACTGAAATTATTAACGCTTGTGCGAATTCTTCCTTTTTTATTTCGTAAATACCATAAGATCATTTATTCTACGACGTCGCACATTTTTTTTAATTATCGTTTTAACTTATCAATGCGTAAGACATACGATTGTTAGAGTGTCTCACAACGCATCGGATCTTTTTCAAAATTGACATTCAAACTTCTATCGAATCTCATTACTCGTATGCTCGATTTTCCCCCTTTCGTAAATTTTTAACCACGAGGAAATCGAGATGGAATTTTTTTATCTCCTTTTTTTCTGTATCGAACACTTTTCGTTCGAAAAAAGAAAAAAAGAAAACGAACGATTCTAACTATTACGCACAATTGTTTTTCGCTCGAGCGATGTTGCGTGGCTTCGACAAAATTTTCAGATATTAATGTCATTCGAATGAATCGAACGCACGGAGAAGATATGAATCCTTTATTTTTCGAAATCGCATACACAATATATCTAATAAATTGATATACCAAACTAACAGTACTGAAGAGAAAAGTCAAAGATAGTTGGTACGCGTGTTAGGAGAGAAAAAGCAACTGATAATGAACGAAGAAACGAGAGAAAATATAAGATGAGATAGGATAAGCGAAGGTATGAAGGGGCGCAGTGGAGGAAAGGGGAAGTGGGCAATTGAGTTTGGGTGGAGACAACTTTGCAAACAACTTTGTATTCCGTGTTCGTATTCGCTGTAAGTAATATAGGTGCTGTTTAGCATTAAGACATGCAAATGCACAATATCGCACAATGAAACATTCTTTTCTACGATAGAAACGAAGGGATACAGAAAGAGAGAGAGAGAGAGAGAGAGAGATAGTAGACACATGCAAAGAGAAACTTGACAAAACTAGGAAAGATATTCCGACTATATCGCCATTAATGCATTCGAGTGTAACTAAATTATCATTACCCCACAAATGTTTCTCGCTCGCGATAATATTTTTATCAGTGATAAGGCATACAATAATAGTAATAATAATAATAGTAATAGTAATAATAATAATAATAATAATAATAATAATAATAATAATAATAATAATAATAATAATAATAATAATAACAACAATAATAATAATATTAATAATAATAACAATTATAACAATTATAACAATAATAATAATAATAATAATAATAATAATAATAACAACAATAATAATAATATTAATAATAATAACAATTATAACAATTATAACAATAATAATAATAATAATAATAATAATAATAATAATAATAATAATAATAATAACAATAATAATAATAATAATAATAATAATAATAAACAGAAAAACAAGAAGAAGAAGAAAATCGCGTCTTTCTCGCTTAAGAGAAACACTCAAAAAGAAAAGCCAGGCATATCGCGGTTTTCTTATTGAGAGATAAACGGAAGAAAAGTCAGAGGAAGAAACTGAGAGAGAAAGAGAGAAAGAGAGAGAGAGAGAGAAACAAATAAAAAGAGGAAAGGAAAAGGAAAAAGAAAAGAGGAAGGAGAGAGAGAGAGAGAGAAATAGAAGGAACCGCGGTAGAAAAGCAACTACCGAGCCTCGAAGATCGCGAAACGACACTCACTCTTAGTAAGTATATGAAAGAAAGAGAGAGAGAGAGAGATTGGTTAGAAAAGGCTAGAGGGTTCCTAAGCGGCTTATCTGTTGACGATGCACTGTATTTTTCGTTGATACTTTCTCCCTCATCCCACAAGTCTTCTCTCTCTCTCTCTCTCTCTCTCTCTCTCTCTCCCTCTCTCTCGTTTCTTCCTATAGAAGCTAAGATAGTAGTAGTAGTAGCAGTGGTGGTAGTAATAGTAGTAGTAGAACAGAGCGAAGGAGTGTTCTCGTTTGATAGCCGTGTCGTTTTCTCCGGCATAACCCTCCCTTATCCCTCCCCGACGACTTCCTAACCGGCACCTATTCGACCACCCCATCATCGCCATCTCCTTGGCCATTTTCTTTCAACGAATCTCGCAGCTTTCATCTTCTCCTGTTTCCTGGGACCGTTCGAATCCATAAACGTGACGACAAAGACGACGTACATCTCTCTCTCTCTCTCTCTCTCTCTCTCTCTCTCTTTCTCTTTCTCTTTCCACGTTCCACCCTTTCTCTATTTACCTATCCAACCGACGATTTATGAGACGTTCATTAAAGGAGAAAAGGTACGAGCAGTATAAGTAATTATTAATCGCTCAATCTTCTTCCGGTTATCCTAGATTTTACAAGTCGATGAATTTTACTATCCAGCCGGGCAATGGTATTAGTGGAAAATATAATCTCGTGTAATTAAAACCTTTACCATGGATTTTCTTAGGAGAGGCGATAGGAGGATTACGGGTTGATGTAAGAGATCGGATGCCGTGTTGGACGATTTACGAGACGTTCATTATGAGAGAAAGAGAGAGAAAGAGAGAGAGAGAGAGAGAGAGAGAAAGAGAGAGAGAGAGAGAGAGAGAGAGATGCGACGACGGAAGTGAACGTGCAAGGAAGCCGTTGAAAATTAATCGCACGTTACTACTTGTCACCGTGACTACAAATTATGTGATGTTACGTGCGCGTGTCGACGAACTCTAAGAAAATGACGTAAAATATAAGAAATCGTCGGTAGATACGTTGATACAAATTTTATTTCGTACGAGTGTGGACGATTGTTTAAAAAAAAAAGAAAAAAAAAAAAAAGAAAGAAAGTTTATCATATAATATATTTTCGATTTAATTGTTCCAAGTAACATTTAAAATTGTTCTCTCGTAACTCAATTTTTTTCATACCCACGCAAAGAGTTCGACAAAAATAAAGAATATATATATATATGTGTGTGTGTTTGCGTGTGTGTATGTGTGTGTTAGTACAGCAGGAGAAGATAGGTCAAACTGGAGTAGGTTCTTAGATGAATTTTAACAATCAATTACACCTATTGGAGATTATTCAGGCGATTTTTTTCTTTTTCCCTTTTTTTTTCACACACTACAATACAAATCTAACTGCTATGCAAGTCTAAAAGAGGTCTCCAGGAAGATTAATTGAGTTTTAAAATCGCCTATATTCAAAATCGAAATCGCACAAATGATATATGTGATCGAATCGTCCGATCCTTAATTATTTTGAAAGCAAACGTAGGTATAGTAAGTATTGACGTTGGTTAATCAGCGGTATAACCATAGGGTTCTCGTAACGTAATTTTGGCGAGGATAATTTAAATGGATCAGAGAGAAGCTATTTATTCACCTTTACCGCTGATTATCCATTCGTCTCGCACGCTATCGGTCACCACGTGCGCTTCCCAGCCTGCTCTTTTTGATCCCCTACATTATCAATCTATTCGTCTCTTTTCCTCTTCACAGCTAGCTGTGAACGTCGGGTTACAATAATTATGAATAATTATCACTGTACAGGGAGAGAGAGAGAGAGAGAGAGAGACTAGATCGTCTGTTGTGACATTTCCAGCTGAATCTACATGATATTTTCAAAGTTGAAAAAATGTTTTTGTTTTTTGTTTGGGTTTTCTCTCTTTTCTTTTTTCTTTTTTTTTAATTGCTACATTTATATTTATAAGTTAATTGGCAGCGAAAGGATTTAATTTTTCTTGGGATAAAAGGATAAATCAAATATTATCTATTATTCTTGAATGTTATCAAAAAATGTCACGTTAATATTCAATCGTGAGTGAAATTAGTATCGTGTCTGAGTAATCTTGTTGTTGTCGTTATTGTTGCATCGTAGTAAATTGTATATCTTAGTGTTTCTTCTTTTATAGTTTAGAGATTATAAAAAAAAAAAAAATTGATTATAAGTGTTTTATTATTCGTTATTGAAACAGAATTATGGACATTCATTATTTACGATTGTAGCAGATAAATTTACCCGCACGTAATTCTAATCTTATTCGAAGTGAAATTTCACCGGTGCTAGATTTAAACAAAAGAAAAAAATTATTCCTCTTTTACAAAATTCCGTTGATTAAAATGCAAAATCCAATATCGATTTCAACGATCAAAAAATCCATTGTAATTCTTTCTTTAACAAAAATTTACTTTCATTATTTAATCCAAAGCATTTATTTCTGTCTTTTTCATTTTATTTGGAATCTGTAGCAAATTTCATTGATTTACATGAATCAATCGAACAAATTTTCTGTTATTAATAGATTAATATAAAGAGACGAATTTGTGTTTGCGCGCGCGCGTGTGTGTGTGTAGGTGTCATTAAAATTAGAATTTCTTTTATTTCGTCGTTAATTATTTCGGCACACATAAAGAGAACGAAAGAAGTATTCGTTATTGAAAGAAAATAGTTATCGTTGAATCAACCATAGAACGAACGGTATAACTCAATGAAGATAATTAAGTACATTATGTAAACTCACTAACGATGATTCCATACCGTAAGAGAGTTTACTTTATAGAACAAACTTTACTGTACCAAGCATATACCATCGATTTCTATCGTCGTACCGGAAACTATAGTATTGTCGTTAAGCGGATTTGTCGTCGACGTAAGGAGACTATTCAAAATGAAAAGGTAAAAAATAATGAAAACAGAAGAAAAGAAGAAGAACCAAATTGAAAGAAAAAAAAGAAGAAGAAGAAAACAAAATTTGTGTACGAATAAATAAATCGAAATCCAAAACGCGATATCGGTACGTGAGTTTCGTTAGAATTGTCGTATAGAAATTCATTGGAGGAAGATCTTTCCTCTTTCATACGTATTCATATCTGATCGATCGATCATTAATATCATACGTATGACTGATTTCATCTGATTTCATCTGATTACATCCGATTACATCCGATTTCAAGATACGATTTGATTTTCATACAATTCATAGTCTTTATCCTTATTACCATCTACTTAGTCCTTCGTCCTCGTCGTTGTCGGATTTCATTCTCGTTCACTTGCCTTTCCAATTTCGATAATTTCGACATATTGTATATATCTATCTATACGTACGTCTATATACGGTATTCCAATATATTATATAAATATGCAAAAAAGAAAACAGATATTTATAGTAATACATGTATATACATACATACATACATACATACATACATACATACATACATACATACATACATACATACATATATATATATATATATATATATACATATTATATTGTATATTATAATAATATGATATTGTGTTATATATGAAAAGAAAGTAATATCTTTATACAGAATGAATGAAATATTGAACAAATGAAATATTATAACAACACGTTATATTACAAATATGCAATATAATAACATATAAATATTATAAGTTCGAAAAATAATATCTTGGCGAATTAAACGATTATAAAAAAGAAAAAAGAAAAAAGAAACAAAAAAGAGAAACAACATAAAAAGGAAAAAAAATAATAACGACTTTGTCCGATTATTTTCATACGCACACATACGCATACATATATTTATTGAAATAAAATATTTATCCATTCATATACCATATTTTTACGATCAGATTTATATAACATATCTTCCCTCTTGTTTCCATTGAATAAATATATTATCAATTATTTGCCGTGTTGGATAGATATCTGATAGTAGTGCCTGTATACGGATTGTGCCGATAACTAACGATATTATCGGAAATAACGTTATCAGTGTGATAACGTGACCATTCTGTGGAAAGAAGAAGAGTACGAGGGGATGAACAAAGAGGGCGCCCGAATAAAATTTCGTTCGATTGAACATCCCTAACGAATCCCTTTTGTAATCACATTTCCCGATCGTACGGGGGAACGAAAATGAAATGAAGGAGAAAGAAAAAAAAAAGAGAAACAAAAAGGAAGAAAAAAGGGAAACCAAAGAAAGAAAAGAAAAGAAAAGAAATAGAAAGAAAGAAAAAACAAAACGGTAAAAAAAGTAGAAATGATTGGGGATGGTTTTAGAACGGATCGAACGTCAATCCGATTTCGCGGTAGGGAAAGCATGTCGGTTATTAACGAGCGATCGAGAATATGAATTTCATAGTTCTGATAATTCGTGAGGTATTGCTTTCCTTCTTTGTCGCCGATACGATAATACAGCGAATTAATAATTTTAATTGACGGATTTATTATTGTTCACCGACGTTTTTCGTTATTCTTATTTTTCCAAATTACATGATCTTTCTGAATCTGAATCTCCTTCTCTCTCACCTTCTCCCTCTCTTTCTCAATCGTTCACCTTCCTAATTTTTTTCCTTTTACCTTCTTTTTTTTACTTCTCTCTTTTTCTTTTTTTTTCTTTTTTTTTTTTAGTATTCGACAACGAGTTGTCGGGTGGTACGTCGCTTTGCAACGAATGCCATCCGATACAGCCGGTGCAACTTGCCATTCTTTATCCGTTAACACGCACCGCTGCGAGCAATACACGCGTCGATTTCTACTTCGATACCAAACTCTTCTCGCGTTGTTATCCACCACTTGTTCTTTATTTTTTGTCCCCTTTTTTTCTTTCTTTCATTCTTTTTTTTTCTATTCACGTACACGCATGCATACATACGTACATACGTACAACGATTTACTAGACGTCGAAAGCTCCGTACTCCTCTCTCTCTCTCTCTCTCTCTCTCTGTCTATCTATCTATCTATCTATCTCTTTTCCCGAACGAACGCACAAGCGAGAACAGAAATAATTCGTGATCGACCAAATCGATAAAAAAAAGAAGTGAAAAAAAATCGTTCACAATCGTTTTTACTAGTACAAAAGTTCGTTTATCTTTCGTATCGTTTGAAAAAAATAATTGTAACAATTATCAATGACGTGCCTTTATGTAATTTTCTAACCACGTATATGACAGAAAAGGAAGATTACAACGTCTAAGAGATAGCGCACAGGCGATCGTTGAATCGTGTGCTGTTGGAGAAAACATAAAAAAAAAAAGAAAAATTGAGAGAAAAAGAAATAAAAAATAAAATAAAATAAAATAGAAATAGAAATAGAAATAAAATGAAAATAAAAAAGAGAGTAACGAGATCGTAAAAAGAATTACGGCGACTTATTGCGAGAGTGAAAAATTATGATGATTGTCAAAGTGTTCAAACGTCTCGTTCTCGTACGTGAACGTAAGTGTAAGAAACAATTTTGAAGAGCAAAAGTGATGGGGAAAGTGATGGGGAAAGATCGTTGTAATGCGAACGATTTCGTTTAGAACGTAACGTAAATATTCACGCGTTCACGTGCGTATATACGTATATTCATGCATATCACATATATACACGCATATCCGTACCTGTATGTACGTTCATTACAGAACATGTAAATTTTTTCTTTTTTCCTATTTTTTATTTTTTTTCTATTTTTATTTTTATTTTTATTTTTATTTTTAATTATTTTTTTATTTATTATTATCCCATCTCGCAAAATTATAAATTCCGCGGCTCTGCCGATCTGCTAGCGAAATATGTACGTGCGTGACAATTCATGACGCGAACGTTTCCTGATAAACACAATCAATGTGCGTAACCTTTCGAGGTGCGTTTTATCGGTGTTACAATAAATTGTTTCGAATCGTTCGTTCGCTCTTTCGTTCATTCGTTCGTTCATCCATTCGCGTTGACGACCTCACCGTCATTTTGTAGATACCGTAGAGAAAAGTGAGAGAGAGAGAGAGACCGTTAAAAACAATCAAGCGTCCTCATAAAATTGGGCAAACGCGAAAAACAAGAGCGTACGATCGATTCCTATCGACGCAGCACGCATCTACATGTACGCACGCACAAACACGGATACGTGCGTTTACACATTGGCTCCGAAGCGAGTTCTCGAGAGGTTAACGACGCGTTGAGGGGGAAGAGGATCGATTTGCAATTGTAATGTCCGGACGGGGAGGCTTGACTTTTCATGGATGTCAACCAGTACGAAATACATATTTGCGTTTCGTTCTTTTTCTTCTCTCTTTCTCTCTCTCTCTCTCTCTCTCTCTCTCTCTCTCTCTCTCTCTCTCTGTCTTCTTTTTTTTTCTACGCGTGCTCATTCCTTTTTTCCCCATCCCTCCCTTTCTTCTTTTTTTTTCCTTTCTCTTTCCTCCCTCCCTTTTTTGGTTTTTGTCGTTCGTTTTGTTTTTTTTTTTTCGTATTTAGTTCGTTTTTCTTCTTTTTTTTTGTTAGCTTTTTTCTCTTTTCCTTTTTTTCTTTTTTTACGGATAAATCGACCGTCGAGCAAAACGCTTCCGAACGTTCACGAAGATTAATTTCGTTTTTGGAGTTTAAAGCTAACATATATTTTCATGCACGTGACTTTTTTTTTTAAGTATATACGTATCTATGTACGTATATACGTATATGCACGTATGTTTGTACGTATGTATGCATCTATGTATGTTGTGAATAACGAAATACGTCATTACGCCTGTGACGAATATATTTGTGATGGTAAATATTTGCTTGGAAAGAAAAAAAAAAAAAAGAAAGAAAGAAAGAATAAAAATGTATCCGCATCTTTGTAAAACGAAATAAGTGTTACTGCTGCTCGATAGTCGAGTTGAGAAACTCTGATGTTTGAACCTAGTTCATTCGTCTTGAGATCGTCTACGAAACGACGGCTACTTTCTTTTCTCTCACGCGATGCGGAAATGGGATTGGTAGATTAATCGAATCTCATCCTAAAGATTTTTCAACGTATATACAATATATTCAATGTACGATATGTGTGTGTGTGTGTGTGTGTGTGTGTGTGTGTGTGTGTGTGTGTGTGTGTGTGTGTGTGTGTATGTATATATCGAAACATTCGTTATTTACGATTATTAGAGCGCGTTTATAAAATTGAGTACATCGTTAACAGAAACAATTCGAAATAATGATCTTTGATCATGCCGAACGTTAAAACTCCATGACGATAGAAATTTCTTTCGTTTTTGTTTTCGATTTTTACGAGAGAAGAGAAAATTTGTAATTCCAAGATGAACGATCCATCTAATAATTTAATATCTAAGTTGATCTTTACTTCGATCTTTACTTTTAGTTATAACATAGCTTACAAGCTTAATACCGTATAGATCTGTATATATATATTCTATCGTGACCTCATAGTTACAAATATTTTTTGTTTGTTCTTCAATGAGATATTGAGAGGGGAAAAATAATTGTATCTAATTGTATCGTTAATACATGCTCGCAGATCACATTATGTTGACCGATGTCACGTCGCATAATTTATCTTTTTTTTTAACGGAAAAGAAAATTAGATCGCAAAGAGTTAAAAGCCTTCGAGTTTGATGAGTATATCAAGCAGATGTTTTTTTTTTTTTGAACGAAAATGCCGAAGAATATAATCTTGTGTGAAAAACGTAGGATTCTAACTCGCGTGACGACACGAAGGATGTAAAGTATGCAGAAGATGCGTGACTGCCACCAAGGATATATTTTTTACGCTTTGCTGCGTGTTAATATACAAAATGTCAACACTCGACATATATATATATATATATATATATATATATATATATATATATACATACATGCATAAATTCAACGAATTCTTCAGCCGTCAAGTCGCTCACGTCACATCGACAATACCAAACGTTCTGACAGTTTTTTTTATATTTTCTCATATGGAAAAGAAAATTTATATCTCAGTCCTTGTATTGAAAAAAGAAAGTAATAATAATAAAAAAAATTTTTAAAGATATATATATATATATAAATTATTTTAGCATGAGTCACAATCCTAATAAGTTGAGAATTATTATCTTTTCCAAGGTATATTCATCGTGTTGAGTTATACTTGTTTATTATTGTTATTATTTTTATTTTTTTAATTGCCAACGTTCAAGAACAATGCCAATGTACTTTTCGTTTTAGATTTCATTTATAAATTTCGCTATTAACGCTAATTAAATATAAATAATGTCGATTACTTTTTATAGTTTTGTATAAAATCAATTTATAATTTAATTTAAACATCCTTCGAATATAAAAAGTTGTATTAAGTTTTTAATAATAATAATAATAATAATAATAATAATAATAATAATAGTAATAATAATAATAATAATAATAATAATAGTAATCGTGAAGTAAATGATGTAATCATAAATCGTTTGTCTTGTGACGTTTTACCGAGAAATTAAGGTAGACATAAATAGGTTAATCACGATCTAATAGAATCTAATATGAATATAATTTGATTGGCTATATATTTTTAGATTAAATCAATTTCATTTCCAATCGAAACAAATACTATTAGTAAAACAAATTAGTCTATTTTCTTAAGTTAAAATGATCGAATTTCAACTTCTAATTTTTGAAAGGTCAATCAACCCATAATTACCGCAGTTATATTTGTACGTTTATTTACGAATTGGCAACGACATGTCGCATAACTCCGACATACATACATACATATATCATAATTCAGAATTATTTAATTATGCTATGGAACACTTATAAATTGTAATATTTGAAAGCGCGATATATAAAATTATAGACGTTAGTTTTCGTACGTGGAAAGTTGCTGATAAACGAAACACGCGTCACGTCGTCCGACTTACGAAATACACGTAAATATACGTACGTACATACGTGTCAAAGGTTAATTACAGGAATGTCGAATTATATTATCGTATATATCTTGTTTACTACGAACTCTCATTTGTATTCGTTAGAACGCCTAATCATACTGTATATACTATTTTTACTGTCTAACGGTATATACCTAACGGGTTTCAAATCCATTTAATAATTTTTCGTCGAACTTTTATTCTTATTATTATTTCTTCTCTCCTCCTCGACGACATCGTTCGTTTGAAAACGATTCTTAACTGACAGCTGTTATTATTAGATATTCTAAGCTGTTAGGTATTCTTAAAAAGGAACGAAAAAAATAGTAAACAGAGAAAGATATACGTGAGTACGGAGTAACCGATCTAATCAGGATTCTAGTACGTCACTGGCAGATGGGTATAAAATCATCCGTAGTTCAGTCTCCTGATTAAGCCTGATTAATTGGAACAATGGTAAACAAGGTGGGATTGACGTTAACACGCCTGTACGTTTGATCTGCTCGTGGTACCTTCTCTCTCTCCCTCACCCCCCTCCTCTCTCTCTCTCTCTCTCTCTCTCTCTCTCTCTCTCTCTCTATCTCATCACTTTAGACTGCTCCCATATCTACAGTTGCCTTCAAGCTCGTTCAGGCACAGTAGTCATCTCTCTCTCCATCTCTCTCTCTCTCTCTCGCCAAGGTAAATACGTTCGCAGCATGCAACGTTACAGAGGGGTTAATGATAATGTAAGTTCGCGTCTGGCAACCGCAAATCCGAGCGTCCTAACGCTGGTAAGTACCGGAACGGGAATTAGGCTGATTCTATTCCTATTTCCTGGCAATAATCCAAAACGCGTTGTTGAACTACTGCAAATTATATGTCTATATATATATATATATATATATATATATATATATATATATATTTAAATATATACAGGGGTTGGTACTAAGACGGATATAATATACGTATCATCCCGTCTATATTTAATAAACGTTTAAACCTTTAATAATGTCGTATTTTATCTGCATATATGTATGTCTAAACGCGTACACAAGTATGATATACATATTTCATATAAACGATAGATAAATCAGATGATATATCTATATATTTGAACATATTTACATACACATGCACAGTGTTCTATAAATATTCGTGCATATACATAATAGATTAATCTTTGACAGTGTCGTATTTTACACACACACACATATTCAGTTATATTTTATATTTCCGAACGTATACATATATGCACATAGATATAGTATAAATATTCGTATATATGATAAATAGATCTTTGATGGTATTGTGTTTTATAAGTTCAAAGTATACGTGTGCGAGCGTGAAAGTGCATTTACATCGAGTTTTTGTGGGGAAACCACGAGATCTAAACTCAATTTTTCAAATACAATCATTCTTCTCTCTCTCTCTCTCTCTCTCTCTCCCTCTCTCTCTCTCTTTCTCTCTCCCTCTGTTTAAAAGAAATTCTATAGAATGAGAAAGAGAGAGAAAGAGAGAGAGAGAGAGAGAGAGAGAGAGAGCAAATGGCCGATGTATATACAAAAGATGGATATAAGCTACAAGGTGCTCTTAAAACGATGAAATTACTCATCTCGTTCATATCTTTTCATATTCTCAGATGAGAATCGTGCTTGATTTAATAATGATTATAATTTTGTTATCTACGATTAATTGTTTGGATTAAGATACGAATTGATACCGTTAATACAGATTTTATAATCCAATTGAACTTCATTCAATTACGTCGATATAGGATCCGTAACGTGAAACGTAAAATAAAAAATAGTATAATTAAAATAAAATAAAAAAAAGTACCTTCGGGGTATTCATCTTTCTTTGCTTTTGTCATTTTTTTCACGATAGTCCGTAAAAATACACATACAGGCGGTGATATTTTTTTCTGGAATATCATGCAAATGCAATTGATTTCGTTCATGTTGGATGAAGAGAAAGACATTAAAAAAAAAAAAAAATAAAAATAAAAAAAAAAAGAATATGAAATTTCACTCTAAGGTAGTTGATGTTTCCATAAAACACGAACTAATAAACGAACGAACATATAAAGAAAAAAAAGAAAAACCAGACAGTGATAGGCTACGGATTAGCTACATAGAAATTTTTTGATTTACATTGTCGTTGAGTTCGTTAGCACACTTCAATAAATTTGTGCGCTTTCATTTGATAGGAATGAAGAGGGTTCGGAAAATATGTAAAATATTAGCAAAAAAAGGGAAGGAAGCAGAAAAATGTATACAAAACAAAGCAAACAGAAAATGAAGGAAGGGGGGAAACAATCAAATAAAAACGAGAAAGAATCAATTTCGAAACGAACAATACGTAAAAAATTATTGATTGGTAAAGAATCACAGAGGTCGGATCATCGACCGATATATACATACATACATACATACATACATACATACATACATACATACATACATATATATATATATATATATATATATATATATATATATATATATATATATATATATATATTTTCATAGTCCCGGTAGTTACTGCGAACGAACATTGTTATACTGACAAACAACGTGATGCGTTATACGTAAAGTTATACTAGACGACGTGAAATTCTCCTATCGAAAAGCCCCGGTTAAATGCATCCGATGCACCCACCGGCTGTTACGTGTTGGATTTCGTGCAATAACGCAAGTACTCGGAAATTTTATGCTTCCTACGTAATCGCAACGTCTGCAATTTCGTCTGTTAATTGTTCGTTTTCGACGAGACGAGCAATTCAATCGAGGTACAGTTTTAAACCACAATCTTCATATCGGAAACGAGACTCGATAACGGATTTGTTCTCGACCGATGAAAATAAAAAGAGAGAGAAAGGAAAACAGAAAAAAAAAAGAAGAAAAAATGATTCTCCAATAGAGCGTTATACACAGACACAGACACACACTTATTAATACAATCGTTAGAGACCAATAATAATCAATATCATGCTATTATCCCCGAGATATTATTGAACGCAACCGAATTACATTTAATGTGACTATTCGAAGAGTCCAGACAGCAACCAATAACAGAGAATATTAAATCGAGTAATATCTCAAGATATTAATTCGTGGGAAAATTATATCATTTTATATATATATATATATATATATATATATATATATATATATATATATATAATATCAACATATATAATATGTATACATATGATTTCCTTTGTCATGTGTTTTCATCATTCGGTTATATTCGTTTTTTTTTATGTATATATATTTTATACGAAAGATATATAATAATGAATCTAAATAAGAAAGATATATAATAAAAGATATATAATAATGAATCTTATTAGGAAAGTATTTTATTACTCGATGTCTTTGTCAAAGAGTAAATATATAAAGAAAATTCCCACGAAATTAAACGGAAAAAAGATAATAGAGATTATTTATATTATTTTTCACGAACTATTATTCATTTTATACATTACTTTTTTACGTTTGATATCTGACAAATACACAAATAACAATTATAAAAACTTAAGATAAAAAGAAAATAATGAATAGTTACTGCAAGGAGTGTACGGAGTATTTTTTAAACTAAATTTATATATATATATATATATGTATGTCATTTCGAGTTAAGTAAAACTTATTCACGAAAGGAGATAAGACCGAAATTATATAGGACATAGAAAAGGGGTAGAACGACCGTAGGGAATTTTCTCTGTGATCATAATTAAGAGATAAATGAATGCACTTGCACTTTTAGAGAAGGTTATTAAAACGTTGCATTTCTCGAAGGAATCACAAACGTTTCAACGGGATTCAATAACAGAGTCCCTTCGTTGAGAAAATTACGACCTGGTTAGCTGTACTGTACATATATATGTATGTATATATACATACATATATTTATATATATATATATATATATCTGACAAAGAAAAGCCCGTCGAATGCACCGTACTTTTACTCGCGACAATTAATTTCCGGTAACTTGGACAGTGGCACTTTATTACTCAGCGCCTTTCATTGAGAAAGAGAAAGAGAAAGAGAAAGAGAAAGAGAAAGAGAAAGAGAAAGAGAAAGAGAAAGAGAAAGAGAAAGACAGAGAGAGAGAGAGAGAGAGAGAGAGAGAGAGAGAGAGAGTGAGAGAGAGAGAGAGAGAACGAGACAGTTGACTACGTCTGATTTCCTCTCTCTCTCTCTCTCTCTCTCTCTCTCTCTCTCTCTCTCTCTCTCTCTCTCTCTCTCTCTCTCTCTCTCTCTCTCTATTTCTTCTGTGTAAATTTTCTTTACCCGCACCTTTTTCCCCCTCACCCCTTTATCGCGTATACTTTTACTAGGGACATTTGTCGAAGCGATGAACAATACTTTAAATGGTATTCCTCAAGCTCGTAGAAAAAGTTAACGTCCTTTGGTTTTACTTTAACGTTTGTCTCATTCGCGAGATCGAAATATACCCAACGATTAGAGACGCATTTTCATTAGAACTTCGACACGTCGTTTAATTTCATTTTTATGACGTTATTCGAATCGTCTATTTCTTTTCATTTTTTTCTCTATTTTTCTTTCGTCTCCACGTTCGAGGATATTTCAGATAATCTCATATTTTTCTTTTCGCGATTTATACGACGAGTCCGCCCGACTGCACGCGCCACATAGACCTGTACAGTTTCCACCGCGTTCGGGAAAGCCATTCTTTTATTGCCATTATTTGCAAGTTGAGCGAAGTCTTATATATTCGAAAGATTCGCGAGGGTGAGGTGTAGGTAGCATTTCGATTTCTAATGGGTACTGTGCTGGTGTGCATTTTATTATATGTCGAACTCTATAGAAATAAGAAGCTCTATAGAGACATAAGCGTTTCTCAGGTCAAAATTGTAGATCTACCCGATTGGTCGGCTAATTGTTAAATCCGCCTTTTTCGGAGAATTACGACATAACAATGCTCTCGTCGGTCGAGGTTAATGCACAATTTGGAATACATGAAAAATAATTCAGTTTATTATATATTCTCCTGTAACAAATCAATATCTTTTTTTTTTTTTTTATATTTATGAATAAAATTCCACGTATAGGTATGTACGTAAAACGTGGGCCAAAAGTATCTCGCGAATTTTTGATAAAATTAATCATTTACAATTCAAGCGCAACAATCGCACGATCTTAAACAATATTTTTTCCCTTAATGGTCTCGGAAAAAGGAATAATTAATTTTTTACATGATCCTGAAACTTTTTTCTTCTATCCAGTAATTTCACGATAGAAGATATGGAAAAGGTATACATACATATATATATATATATATACACGCGCATAAAAGTTGATATATGAGGAAAAGTGAAACATTTCATGGAAAATATAAAAACAGTTCATGTCCTGACTTTCATTTCCTGTCGGATTCCGTCGTTTGCGATGTAGAGAAAAATATCTGTGAAAGTAAGTACCTTATCACGGTAAAGAGAGTAGCTCTTTCAAAATGTTTTCTCTCTCTCACTATCTCTCTCTCTCTCTCTCTCTCCCTCTCGTTCTTTTTCTCTTTCTCTCTCTTTCTACATCCTATCGTATCGACGTCCATTCGAACCTTTTCTACGATCTATAAAAACGACCGCCATTATCGCAAACGTTTCTCGTATCTCGTAATTTTTCGAGAAGTGATCAGAGATTCGGTGACAATAAGACGTGTCTCAAAACGAATACCGCATTTATTCATAATTCGAATTTTTATCTAATACGAGCTATTAAAACGATCGAACGTGTATGTAGTACGTATCCCTATCGACGATATATGTATGTACAGAAAGAAAAGAAGAAAAGAAAACAGATAGAAAAAAGAAAACAATAACAAGAGGTAGGAGAGAGAGAGAGAGGGGGGGGGGGAGAGGGAGCGAGAGAGGTGATGGGTGAGGTGAGGAGTGGGTGGGTAATCGAAGTAGATCCATTGAAATGCGTATAGATCGAGATAATTACGAAAACTTTTATACTACAAATGGAGGACAAATTAATAATAGTGCGCTGAAAATGAATATTAATACGCCACGATGAAAATGAAATCCGTCTATTAATTGCATTCAAAATATATATATAATCGATGTTAGATCAAAAATGCCAGGAAAAACCTTAAACGATCTCAACGAAAGTCGATAAAATTAACGAACGTTCGATAATTACTATTCATGACTCATGTGAATTTATTTTTAATGTAATTCCTCTTACTCCCGAAACAGCCAACGTTTTTAACTAGATTATTGTAAAATATAAATAAAAATGGCCAATTACGATTAAATGTCAATGCTACATGTACATATGTTTCTATGTTTGTGTGTGTGTGTGTGTGCGTGTACAAAACTAAAGGTAATACTCAATTATACGTACGATGAATTTCACGGTTCTTCGCTTTTCGATATTATCGGTTAATTGGAAATAGCGTAATTACAACATAATTAGATCGCAAGTATCTAAGTACTTACGATTAAGGGAGTACGAAAAAGTACGAATGGCTTTCGTCCTTAGTACTTTTTCCCTTGAAAATCCAAACAGTAATATATTGAATGTAAATTTCGTTATAACGTACGAATAAAAATTTCGTAAGTCTATAATAATGACACGTAGTATTCGGTAACCTACATAAATATAAATGTTTATCCTTTCAATTTCGTACGTAATATTAATCGAAGGAATGGAAGTCGATCGATCGATCGAATAATGATCGTTGAAATATTAGAAGAAACTAATCCTTTTGCTGATCAATTCCAAGTGCATTGATCCAAGGAAAAGGGTCGATTGGGGTGTGAGAGAACAAAGACCTATCATACCCTTCTAACGTTTTCTCTCGAACTTGTCGAACTTTTCACATTATCCAAGAAATAAGTTTGTTTTCTTTATCCTCTCCCCCCCCCCCCTCTCTCTCTCAGTCTTTCTCGGTCTCTTTCCTTCCATTTCTTTTTCTCTCAATCTCTCTCTCTCTCTCTCTCTCTCTCTCTCTCTCTCTCTCTCTCTCTCTCTCTCTCTCTCTCTCTCTCTATCTTTCTTTTTGAACTATTTCTTTGAATCGAAATTCCTATTACTAGTAAGAACGTTGTCCTCTCTCGCAGAAAGTCCTATCGAATCGTAGAACGTATGCTTTCCCTTCCACTCGTCTTCTTTTAATTAAATAGTTCTACGACGTTTCTCTCTACGGGATGGAAGTTTACGCGAGGGAATCTTTGAAGAAAAATACGAGAGAATTCTTACACACGCAGAGACATATTGAAGTTAACGTTACCCTCTCTCTCTCTCTCTCTCTCTCTAGCTCTTTTCGAGATTTACTAACAATATACGAATTTAAATACATAAGTTGTTATAGAAAGTCAAAAGATGTTCGAATGGATTTTTTAAATCGTAGTATTTTTATTTCTTATTTTTTTTTTTTTTTATTTATTATTTTTCTTATTTGCAATGGATCGGTCGATAAGGAACAATGCGTAAATTTCTTCTTTTATGGAACTATTGTCGGCCATAAAGCACCTTTTAAAGATGACAAAAGACACAGAATGAAAGAATAATTTATTTAATTTATTTAATTCATTAACAACGTCATTGTTAATTGTGATAATTGTCATTGTTATTAATTGTTTGTTTAATAAAAATTCTCTGGTTTTAAGATGAATAATGTATTTTGTCGTGATACTTTATAAAATTAGATAATGCGAATAATACATAATACAACCAATACACGTACTTCTTCGTTATGAAAGTACTCGGGGAAAAGAAAAAAAAACAAAAAATAGAAAACAGAATTTTAAAAAAGCTAATATTCTTCTTTTCGTATTCTTCACGTACTTCGTATATACGAACATATGTATGAGACACTTATTTCTTTCATCGTATCTATTAAAAAATTCAAAGCAATACTTTGCTTATTCCAATAAGAAAAAATAAAAAATAAACAAATCATAAAACGTAAAACAAAAGGGACAAAACAAGAAGAAGAAGAAGAAGAAGAAGAAGCAAAAAAAAAAATAAATGAAAATAATTTAATTTAATTTAAGAAAAAGAACCCGATTCGAATCTTTTTCCGAGCGAGTGTGTATATGCAAAATATACTTAATTTAAATCGAAGTCACTCGGTATGCGAAACTGTCTGATGCTACACCTGCATAACAGGCAGTTTCTAGTCTCGGCTAAAGCCGTATGGCACAACCTGTGCGACCGAGTAAAATCTGCTTCGGATTGTTATTGGATATACACGAGTGTTCTATATTACTGGTATACCCGTTGCTATGCGCGCCATTTGTATCTCTATGTTCACGAAGACAGAAACAATTTACTCGACGTTATGGAGCCACTTGCTGAGAAATAGCGGATTCATCTAACGAACTGTTATTGCCTCGAATATTTCAAATGCATATTTGACGTTATCATGGGAAATCAAAATTATAAGATAAGTAAGACACTTAACTGAATGTACATACAATAACGGAAATGTCTAAGTTATACGATATATACGTACATATACATACGTATATATATATATATATATTTTTTTTTTTGGAGTAAGTTAATAATACTTATGCGTTACATCTGAACATGTTGTATAGAACGTAGGATAGAACGCATTGTTTATGAAGGAATCAGAATGTGCAGTATATCGCAGAGAGATTTTTGATTTAGTTTGGGTATTAGTAAGAGTTTAAACGTGTAGAGACGCGAAAGCACGAGTAAACAATTACGAAATGTTCTTGGTAAATCGGAATGATTTATTTATCTTGAAAAAAGATAACGAAGAAAAGAAATTCTACATAATTGTATACTATAGAATGACACATAGTTTAATAGTGTTAAATATTATAGCATAGTGATGTATCGAGTAGCATGTAAAGTAGAAAAATGACAAATTACTTTTTATTATATATATATATATATATTATTATTATTATTATCATTACTATTATTATTAATGAATATTATTTGTGATCGTATCATTCATGGATCTCCATTTGTTCCTTTGAAAAATAATTTGATAAGTATGAAAAATAACAAAACAGTAGGCAATCGGATATACGAGAGGTGTGTTTTCGGTTCGGATCACTGAATGATATAAATCAAAGAGTGGATAGCTAAGAGAAACGACAGAAAATGGTCGTACTACGGATGGCGCTATCATTTATGGACGACATTAGATTTAATAGGAGAAACCCACGTATGACAGTTTTATAATGCCGTACATTTTCTCTTCCCGTTGCAATTTATATGTCGGCGATTCCTTTGTCCTACGCGTTGGAGAACGAAGTCGATCATGAAAGGAGAGAAAGAAAGAAAAAAATAATAACGAAAGGAAAAAAATAAGGGAAAGAGAAAGAAGAGAGAGAGAGAGAGAGTATAAAGTTCACATAATTGGTACGAATAAGAAAAATTTTTATCGGATGTATGACGAACGTACGTAGAAAATGTTACTTTGCTTTTCTCCCTCCCTCTCTCTCTCTCACTCTCTCTCTCTCGTTTTTTATTTCTAGGTAATTCTATCTGAGAAACGAGAGAGAGAGAGAGAGAGAGAGAGAGAGAGAGAGAGCGACGGTCGTATCGCAATAACTATTTCTCGAATTTTCCTCGAGCATTCCAAGTTACTACCGCTTCGGTTAACGATGTAATATAACATCCTTTTGTTCTCGACGTAACGTAGAGCACGGTTCTTCCGGGCACTGTACACCAAACGCTGACTGCATCGTGCTTTCTCACTTTTTTCTCCCTTCTTCTCTCTCTCTCTCTCTCTCTCTCTCTCTCTCTCTCTTTTCTTTTTTCCTTTCTTTCCTTCTTTCTTCCTTCCTTTTCTTTTCTTTTTTATGTTCCTTTTTTTTTACGAAAAATGAAGGAAAGAGGAATTACAGGGATCGTGTTTGATGATGTTCATTCGTGAAAGATAGTCGAGAATGAGAAAGAGTCGTAAGCTATTTATTTTGTAAGATCAAAGGTAAAATATTTCTACGGTTTTTTTCCTTCTTCTCTCTTTATTTATTTATTTTTTTTTTCATTTTTCTTTTTTCTGTTCTTCTTCTTCTTCTTCTTCTTCTTCTTCTTCTTCTCATACCGAACGGAAGATCTAACCAAGTCATCAAATATTAAAATTCGAATAATAATTACAATAGTAATAGTAATAATAATAATAATAGTAATGATAATAGTAATAGTAATAATAATAATAATAATAATAATAATAATAATAATAATAATGCTACTACTACTGCTACTACTGCTACTACTGCTGCTGCTGCTGCTGATGATGATGATGATGATGATAAAAATATCACTTTCAATGATCAGTAATATTTTACTATATCCTTCCGAGTGTTTTTATGTGTTCGCGTACGTCTTAAATATATCTGACGTTAATTATTTTTAATTGTTTCTTATTGATCTCGAAAATATGCACAGGTATATAAGTATATTATACCATTTCAAATATCTATAATGTTTCGTTGAAATATATACCTGACATAATTTCGATTATCAATAATACTTAACTCTATTCCGTCAAATATATTTGACGTAAATCGTTAAGTTGTAATTGTTATGATAAATTGTATTATACCATTATATTATATTTTATTGTGATCTCGAATTTCAAAGATTATTGGTCACGATTGATGATGAAGAATATAATCAATTTGTACAAGCCGAAATTAATGACAAATTGTATCTATTATTTTATTATTGTATTATATCTACCTCTCTCTCTCTCTCTCTCTCTCTCTCTCTCTCTCTCTCACCTTATCTCTTTATCTCTCTTTATAATGATCTCGATCTATGCGATATCACTAACCGAAATTGATGATAAAGCATAATTTATAGAGTTGAAATTGATGATAAAGCATATAATAATCACTCTTAGTACCCACTCATCGTACGCACAAATTGCAGATATTAGGCATAGACGAATGACTCGCGTAATTAATCGCGTCTCATGATTAGACGGGCATAAACGGGCAAGGATATATATATATACAGAGAGAGAGAGAGAGAGAGAGACAGATAGATAGATGCATAGATAGATAGATAGAAATGGAGAGAGAGAGAGAGAGAGAGAGAGTGTGTGAGGGATAGAGGGTAGGAAATGAATTCATATAGGATAATAATTAAGTCATAAATCGTTAATCAATATTATCTAAATATCCTATACATATATATATATATATATATATATATATATATATATATATATATATATATAGATTTGTATAAGCTCCTGAATTAGAATAGTGCATTAATAGACTACAATACGGTTTAAAGGGATAAGGAGATATGGATAGATGGATAGATAGAGATAGGGAGAGAAAGAGGAATAGAAAGGAGTCAGGATCAGTCGGAATAATAGTTGTGCCTGTAATCCTCCTAGTCATCTTACAATTAGAATAGATGCACTAGTAACCATAGAATGTATTGTCGAGTATTGTCATCATTTTATTCCCTTTGTCGCGTTGATGCGTTTTAGAGGTCTCCCCCCCCCCCCTCTCTCTCTCTCTTTTCCCATCTGTTTCTTGTCGATTGAAATAACTATCCGAGTCCATTTGTTACTCGAGTAAACATCAGTGTAAACAATGCAAATAATACACATTCGTTGGCTACTTTCTCGCTTTTCTTTTTTTTTCTTTCATCTGGTGTTCGTCTTCTAACAAAAAGAAACATTGTTTTTATTCTTTCAGATTTTTTTTCAACTTTCTAATTTCAATTTTAATAACTTGCAGCTCTATTCACGAACGTTTCTCTCTCTCTCTCTCTCTCTCTCTTTCTCTTTTTCTCTCGTTGAATGAAAGATGCAAGAGGAACGATTACGTGACTTCCTTCCTTCTTACCCAAGGATTTCCATTTGCGGTATTCCTGCTCGTGGAAAAACTAACGAGGTGTTTTATAGGCTTTTCAACATACATACATACATACGTACGTACGTACCACCCCCCCCCCCCACACACATATATATATATACATACATACATACATACATATAAATGAGAATCGATGACCATTTGAAATGGCCTCGCCTCGGCATATTGGACATAATCGATCTGCACTAAAGCTAAAAGGGAAAAGAGAGAGAAAGAGAGAAAGAAATTTCTTTTATCCGAGAAATTCGAGAGAAGTGAAAGAGAGAGAGAGAGAGAGAGAGAGGGGGGGGGGAGGGGGGAGGGAGAGGGAGACAGATAGAAAAAGCATAGTCCTGAATAAATAACATCGAACTGGTTCATCGTGGATGTCTGTTCGTTAAAGAGCCTCTCTCGTTAAAATGTTGCATGCGTTTACGTAGGAGTAGAAAGCTTCATTAGCACGTCTCATGAATAATGGCGTGCTTCTGTTGAGTAATGAGACCGTTGAATAATGACGGCGCCTTACGCATTTCAGGCTTCGCTGAATCGATCCCCGTTGATAATTACGACCGATATAAATTAATTAATTGTACACGATAATAATGTAATAATTATCGTTTCGATGTTAAGTCTCACTAACGGCGAAGTATCATAATGTCATAATCGTTTCTAAACATTTTAAACTATGCTTGATGGAAACTTCCTTAATCTCCTTCGTACTCCTTCTCGTAAAGAGGATTACGATCGTAATCGTTTATAAAGAGAATATTGATATTATTCTCGCGCCAAATTTCTGTTATATTCTTGTCTTTTTTTCTCTAACTTTCTTATTTCACTCTTCCTTTCTCTTTCTCTCTCTCTCTCTCTCTCTTTCTAACATTATCGTGATAAACGATAACGAACGATTTTTCCGTCGTACTCGAGTTAGCCTGTCGATAGTAGTGCAAACGGTCGAATTCGTACGACTTTATATTATCGTATTTTATTAATCTCGATAGTATAACGATAGACGTGAATTCTCATCGAGTTATCTTGATGGATGTATAGATCGTTAAGATATAGTACGTGTGTATGCGTGCGTGTGCATGTATAGGTCCTATCGCCTGAGGCATACAAGGGAAAGAATGTAACCGAGAACTTAATCAAGCCTCTACGCTATACTATATTTTATAACATTGCCTGTAGCGTTAAATAAAAAAAAAAAAAGAAGAAAAGGAAAAGAGAGAAAAGAAATTAAAAAAAAAAATTGAACAGACTCCACCACTATAAAACTATAATAGACAGAGAGAGAGAGAGAGGGGGGGGGGGAACATGACCGCTTCTCCTTCCCCTCTTCCCTCATACACCGACTCAATCTACCCCAACCAAACCCTTCCTATTGCTCCTGGACGAGTCGATCGATCATTCAAGAAACAACGGCGTACAATAGCTCGCTTATTTTCAAGGTAACTTTGTTACGACGTAACACGTTACGAAATAGTTCGTAATGTCGAGGAAACAAACTCCTGATAGTGTATTTTTAGAAAGTACGGGGCCGCGTAAGAGGGCAGACTGTTTGGAGTCTGACGAGAGTTCTCGGGAATTCAAGATAAAGCCGATGAGTGACAGAGACTAACTCTCGGAGTCCTTTTGTCCTACGTCGGAGCAACAAGATTTAAGAGTAAACGGCTAGAGATTTCGAGATGTCACATGGCTTTTTTACTTTATTTCTTTTTATTCTTTTCTTTGTTCTTTTTTTTTTTTTTTTTTAATCCAACTTACGGCAAAAGAGATAAATAAAATATTCCTAATGGTAAAGCTCTCGTAGCCAACGTGGGGACAGTTTTACAGTTTTATATCTCAACGTTCTTACATACGTACGTGCATATATATATATATATATATATATATATATATATATATATATATATATATCATAGTTTCTTTCAGAGCTATTAATCTTACATGACTATCTACTCTGACGTTTAACTCAACGAATATGAGAATCGTTGTAGAAAATTAATATCAATAATTTGTCCCATATTAATTTCAATAATATTGTTAATTTCATTTATTCGCATCTAACGTTGAATAACGATAAATGATTTTAATTGCATTACGATTTCTTATTGTTCTCTAAATTAAACGATAATTTTGAATTATTCAGGTGTAATTTATGTGGGTAACGATTTACACGAGTGTTTTTTTTTTTTTTTTATATATATATATATATATATATATAATGATAACCCTCAACAATTTAATAAATTTTTGTAGATATGAAGTTTCGTTTATCGATTCCTTCCTCTTTCATTACTTTTCATTTCTTTTTTCTTCTTATTTTGCTTGTTTTTTCTTTATCCATTTCTATAACCCATTTTCTATCGATTTATTCATAAATTCTTAAATATTCTATCGTACATGATGATAAAATAAAAAATGTATTGCTCATCGTAACGAAAATATTTTACGCGATATTTTATAAACCACCCTTTTCAAATATTCTTTTGCGAAATATTTGTATAAAAAGGCAAAAAGAACGAAGAAAAAAAAAAAAGAGAAAGAAGGAATTTTTTTATAGTAGAATATTGTGCACGCTAAATATTACGCAGAAGGAACCGTTTTTTACCGAACGAATTTTGTATTGGTTATCAAACTTATTACGATAAGATAATCCCTTAAAGTAACGTTTCTTCGTAAAAGAAAAAAGAAAAAGGAGAAGGAAAGAATTCTTTTTTATTGTTATTATTTTTCTTTTTGTATACAGGCAGACGCACAAACGCAACAACCGTTCGTTCTCTCAGAGAAATAATATATAATAAAAGTCTACGTATCTCGATGTGGTACACCTAAAGGGGGTGAGTTGTCGCACGTCACACAATTCAACGTTCGAATTAAATTTCGATAATTAGTAATAGTAGTAATAGTATCAGTAATGGTAGTAGTAGTAGTGATAGTAATTTCCTTTTAACGAAAGAATTTACGAAAGTTTTCGTGAACGTTTATGCTGGTTGACTTTTCCGGACAGTAACGGTGACGCAAGTGGCTTAACATCCGGAGTAGCTTGGATGATCTGCATAAACGTAGAGAACAGATAGAAAAGCAGAAGAGAGAGAGAGAGAGAGAGAGAGAGAGAGAATGAGAAAGACGAAATAAGAGAGTATTTGCGTTCGTACACGTGGATGAGAGAGAGAGAGAGAGAAAGAGAAAGAGAAAGAGAAAGAGAATGAGAGAGAGAGAGAGAGAAAGAGAGAGAGAGAGAGAGAGAAGAAACATGGAGGACGATCCTTTCCCTACAGGATACATAAATGCGAGCGCTTGCTCGTTTAAACCAGCCACGTAATAACCTACGCAATATCGAGCAGGTAATATCAAGTCGCTTGTTCTGCTTTTGGCATTCACGTTTTGGTTATGGTTTTAACGTACCAGTAGAACCCACCGTACCTTTTCCTTCTTAAACGGTAGAAAAGGCCGTTGGAATCTTTACATTTCTTCTACTATAGTATTAACGAACGAACGAACGAAGGAACCTCGTAGAGAACTCTTAGGTCAGCGTTTTAATGTAGCGATGTGGCAACCCATGGGCTACGTTAGATCGCACATCGTTCTTCAACTTAATTATCTCCGACCCCCTGAAACCCGTTGAACGATACGTTAACCAAATTGAAATATTTTATGGGTTTTAAATAATGAACGATTATTAAATTTCTTTCGATTAAATATATATATATATATTATATTATATTATATATTATATATATATATATATATATATATATATATATCATATGTGTATATTTACGTGCACATACTTGTGTATAAATAAATTTAAAATCGGATGGGGAGTAGATCGAAAGAAGGAAAAAAAGAAAAAAAAGAGTAAAAAGAAAAGAAGTAAGATCGTTCGATCGGAAATTCATTTCGAAAATGACATACGTCGTCCCATGGACTAATATTCTTTCTTTCTTTTTTTTTTTTTATTAATATATTGCAATATATAATATCAAATTTGTACGGAATATTAGGATGGTTTTTAATTTCGAATCATTAAGGAGTAGAAGTTGCTCGTAGCTGTTTCAAGTTTTTAAGGGTATATATATATATATATATATATATATATATATATATGCGCGCGCGCGTGTGTGTATGTGATGTATAAGTATAACATTATATATTAAATTTGGTAGGAAACTAGAAGATATACGGAGATATTGAATTAATTAGTTTCTACGTTGGATATCAGTAAATTTGTGAAAATGATATGATACGATATCGGGGAAAATATTAAAGCGAAATGAAATAAGATCAGATCAAATCTCGGAAATTGGAATTTTTGATTGATTGCAGAAAGGATTTTCACGTAAGTTTCATATTAGTTCTCGGCAATATTGTTTGGGATAATTTAACACCGCGTGTACCAATTTTGAGTTTCTGAAATTTCTTTTTATTATTATTATTGTTATTATTATTAAACCGAAAATCAATTGAATCGATTAGGAATTGCTCGCATGTCAATCGACTTTTATTACAAATTTCAAGACGAGTTATTTTGAGTTTAGAGTGATTAAACACATACGTTTTGTATTTTTACGTGAAACATAAATAAAAAGAAAAGAAATTCAGAAAAGACAATCGTCAGTTTTTACTCTCTTCATTGCGTCGAAACCATAAACGACTTTAAACGATTAATATTTAGAAATGATCTATATCATCGTACTTATATAATATTAATTAAATCATTTAACATTATCCCGTTTTATTTTATTTCAATTAAATATTTTCGTTGCTATAACGGTCCTATATAAGTTTGCAGTGGCGATCAGAATCGTTGACAATATATTTCTATTCTCTCGTTATCCATAGGCGACGTTTATCGATCGAAGAAGATCGAAGAAATAAATCTCTCCGTTTGTCCGTTCGTTAGTTCCCCTTAAATCGTCGAAATTCACGAAATACTGATATAATATATCCGACGTATTTCGATGTATAAACTTTAAGCAGTTTCGACGCGTAACGTAGAAAACGAAAAAAAAAAATAAAATAAAATAAAAAAAATAGGAAAAAAGGAAGGAAAAAACGGAGAAATTATTTTCCTTCTCGATATAATAATACGATGTCGATGTCAAAATGAAGTTTCCGTAGGTATCAGTATAATTAACAGTGCATCGATAAGGATCGATCAGAACGGTAGTAGAATCACCGTTAAACTGGGAAACATAGACATGGCGTTGCTGGACTGTAGGTAGGAGGACGATCGTACGTCACCGAACGAATAGACGAGAGAATATCTCGAATAACCATGGGCTGCTTCGAGCGGTGTATTGCCTTGGGTGCAATATGACCGTTCACGTGCAGCGTGTCATGCTGCCTCTACGTGTTAATGAAATCCAACCTGTCAAATACACGAGCCCGACCGGCGATATCATCCCGTTTATGGAAATAAACTGTAACGTGAGCTGCCGATGCCAAAGTGAACACCGTGCACGCTTCTACAAAGTACTCTGGAGTGTGAAATGCCATACGTAGGTAGGTAGGTAGATAGGTAGGTGGGTAGGTAGATAGATAGATAGGTGGATAGGTAGGTTGATAGTTACGTATCTGTATGTATGTAGGTACGGGACTATGATTGATAGATCATTCTTATTCCGTTATTGTCAATTTCTATGTTACGTCACTATTATCCTACATTTTGTAACGATTTTTATCATATTCGTCGACATTTGATTTATCGTCGGTTTTGCCTATGTCTTTTGTATGCGTATGTATATGTGTGTGTGTCTGTGGTTTTTCCCTCTTGTTTCTTTCCGTTCTATTTTTTTTTCAAAATCTCCGTTGAACTTGCCACGTTGCATTATTTAAACCTACCATTCTCCGTCTGTCAACAGTGTAGCAGACGTATGTGAATCTGTTTTTTTTTTCTTTTCAAGAAATGTACATCCGTTGGACGATGTCTACTTGAATTCGAATTTTTTTATTTTTTTTTATTTTTTTTTTTTATATGTATTTTCTTCCTCTTTTTCTCTCTGCAAAGTCAGGCTCATCTATGTAATATGCGTTAGTAATGTTTTTTCGTTTTATTTTATTTTCCCATAAATATATGTTAGTTGACTGTATGAAAGTAATAAAATATTGAAAATTATTATTCGAATGGCCTAATCAAAATGGACGTTACTACGTATCAATTATGAAAGCTTCCGTGTATTATAAAAATCTGAACTTATTTTACACGAGAGTTTACGCTTTATTTACAATAGGGAAGACAAATAAAATAATTCAGTTTATTTTTATTCGTTCTTCTTACCAACGAATATCGATTGAAATCGTTTAATGATAGATAAAAAAAAAATAAAAAATAAAAGAAAGAAAGAAAGAAAGAAAACAACGTTGTCCCTTTTTAAATCGAATTTATTTCAAAATCGTTTAATAATATATTTGAGAACAATGAAAAATATTACTTCGATAATTAATCGATTTCAGATGAAACGGCACTTTAATTAATTTTCATCTATGTTTCTCTAATCCGTAAAACACAGATACAATAAATTTCATTTAACCGTACATACACATCTTCATTCGAACAAACCAGCGTTGTTGCTCGAACATGCATGTCGTATATAACATGAAGTAAACGTCGATGCCAAGAGCGTGAAATTGTTATTTACGATCATAATCAACGCTCGAAAGTTCGTATTTGTGTCGTAGCTGTATGGTGCAGAATATACGCTAGTACACTCGATCGAATTCGTTAAGCTTCTCATTAGTATCTCTCATAATAGTAACATCAAATACGAACGGCAAGAAATTGTAAAATCTCTTACGATTATTTTTTTGTTTGTTTGGGAGGGGGGTTATACATGTGTGTGTATTAAAAAAATTCATATCTACATCATATATAATTTTTTTCATTTTATATATATATATATATATATATATATATATATATATATATATATATTAGTATCATTATATACAAGTAAGGAACATTCTTAAAATAAAATAATATTTATTTGTAAAAAAAAAAAATAATATTTATTTATGAACGAACACATTACACGCACAGACACACGCACACACGCACGCACACACGCACGCGCACATATACACAGATTATGATAACTGTCATGAAATTTCAAATGCATTACGAAACTTATCTTCTTGATCGTTTTTATTTCGCAAACTCTGCGATAAAAATTCGATTGATCAGACTCATGAAATTTTCTGCAATGGGAACAAAGAGATCTGAGATTTGAAATAAGTTTTATCCTATGTTATTAATAATTAAACAAAAATCTTGTCCTTTATCGTGGCTACGATAAGTGTAAGTATAAAATGAGATTTTCGTCGGATTATTCGTCCAAATTATCCGATAAAAAACAATATAAAAGACTATAAAAAAAACTATATACATTTTCATAGTTCCTATTTCGTAACGCATACGCACACGCTTGTATACTGTAAATACAAAGAATCAACAAACCTTATAACGAATAACACCCCTAGCAAATGGTCGTTATTGCAGCATCGATAAAAAATTTTTACGATATAAATCAATTATGAAAGGTACGTTATTGAAGGCAAACCATCAACTACGCGTACTGAAACACAAGCGAATTCGTCACGCATGCACGTATATGAATAGAACGCGGGGAGAGGGAATGTAAAAAGATTTGCGAGACTAAAAACAAGGGCGAGTAGATAAAGAATAAAGAAAAGAACACAGAAAATATAAAAGAAGAAAAGAAAAGAGAGAGAGAGAGAGAGATAGATAGAGAGAGAAACAAGGAAGCATGGGTTATCGCGCTCGAGCACGTACGACAAAGAAAATGGAGTTGTGTTGGTTCCCGACGAGAGACCCAACATCTTTCTTTCTTTTTCTTCTTTTTTTTTTCCCCATTGAAAATCACGAATTAATGTGAAATACTGCGGTGCTCGAGTAGAAAAAGATATGGAGCTCGTAGCAAAGCCGAATCTTGCTTGCATTAGCGAGGCATCATCACGGTACCGGGGTTTCCTTTTCCCCTTCATCTTCCGTTCCCCGTTTAACCCGCACTTCTCCCCTCAAACCTTCCAATCCCATCCAGTGCAACCCTCCCCCTTGACTCTTACTCTTCTCTAACGAGCGTACTTAATTTCGCGTTGTGGCAACTGCCGCTGACACGAGATTAAAAACGTTTACGGGAATGTAACTGCGATGTAATTTTCAAACGAGCCCGTATCTTCTATTTGCATACATTTACGCGATATATATATATATATATGTATGTCTGTATGTATGTATATATGTATGTATGTATGTATATATGTATGTATGTAGGTATGTATATATGTATGATACGTATGTATGTATGTATGTATGTATATCTATACGGAAAAATATAACATAATAATTATAATAATAACAGTGTTTTGTTTTCGTAATCATGATAGAATTCAATGAACGTTTAAGATTAAGATAGTAACCCGTAAAAATGTATTTTATTCATTTAAGATTCGCTTATGCGTTGTACAGTGAAATGTTGTAGAGTGAAATTCTTTTTGAGTTGCGTGTTGAGGGAGCTACGTGCATACACACGTGCGAGAGTTTGCGTGCGTTTATTATTATTGAAAAATATTTTATTCGTTTGGAAATTAATGGTACGTTTAATAAATGCAAGAAAGATTAGTTTTATCTTTTGAGATTAGTTTAAATAATGCAAGACGAATGAAATGTTCGTCGGCGCTAGTTTAATATTATTTAAAAAAAGAAAAAAAAAAAACAAAACAAAAGAAAAAAGTTAAACTTAATGCCAACAGTATGAATGATTTAATTTAATGTCCTTTATTATTTAAAAATATTTCGTATTCGCATAATAAAAAGAAATGCCTCGCGAGAGTGGAACGAAATTAGCTTTATTGATCGACGTTGAAATTATGCAAGAAGCGAGAAGAAGAAGAAGAAGAAGAAGAAGAAGAAGAAGAAGAAGAAGAAGAAGAAGAAGTAGAAAAGAAAAACATATTATGTCAAAGTTCCGGGTGGAATTATTTGAAAATATTAAAAATTTGTCGGCGCTTTGAAAAAAGTATTCGCGACAATTGTTTAAGTCGACACGAAAATATGAAATTATACTGAATGAGAGAAATTTTGTTTGTCAAGGTCATTGATCGAACATATTTCAAGCGAAATACTTTCCAATGACTTTCGATACTAATGGTCGTACGTTAAATCGTTGTATCGAATCGCGGCATAGGAACGGGCGCATTGTGCGTAATCGAATTTTAAAAATAATCAAAGGAATAGTAATATCTAACAAGTAACGCAACGGGATTATGTCAGTTTGTAAACTTATCTCGTACGAAGTGGCTTCGAGTATTCGATGATGAAGCTTTCGGGAAAATTTAAAAATGCGATTACTGGATGGCTTTCAGGTTTATCATAGAATTTTTTCAGTGGCTCTTAATGCATCTCCTTATTTGCATCGCCTACGGTATGCGTGAGTGTATACAGAGCGAGCGTAAACGACCATTTACCATTATTCTATCACGAAATTATTTTAACCGCCTCTTAACGTAATTTACATGCTTAAATACTTCCGTAATTCAAATTAATTTCGCGTGAGTAGACGAAGTAAAAGAGAGAGAGAGAGAGGGGGTGGAGAGAGGGATAGAAAGATCTAGTCTGCGGTGATCTTGCTTACTGTCAGAACTTTGTCATAATAGCGAAGAGAAAATAAATGGAAAATGAATGAATTAAAAAAGAAAAAATAATAATAATAATAATAATAATAATAATAATAAAAAGGAAAAGAAAAAAACAACACAGGAAGAGAGAGATAGAGAGAGAGGAAAAAAGAGATTAAATTTAATAACATAATGGACATTCATTCCGCTTATTTGAGTTGAAATATTCTCAAATTTTTGGCATTACATTTAAGTATGATCGTTACGCGTTGCATTATTTCACATTTTCTTTATATCTTTCAGCAAACTACGAATACGTAGTACCAGATATAATATACGCGTGTATGTACGCAGTTAAAGAGAGAAAGATATATATATATATATATATATATATATATATATATATATATATATAGAGAGAGAGAGAGAGAGAGAGAGAGAGAGAGAGATACATAGAATGAAATGTGCAGAAAATTTGTCACAAGTGCCTATTCCAAGCGAATAACTTTTAATGTCGCAAATGTGGTCGCCGTTTGGTCGCAAATGAAAATGACCAGGCTACGGTAGCAGCAAATTGGACGAAATAGTTATCGCACGCGTACTCTATTCTAATCCCAATTGTCAATAGGGGGATAATTCGGATGAAATTCAACAAAAGTGAATTCGTTCCTTTTAACATTTCAAATTCACGGAGAAATGAGTCAACAACGGGTTCGCCGTTCTGGTAGAAACATTTTTGTGGTGGATAGATTAGATACGCAATTGAACATTCAAGTTGTAATTTCGATAGGATCGGCAAGCGCAGGGAAACATAATCGAAAATCAAATCATTAGTGTATATACATATGTAGGTACATATGTATCAGCCCGAAATGACAGTGGCCTTTTCGAAAACGTAATTTAAATCCGGCTATACCTTGTCTCTCTCTCTCTCTCTCTCTCTCTCTCTCTCTCTCTCTCTCTCTCTCTTTCTGTCGCTTTTCAGAGCATCCACCGAAGCTTTCTCTACGGCCACAATAAACCAAACGGATGCGCATGCGCATGGCTCTTCTCTTGCTATCGCATTCACAGTCGAGATTATTTATGACGCGCGTGTAAATATCCAATTCAATTTAAATTTATTGCTGTTTACTCCCGCATGAATATAAAGCCATTTTAGTAGAGGTCGAGCGTGACCATAGTATAGGGGAGGTCTATATGTATATATACGCACATACACACACAGATATATATATATATATATATATATATATATATATATATATATATATTGGAAAAGGGTTGGAGAAGTGGCAGAAGTACGAAGTAACGTTCGGAATAACATTCGATTCGTTATATTACGTGATTGCGAATTTGCAAGATATATTTGTCTGCATGTGTGTGCGTCTGCGTTTGTATGTATATATACATACATACATTCATACATACATACATATATATATATATATATATATATATATATATATATACGCGTTCCCTCGCTTCGACTATATTTGCTTTACATTACGTGGCCACTGTTGTTTCAGCGACACGTATACGTGGTCATTTCTACCACCAAGTAGTAACATCGATGGGAAACAGTGAGAAAGAGTGGATCACGTCAATGCCATCCCTGATGTACATATCAATGAACATGAAGACAGAAAGAAAAAGAGAGAGATAGAGAGATATAGAGAAATAGAGAGGATGAAAAAGTGTAAGGGAATGAGAGAATAACGAATAAAATAATTAATTACGTATATCGAGAAATTATTCGGCAGTTATGGATACTATTAAATTATTATGACAAATTATGCAAATTTTCACATAGACACGTTTAAAGATGTATATATATATATATACTTTGTAATTTTCGTAAGACATTACATATAAAGTTACTAATGCTATCTAAGGAAAGCATAACGATTAACTCTAGTCTATTAACAAACGTCGAGATTAAATATAGCAATCGTCTACCGTTAGATTTGTTGGAGAATTATTCTCTTATATATGTCAAGTGGAAAATTTGCATTCTCAGAGGAAAAATAAAAATGAAAAGGTGAAACGAAGGAAAGGTCAACATGACCGGAGTAAGATGAGAAGGAGAGAGAGAGAGAGAGAGAGAAAGAGAGAGATAGGAACAGAGACAGATAGAGATAGAGATAGAGATAGAGACAGAGAGAGAGAGAGAGAGAGAGAGAGAGAGAGAGAGAGAAATTGAAAGTTCGATATTCCGTACGTCGTCGACAATTTTCCCAAGTTACTGACGGAAAAACCACGGGGCATTCGAGTTGGCTTGTTTCTCCTGCAAATAGAAAATACGTGTCCGCGGAAAAGCCACAGACTTTTCTACGTTTGTTCGTTGCTACGTTGACGCCAAAAAATGATATATGTGTGTGTTTGTGTATTTGCGTGTGCGTGTATATGAACATATGTGTTTACGTTCGTATATATTTATATATGTATGTATGTATGTATGTATGTATGTATGTATGTATGTATGTATGTATGTAGCGAGAGTGGACAATGCGAAGGAATTGAATGCAGTTGGAAATATGCATTTGACGGATGTGATTCCTGTGTGCAAGAAGAAAATCATACAGGAGTAGATAGGAAGAAGCTAAAGGATTGATTCCCGGCAAAAGCTTCATTTATTTTATTTCAAGGCGAAAGAATTCGTTCCGTATTTCTTTCTTCTTTCCTCCTTTTTTTTTTTTTTTATTTATTTTCTTTCTTCTTGATAGGTACGTATCGTATGTTTATTATACGTTTATTTGGCGGGATGGAAAACAATTTTGAAATTAATTCGAAGGATTAAACTCGTGTGTCGATATAGTTATTTTAAGGTATCGTTCTATAATAATTGTTTGTTATCATAATAACTGTTCAAATTTTCATTGAAATGTACTACGTGAGAAAAGCAATATGTATATTTTCTCTAGAGTGAAAGAAAAAAAGGAAAGAAGAAAATCGAATGCCAAGTATTAATATTGACTGACTTACTGTTCAATGCTCTGCGACATTTAATGATATACTATTAAATTTTCAGATGAAATAAACTAAAAAAAAAAAAAAAAAAAAAAAAGAAAAAAGAAATGGCGATGAAAATTCCTAAAAGAAAAATACAACTTCTCCTAATTAAAACGAATCGCGATCAGTACGATGTGTAATATTATCATATAAAAAATTGATAGGTATGATTGCACTTTTAACGAGGCATCGTGATATCAACAAAAATAAAAAAAAAAAAGAAGAAGAAGAGAAAAGAAAAGACATTCATATTAATATTGGTATTCGATGAACAAAAAATATACAGCGATTAATTTTAATGGTATAATATGATAAGAAGAAATAAGAAATTCATAAGAAGAATGAAAGAAAGAAAGTATATAAGTGAGAAAGGTATTCTCGTAGGAGAGAGGTTTTCACGAAGAAACGAAAAATATTTATCGGAGTGTCTCGAGTGTGACGAGATGTCAGGTTCAAAGTTTCCCTGCAACGGCACGAGACACAATGGCAAGCTGTGTGGTCGTAGCGACAAACCATCACCATCATCGCCACCATCATCGCCACCACCATCGGCATCCCGTAGTGCCACCCTCTATCAACCCTCCAAGTGTTAGTCAGGCTCACAGTACCATAGCTATTCTCGATGCAACGCGTACATACAAACGTCGCAAATTGCCCTTGCTCTCTCATGACTTATCGTGATCCATTTAACGATATATCCGATTCATTTCTTCATTCTATGACATTCATTACTTTGCTAGTCAAATATATATGCATATATAATAATAATAATAATAATAATAATAATATATATATATATATTTGTATGTTTTACCAATTTATGCAATTAATAAATATCCCAACTGTAGTTTTATTTTATTATACGTTTTGATGTATTAATAACAATAGATTTGACTATATTAATAAATTCAGAATTTAATAAACTAATAATCAATCTGTTAATTTGAATATAACGTTTGAAAGCTTAGAAAGTGACATTGGATTCTCTATAATATGATATAGAAATTTGAAATTGGAATTTATATATTCCAAATATATAAATAACACGAACACACACACGCGCGCGCGCACACACACACATACTATTAAATTAGTAGATTACACATCTGTTCTCTCTCTCTCTCTCTCTCTCTCTCTCTCTCTCTCATTATTATAAAATAATACCCAATTAGCATAGTGCTATTGAATTATTAAATTATTTCTTCGATGTTATTTGCATACGTTATTTATTATATCATTATACTTCAGTCTCCAATAATATAATTATTACAATATATAATAATAAAATTTACTCTTAATAATAATAATTAAGATGTTAAGATGCGATAATATATTTATAAAACGTTGATGTTCATTTGAAAAATTCGTATTTAATATTTACGAATGATTTACTTTATTATTCGCTTTGTTAAACTAAAAGAAAAATGTGGACAATAGAAGGTGTAGAAAATTGTCAGCGTTTTCCATTTCTGGATAATGGATGCCATGGGATTTTCGTAGTGGCTTGGGAGACTATGAAATAATATATGAAGCAGGGATGAATAACGGCTTAGCGGTCAGTTACTTTTCTCCCTTGACCAAAAATGTGGTAAGCGAAAATGTACGACAAGGACACGAAGTGATACAAAGTATGAATGAAGGAAAATGCAAAACGACAGAAACTAACGCTAAACTAGCAAGCGAAAGAGCCTCTAAAGAAAATCTTATACGGAGAAACTTCTAAATTTCACGTAGAAATGTTTGTATCGTTACACTATATGGGAGAGGGGGAGGGACAAAAATTATTTTTATATACTTCGAAATAAATAAATATTTCGGAAAGATATTTCAAGAGAAAGACAAAATATTATATATTATTTACCGATGAAATAATATATTTGAAGACAACTTGTATATTGAATGTTTACCATATTAAAAAAAATATGATAAATATATAAAATTATTTAGATTGTAATAACATAACAATTATGTGATGATATTAGTATAATGTGGCAATATAAAGTTTATATACATCAAAATGTATAAATATTTCATTCGAGGTTTCAATAAATTTATATCGATAATGAAGTAATCTTTTTCCAAACATAAAATTTAATTACTGATATAAATATATATATATGTTTCTTTTTCGAAATTTTTAATATTATAATTATAATAAAGATTTGAAATATAACAAAATTACGAAATATTGAACTAAAACATATTTCTCTATAATTTTGACAATCTTTCAATGTTCCTTTTATTAAGAAATAATTTATTTTATAAGAAGTAAAATATTTTATAAGAAAGAAATATAATAGTTCAGTGTAAACTGTATATGTATATATATAATCTACCATTATCGTTCGAAAAGCTTAGGAGCGCTTTCAACGCATCCAGAAACTGGCCATTCATTATTCCCTACCGATAACATTATGCGATATAACAACATATAAGGAGGGAGCATGATAATTAGGAAGGCTTATAGATTATGGCCATAGCATGCTAGAAGCAGTATTGCAAATCTGTCACGATCAGCAATGTTAATGACTCATTAACCGGACGATGACCTACTTGAATATGAAGGGTCAGTAGAAATCCTTATTACAAATAAGCCACGATTGATATTAATCGACGTATCTCTCTCTCTCTCTCTCTCTCTCTCTCTCTCTCTCTCTCTCTCTCTCTCTCTCTCTCTCCCATTGTCACGTAGATATTCTATCTCAATTCATTAGAAAAGTTTTATTATCTAAGTAACTTCGAAACAAATTTTTCAAAAAATCCGCTGAATATTTCGGTAATAACAAACTTAATTCCATTAAACTAACTATGCATTATTATACCGTTAAGTAATTTTTTCGTAAAAGGCACAACTATAGTTGCATATAACCCTCAATTACGTTCTTCACCCGATCGGTATTTTCCCTTTCGATAGTCTCCTTGGTTGATGTAAAAACATTAATTCTGTCCAATTTTTGTACATGAAAATAAACAAAAATGTTACAACTAACACCGTGTAAATATCGATCGTACATGTATGTACATATGTATCTTACTCTTTTATATTAATTTAAATTATGGTTAAATTCAATGATTAAAGACAACTTCGAATCTCGAGAGAGAGAGAGGGAGATAATGAATGAAGAAATTCTCGTTGAAAATATATTGAGATTAATTGAAAGATAATGAAAATTAATTGACTAATAATACAAGTTCTCCGTGTTCGCCGGTCCATTCGACGAGTCGTGTCGGTAGACAGTAAACAAAACATTTGCGTGCTAAGCATGCGATAGTTGCGACGAATACGAGCTATTGGTTGGCGTACGATAGCCAATTGTTGAATTCAAGAGCAAATTTACATCGGTTCATTGTTAGGACTTGCTTCGTTTTCTCTCTAGAAACCAGTACCAATCCCCTCGAGCCACCTTCTCTCTCAGCCCCCCTCCTATCCCCACCGCCGTCGCCAACCACCCACACCCACCCTGGAAAATGTTACGGTGTCCGAATGTTCTCGATACGCTTCTGTCCCAATCACGTGCGTTTGTTTGTCACCATATTGATTCCGACTCCTTGAACGTACTGATACCGTGTATAATCTTGTTTCGTAATATTATTTTGTTAAATGAAAAGTATAAAGAAATAAACGTTCTTAACAAACGATAAATAACCAAACGAATATGATCGGTCAATGTTTTCTCTTTGTTTTATGCTCTCTTATTTTTCTTTTTCTTTTTCTTTTTCTTTTCCAAGACAGCCAAAGCACGATGAAAAATCGATGAGAAAATATGATGTAGGTACTAGTTGAATTCCTATTGATATTCTATACTATCTTTCATTCGAATGAAAATATCGATTTCCATGGGAAAAAAAAAAGAAAGAGATTTTTTTTCTTGACAACAGCACTATCTCTCTCTCTCTCTCTCTCTCTCTCTCTCCCTCTCTCTCTATTTCCATATATATTATATCTTTTTTTCTCTATGAGATAGCTACAATAAATATTACATTACCTCTACGGAACCTGGCAAGTTTTATTCGAAACATTTGTTTCTAAAATCAATAGGATATCAGTAAGAGACACCCGGTAGATAACTTTTAACCTCGCTGCTCGTTTCATTCGCGTGCTATTTGACATAGGCAGATACTAAAAAGGCGTTCAAAATTATGCTCGGAAGTTTCGTGTTTCGATCCGTGTCGCTTGGTACTTTCTTCCAAAAAAAAAAAAAAAAAAAAAAAAGAAAAAAAAGAAAAAAAAAGGAAAAATAAAGAAAGAAAAGGAGAAAAAGAAAAGAGAGAGAGAGAAGAGAAAATAGAACGAAGAAACAGCTCTCCTTCCAGTGGATAATTTAGTTGATCGTTTACTTCACTTGGCCCCCTTTTTCCCCTTTCCTTGTTCATTCTTTCTTTTTACCCTTAACATTCAGATCTCGTCGTCTGTTCCCCTCCCCCCCCCTCTTTACTCCCTCTCCACAATTCAACCTTTTCTGTTTGCTATGAGTACACATGGGGATGGGGTGGGATTGGAGAGTGAGGAAAAAACAAAGCTAAGAAAACTATGCAGTCTTTCGCGTTCGATATCGGTTATCGGTATAAAGATGGCAAGATTTTGAGAAAAATTCCAGATAACCTTCCAACCCTTTCCTGTATTTTTCCTACGAAAACTACTTCGTAACATTTAAAGCATGACCCTTGTAAAATATCAAGTAGCTCCCTGTTAAGGGTACGCTTATCCCCTTTTCCTCGGGATCATTTTCGAAATATAAACAAATTGTTATCGTCACTTTCTCCGATAGAAATTTATTTTAAATGTTGGATTTTTATTATCCTGTTTCCTACTTCGAAATCTTTATAACAACAGAGAGCGAGAGAGCGAGAGAGAGAGAGAGAGAGAGAGAGAGAGAGTGAGAGAGAGAGAGAGAGAGACAAATAGAGACGTTTCTTATCAATTATTTCAATTTTATTTTCAATATTAACTATTACGGACAATCGGTTTTTCAACAAACAACTACACGGGAATAAATTTGTTTTTATTATTTCATTTTGATCGAACTTATTTTTAAAAGCCGGATTTATTTTATCCGATTAACTTTTCGAAATTCGCATGATCGAAAGGACAAACAGGAACGTTTCTATCGTTCGAGTAATTTTATTTTTATCGTATATTTTCGATATGAAATAAATTCGTTTTTTGTTTTTTTTTTTTTTTTTTTACTCATTTACAATAAATATCGTGTCGATGAATCGAAAACAAATATTACGCCTACCCCCGTAGATCTTGCTTGGTGAGAGTTTCATTTGAATCCTCATTTGAATATATTTGAAAAATATCCGTTTTAATTTATAAAGAAAAAGAAAAAAGAATTAAGACGAAATTAACTCGGACAAAAATACATCCTTTGCTATAGCAACGATTTCGATTGCGGGAGAAAACCGATGCGATTATAAGAAAATGTCGAAATATTTTTTTTTATTATTATTATTATTATTATTATTATTATTATTATTATTATTATTACACAAAAATTCAAGCCGTTAACTAAATTGTAGCAATTGTTATGGAGTCATGATCGCTTGCGTGTGATTGTTAAATTTTTGCAAAAATACGTTTTTCGTGAAACAACATGTTTCCAATTGGATTCACACGTATCTCAATGAATTTTTATTCGGTCGATGTGAAATCTCTGCAGGACGTTCGAACGAGATTGTTATTAATCAAACGTAAAATTTGGTTCGTAAAAAAAAATTTATTTCACCGGAAATTTTAAAGAACCGAGCAGTTTTTCGACTAAACTTTGGAATATTCATTTTCTTCAAAATTACGTCATTTTAGTAAACAAAAAAAAAAAAAAAAAAAACAAGAAAGAAAATAAGTTTACAAAATATTCTTTGTATTGGATATAGTTCAAGTTGGCATTGATCTTCAATAATGTTCGATTTAACTGAAAATCGATCGATCCTAAAAGAGCGATACAAATAGTCATTATAATATTTATTAAAGTATTCGTAATTCGTAATTCGTTTATAAAAGAGAAACGACAACAATATCGTTTTTTATTTCTTTATTTTTCAACGCCTTAACATTAACTTTTCCCTTTCAATAAATTTGCCAATGGTTAATCCGCAATTAACTTGGAAAATAAATTGAAGGATATTTCAATGGGAAAACTTATTTCGCGAAATTAGAAAAGTCATAAAATAGCAGTTATATCGCTAGAACTTATTAAGCCAAGAAAGAAAGAGAGAGAGAGAGAGTGAGAGAGAGAGAGAGAGAGAGAGAGAGAGAGAGAGAGAGAGAGAGCGAGAAAGCGAGAACTCGAACGAGATGCTATCGAAGCTAATAGTTTCTATCGATCAGACGTCTTCTAATAGCCATTTCGACGTTTTCATGGCTAATTGAGTTACCTTGAGTTGAGTTTCCTCATTCACGTTAACGAGCTCCGAACTGTACATATGTACCTACGTTGTTCGTCGTATTGAATGAAACGTCGACAAAGCTAAAATAGACTTTTAAATGTTGGCCCAACGATTTCTAATGAAACGAATGAAATCGTATCCTGTTCACATTGTCTCGATTTAAACGAGAGAAGCAAATAGACGATTCATTATCTAGTAGATATAATAGACGCTATAATTATCTAATAGATCTATGTTTATCCATGTGTTTTCTCTCTCTTTCTATCTCTCTCTTTTTGAGTGTCTATACTTATCTCTAATTATCTTCGATTTGATATATGTATATTAGAATAAATCATTACTTTGACTATTTGCACAAAGAGGGAGACAGAGAGACAGAGAGAGAGAGAGAGAGAGGGGGGGGAGGGAGGGAGGGAGGGAGGGAGGGAGGGATGGAGGGAGAATAAGAACAAAAAAAAAAACAAGAAAAAAGAGTAAGAAAACTATGTTCATTTAAAAAATTGAAGGTATTCAAATTTAATGGGTAAAATTAACAATGTTATTATCCATCTTTATTTTATATTATTATTAATCTATTATATATTATTATTATTATTATTATTATTATTATTATTATTATTAATATTACTATTATTTCTTTGTATCTATTATATGAGCCGTCTATTTTGAAAGTGACCTGAGTCCATTTATATTGAAATTGAGATATTTAAGAGTCAACTACAGTCAACAAAAAATACTTGACGAACGGACTTAGACATTTTTTTTTAGGACTCTTTTTTTATTTACCGTAGTAACGTTATTCTTAATTTTTCTCAAACGCAATCTCTTAAATATCTCAATTTCAATCTAAATGGATTTAGGTCACTTAAAAAATAGACGGTTCATATTATGTTTTAATATTAATTAAATTTGATATAAATGTATATATTATTTCTAGTCTACTTCTCTTTCTCCCTCTCTCTCTCTCTCTCTCTCTCTCTCTCTCTCTCTTTCTCTATGATCCAATATTATTTTGTTTCATTGTAAATAAGTACATGACTTTGATTTATCGCACTCGTCATATTACTATTTATGTACATACATACACACTATATATTTACGTTAAAATTTGTACGACTTATCGATACGCAGACGTACGTAAATACAAAATATAGGCCACGTCCTTCATAAAACAAATCATTCGTACTAATAAACATTACCTCGTAGCGTTATCAGAGTAAAAACGAAGCTTCAGTTCAGTTTAAACGCTTGGCTTCTTAACACGTGTACCTGCTTACGTACGCAAATATAATAATTTTTACTCTCTTCAAATATAAAAGTTATAAAATTCTTCAACAGAGTGCGTAGTGCTTGTTTCTTTTTATTTAAATCCAGTCTACATCGATAATAAATATTAGGTAAGATCAAAAATTTTTTTTCTTTTTTCCCCGCATTAACGAATTTCTCCAAATTATTTTAATTTCGCGGACGCGAAATGATTTTACGTAGAAGTCTGTTTATACCGTTTACACGAAACAAAAGTTAAAAAATATATAGACGCGAAGTTTAATTGCTAGATATAAATTTGACAAAAATTAAAAATAAAAAAAAAAAGAAGCAAATAACGAAGCAAGGTTCGATAGAAAACGACGTAAGATTGTTACTTGTAAACTTTTAATGGAGAATATCAAATATCAATATCTCGGAAAACAAAATGTATTTCTTTTCCGACGACAGTATTGGATTTAAAATTGTATCAGCGTGATGATTGAAAGTGTATTAGTGTATCTATTGTATCGTTAACCTGAAGAGTTTTGTATTCTTATCTTTTACGTTCTCGTTCGTTTCGTTAACAATCCTTATCGTTGGGTTCATCAATATTTGATGAATGAACTCCTTCAACGAAGTTCTAAAAAATTAAAAACAACGATTATTCGAGCAGGAAGAACGAACAGATGGTCATTAAGATCTAGTATTGGTTTTAATCAATTTAAGGGTCAATAAGTCTTTAGTTTATTTAAATAATTATGTATATAAAATTTTTAATTATTTCAAAGGAAATGCATATGTATAAGATAATATTGCATTCGACAACAACAACAAAAATAATAATAAGTAATAATTTTGTTAGGTAATATTTAATATTAATGAAAGTAGAATGGATATATACAAATTCATGAGACGCTTTATGTATTTTTACGACATTTATGTATTTTTTTTTTTTTTTTTTTATGTATTTCTGTTCGTCAAGAAAAATGTTTTATGAGCGTAGCTCTATCTTGATCAAATATTCAAGTACGTGATTTCAGTAAAGTTGTCGGATTAGTAGGGTTTTATGTATTCCTGAAATGTCTCCAATACAAATTTATAGTTTCAGTCTTGTAAAAAGTACGTACATGTGTTCTCTTAAAGATAACTGGAGATATAATAAATTCATAAAAACATTTCATCTATAAATATTACTATCGTTATAATTACTATACGTAATGAAATTTAAGATTCTAGATCTTAACACGTTCGCAGATAATTCCCCGAGATGTCATCTCGTCGCGTATGTATATTTTTTGTATTTACACGATATTATTTCTTCTTTCCATTTTTGCAAACTCATATTTTTACAATTCAGGGGCAATAAGTGCTCGAAGGAGTTAACACCATCGGGTAATGCATCTCAAGGGTGGATCTACTGTTCTTAGTGGTCACATCAATGTCGGAACACGTAACGGGGAGAAACTCGAACGATAATTCCCGCGGTAACGTAAGACACACGTTTCATTTCGAAGCTTTCAACTGTGTATAAAACACTCTAATCGTGGTTCGTAATTTTAAACAATAATGTTTCCCTATTACCTATAATATCCTTTCGAAAGCAAGGATGCGACTATTAATGAATATACAGTTTATTCAAATAATTACAAAATAAAAGAAACAATATGAAACAAATATTGTATAATATTCCATTGATACTTTAATGCAATGTGACAGATATTTTAGAGAAAAGAAATATTATATCGGATATTAAGTAAACAGTAAAATTAAAGTAATGGAAATATTACATTATCATAATGTTTGTTATAAAATTTAATGAAAAATTATATTATATATATATATATTGTTATATTATGCATTAAACCACATTAAATTCATTAATATGTTGGAATTTTATATCCTCCATATGTATTTAAGGGAAATCATTTTATCCGTTAAGTTAGCCAATAAGTAATATCAGAATTTTTAATATTTTAATAATTAATAAGCAACAGCAGTATTGTTTTTTTCTTTACTTATTAAAAACTTTAGTATTCCAAAAAACTCTCGCTGAATAATAAACATGATCGACAACTTGCGTTTTATTTTCATGATTTTATAAAAATTTGTCTGTCTAAAGTGACATTTTATCGTATTTTATTTAGTTAGGCCAAACGAAAAAGGAAACAGGAAAACGACCGACCCCTTTTATCTAAAAATTTTGAAGCAAAATAAAAAAAGAAAAGAAGAAGAGAAGACGAAAAAACGAACAAAATTCACTATATTATCTTTACCGTTTATTTATTGCAATATTTTTCACATACCTAGATATCACACAAAAAATATTGAAAATGTTGACATTACTTATTGATCGATCCGAAATATATTTTTAAAATTTGTTTGCAATAGTTTCTTTAATACTTTGTCTATATATATATATATATATATATATATAGACAGGGAAAAAGTAATAGAATTCGAGGATATTGCTTGTGTACGTATATGTGTATATGAGAAAAAAGAAAAAAAAATATATATATATATATAGGAACGAAGTAAATTTTACGCGTCGACAAGCACGATTTCAAGTCTATCACACACTCGTTCTCCGTTTCCTGACAAATACCCGCGAGAAATTCGAAGAAAACGTTCTCTTACTCAACGAGAATCGACTTTTCCTAGAGAAGGTACTCGTGCGACATCCAAACAAGAACGGGGCGAGGAGGAGCGTGGGGAAGGGAGGAAAGGAGTAGAAAGAGGGATGGAGGGTGTAGAAAGGTGGAGTAAAGAGAAAACGTGCAATAATGTCTGTTACAAGGGGAAAAGCCTTGAAGCTAGGTTTCTTTCGGGTTCGAGAGTAAACTCAAAGTTATCCAACGTGTACGTATGTACGTTCGTTTGAAAAATTTTTCCGCCTTAACGGCACCCACTAGTTCTTGGAAATTTTTATAACGACACGTTCCCAAAATCCAACGTGTCGTTGAATTAGTTATATCGAGAGAAAAAAAAAAAAAAAAAGAAAAATGGTGCGAGATGGTCAACGAGTCCGAATGTTTTCTTCTTTTTTTCCCCTTATCTTTCGATACTCTCGATTTATCTTCTTTTTTAAAGTTACGCCGTTAATACGTTCGTTCGATCAATGACTAATGTCGGGAATATTTTTTGTTTTATATGTATCGAAAGAAACAATGGATACTGTGTTAGATAAAATTGATACCTTCTTAATTGGAAATTTTTACATTAATTATTAACGAATCTATAATGGTATATATGATACAATTAACATTGTGTTTTATTGAAAATTTTGCTGACTATTCTACAATCGTCAGAAAATAATACTAGCGTTAATTTATATTATAAAATAATTAAGATCTCTATATTGTATATCGATCAATTCGTGTGCATGATACGTTAGGGTGGGTTGCATCTAGGTTGTAATAATGTGGTACAGTATTGTATTGGGTTGACCCAATTGTCAGAGAGGGAGATGATACCACTGTTACGTTTGAACGTAAAATAATATGAATTTCGACATATATTCTTTTTGTTTCTCCTTGTTTTTTGGGGTCAACCCGACAGATAGATCGTTCGTTTTTCGATCTTTCCATTAACCCCCTCTCCCGGCCCCCGCCATTTTGATTTGTTTTTTTATTTTATTTTTTTTTCACGAATACCAATAGAAAAAAAAAAAAAGAGAAAAAGTTGTGATACGTAAATTTCGGTGATTTTCCATTGTTGAAGGATGACCTTATTTCCATCTATTATAATCTAAAAACAGAAAAGTATAAAGGAGCTGTAAAACAACAGCGATTTTCCTTCTTTTGTAGTTCTCTTAGCGGTATTGTTGTTAACTTGGTCGGTGGTACCAAACAACCACAAGCTCCGTCTAATAATATTCCTTATCTCGCAAAAGGGAAAACTATGTACTTAGAGAAAAATGTTCAGCTCCGAATGTGTTCGTTCTTCCGTCGTTTTCCCTTATTATCTTGAGCTAGGAAATGCATTAACGTTTGTTTCCATTACGCTCGTTTCCTTTCGTGACTTGACAAAGCCTTAGAAATCAAAATGACCGACCGAGAACTATTTTTACTCTATGAACGGCCAAAGAATATGTTTAGATTTATTTTTCTTTTTCTTTTTTTTTTTTTATCACTCATGAAATTAGAATCATTTAGTAGATGCACTATTTCGGAGATAATAAATTCAAAGAATAAATGCTAATTATACAAATAACATATACATATATTTAGTAGTATATACGTTCATATAAATAATATAATTAGAATTCGAGGAATATGTAAACTAATAATATAATGCACGATATTAACGTAAGTATAAATTTGTATCATTTATATAAAGAAGATAACGAACAAAACGATCCCACAATATTGGCATTAACGATTAATTAAACGCAATTTACTGTTTATCGGATCTATGTGAAAATTATATTTAATCGTGATATGTATTTGAAATAATGTAGAACTTTTGCCATGTTAGACATTTGAGTCGACATTTTTCGAATATTAGAGAGTATTTGGCGAAAAAATAAACCTACTCAAATGAGAATCGTAAGACTTTTCGGAACGATTAGATAGAACTTTACAGAGTGAGAGAAAGATATGTATATATATTCATACATACATACATACATACATATATATATATATATATATATATATATATATATATATATATATATATATATATATATATATATATATATATATATATAAGGCGAGAAACATTAGAACAGACTCCGTGTCGTTCTCTCTTGGCATGGTAGTAACTATCTTCCATTTCTACCAACTGAGCTAGAAATTTGCTGTAGAATTTCCACGAGTTACTTCGAATCGTCCGCTACCAACGTCGTCGTCGTCGTCGTCGTCGACGTCGTCGTCGTCGGTTCACTTTAAAGACGCACATATATACGCCCGTACACACATGACACACCTATAGAAACAAATACACACGCTCGCAATACTGTTTAATTGTGAACTAAATTTGTTCTCTAATTAAATTCGGACAAGTTCTCATACTCAATTACGCGGTTCAATTTCATTAACATTTCTCTTATTTCGTTAGTGGGCATGCGCGAACAAAAACGGTTACTACACATTAATTTCCTTGAAACAATCCAAAATCTCTTTTGAAGAAGTATGTTCGTACGATGAATTCTATCGATTCGATAGAATTCGAATGAATCGAATATATAACGCTACATATTCATTCATTCATTCATTCAATTAGAATTTCGTAAGTTTACGTCTCACGAATTGTTATGTTGTCGTTTAAAGCGTATTTTTTTTTTTTTTGCAATTATTATCGATAAATTTACTCGAGTTCGGATTGATCGTTTTATTTCTTTTCTTTTCCATTTCTTTTTTTTTTTTTCTTCTTTATACGAGCATAACTGATAACAAGAAATGAATTGCGCAAATGAAGATACCCATTATTCGATGGCTATTATCGAATCATATACCGTTCGAACTATTTAGTTCCCTACAGAGTATTGAATTTAGTTGCTCATCGAAGCCAACATAATGCACGCGGTGTTGAATGTCTTTGTTAACAATGGAAACTAATTTCGTCTGTTAATAATTCGATACGAAATTATCTCGTTGAAAAAAAGATTCCCATTAGATCGTATTATAATTGACAATAATAATTGATTAAAATCTATCAATAAAATAAAAAAAAAAAAAAGAATAGTAATATTCATCGATGAGATAAATAAATTATTACTCCGATATCGGGAGATTATAAAAATTTCTTTCTTTTTCTTGTTATTTATAACACGTGCAGGTTTAATAAGGTTTTTCCTTTTTTTCTTCTTCTTCTTCTTCTTCTTCTTCTTCTTCTTTACCACGAGAGAATTTTATACACTTATGAGCATTGATCAATTTAGTTATCACTAAAAATATCCAATAAAGAATTATATTGCAAATTTTAGCTTGGACCGATTTAATGTCTTTTTTAATAAAAAAAAAAAAAAAAAAAAAAAAAAAGAAAAGAAAAAGTAAACGCTTACCTGTCACAGGACAGTGTCGTAAAACGTAATGGAATAAAAAAAAAAAAAAAAAAAAGAAGAAAAAAAAATAGAAAAAAAAGAAAAAAAGGAGAAAAAGATTGATCGAAATGTCGAAAAAGCAAAAGTCGAGCGAAGAGAAAATTTTATGCTTATTATATTCAACTTATCGATATCGACGTCGCGTCAAAAAGGAATAAGGAGAATGAAAAGAAAAGAACAGAGAGAGAGAGGGAGAGAGAGAGAGAGAGAGAGAGAGAGAGAGAGAGAGAGAGAAGAAAGAAAGAAGAAAAGCTACGAAAGTTCTCTTAACGGTATTGGAAGGAAACGTCGCGATCTACCGAATAGAGAGGAGTGTGCGGGTTCGTGAGAAAAATAAAATGGCGCTGCGTTCTCTCCCGCGTTTGGTCGCACGTGTTACGTTCGTTCCGTTTTGAATCGTCGTCGAATTCGAAATCCGCCACAAGCATCGGTGTTATAGCAAGTGCGCCAGCTGGTACGGGTTATCGACGCTCACAAACGTCGAGCCGAACGTCCTTTTGCATTCACGTTCGCCCGTGCTCGAGCGCACATACGCGTCCGCCGAACTCGCACACATACAAACATGCGCGCGCACGCGCGCACTATATACACACAAGCACGCGCATACATGTGTACATATATATATATATATATATATATATATATATATATTATATATACATACATATATATATGTATAAAGGAAAGAAAAGGTAGGAAGAAACTAGACAGTGTGCAGAACCAATTCGTGTGTTCGCGATATGAGCCATTAGGCAATGAACGTGGGCGGTTCACGTTGTCCTATACGTCGTATTATCGTACGTATGTATGGTTCCTGCCAATAACAGCCGCGTACAAACAGCCTATCCTTTCGTAACACGCTCGAGCCGGTAATGCGGAGACTTATTGCGGTAATACGAGAGCGTTTCCCCCACGATGCGCAGGAATTCGAAGCTCGCGTGTTGCCAAAATAGAAAGAGATCAAGATATATGGTAGAGTGCTCGATGATTAATCGTTTGTATTTTCGACGATCGAAAATAAAAAAAGAAGAAACAAGAAAAAAATGAGAAGAAAGAAAGAAAGAGAGAAATGAGAAGTAACGAAAAGTTGTTGGCCAAAGTGATTATGAAAAATTGTTACGTACTTATATTTTCGTTTTCTTTTTATATTTATTTATTTATTTATGTTTTTTTTTGCTAAAGATCGCGAGCACGCGTTTATTTTTTTATTTTCTTTTTATTCCTTTTATTATCGTTTCTTTTCAACATTCTATACAAATTTGTATATATATATATATGTATATATGAACGCTTACGATATCGAATTAATACGTTTCTTCTTAATAAATTTGTATAGAATGTTGAAAAGAGAGGATAATATTATTTTAGGATAAAAATTATGTCAAATTCAAAATGAAATTCTTTCTCGAGAATAACTATTTAAACGATAGTTGTACGTCAGAGTTTAGTTAGTTAGAATGATCAACGACATTGAAATTATTTTCGAACGTTTCATATTTTTCGAACTTGGATAAATTACGAATCTATGGAAAAAGAAACAAAAGAGAAAAACAAAATAGGCCACGAGTGGGCAGAGATTTGATACGAGATGTAATCATACATAAACCAAAACCCTTTATATCGTACTCTTTATGGTTTCAACTTTATCTTGTTTTCTACGTGTTTTCAAATGTTATATTTATTCTGATTTATTGGCGTTAAAAAAGAAATGGAAGAAGAGAATTCGTAAAAAAGAACAAATAGCGACGTTTTCATCAGGACAAAAACGAAAAACAAAAAACCAAAAAAAAGAAAAGGAAGAAAGCAACAATGCTTCCATGCGAACGAAGGGATATGAAATATTTTTTTTTTTTTCAATAGAAAATAATAAGCCATTATCAAACGCGTAGATGATTTTCACGTTAATAAAATTAGAGATGTTTTCGAATGCTTTTCCACGATGAATATATTTAAAAGGCAATTGTTAAATTTATTCTTCGCGTAGAATATATGTATTAAGTATGACGATTTCAAGGCCGTTGTTAAAGACAAGATAGTAGACGCAAGATGTAGGTGACGAGGAAACGAAACGTAACCTGGGAGATAATGAACCTCCGTTCCGTTGTACTCAACCATTGTGTCTTCTTCTATTGTTCTATTTGTTTTTCTGCTCATCATTGATCACACGGTACTTGGAGGATCTCTTCGCGTTGGAACGTGTGAACCAACTTTAACGATTAGTCCACGCCTAAACGCTTTACAGTTAACTCGAACCTTAAGTTATTTTACTCTTATACCATGTGCTCTTATACTTTTCTATTTTTATTATAGAATAAATATATTATTTTACGATTTTTCCTTTATTTTCTCATTTTCTTCTTGATACTAAAAAGATTTTCCTCGTAGTACCTTAATCGTTTCTAAACGCGTAATTATATAATTTATATAATTCTTGTTTTAAGAATTTGAAAGAGTTTAATCTTGTTTTGAATACATTTAAAAGTTCGATAGTATACATTACGATATACTATAACACATCAGTAATATATTCAGTATGGTATAAAACATATTTCGTGAACAATATTTTATGGCTTATCTATAAGATAGCTAATGGGGGGTGGGGGGAGGTAACGATGTAACTAATTCGTTGTAACGGACAACGGCTTTCTATACTTCTGATTCCATTGGAAATCATTAAGAATTGATTCTTTTAATAAACAATGAAACGTAGAAATCGTAAGCGATAAGTTTCTAATAAATTTAAATTTCTAACATAGATCGTAAAATCAATACGATTGGCATTCCACTTGAAATAATCTAAAATTTCGTACGGTTAAATAATATAAT
>OU964975.1:3326790-3396790 GCA_918808275.2 Dolichovespula sylvestris
TAGAACCTATAATCGTGTTACAACCCTAAAACTACAGATAAACGATAATTATTATTTTTCAACGATTCGCGTTAACCATGATCGAGCTAATGTTACAACAAAAAATTAAAAAAGAACGAAGTATATTAATATACTCGTCAGTAGTGTGATTGGCATTAATCAAAATAATTATATCTAAGTACTTACTATTAACGTTCGTCAAAATTTAATCGTAATGTCGAGAATTCGTGTCTAAATCAAGCGGACTTTACAATTCCAATTAATATGGTTAAGGACAATGAACGAGACCGGTTAATTACGTCCTGTCGTTGGAGTTAACAAAAGAAAATCCACGCACAATGATCCGAGCGTCGTAAAAAGTAAAACTCTGTACCTGACAGTCCGTAGACAATCGTTTCAGTATTCAGTTTAAGCAATCCCAACGTCAAAATCCCGAAGTGAATGTAGTTGATTCATTTTTCTACTTCTTTTCTCTTCTTCTTTTCTTACCTTTCTTAAATCACTGTCGTACCAACAGAAATTTCACTACAACCCAACGAATATACATTTCTCGTCCACGAGTATAGAAATTTAATAAGTGCCATTAAAATAACACGCGAAATGTGAGATTAATTGGATCGATAACGAGGGATTATGAGAAACGATTAATGTATTCGGACGAATTTTGATTAGATTTTTTTTTATAAGAACGTTTCGAAAGGAGTGGGTGGGGGGAGGTCCGGGGGGGGGGTGGTTAAGTAGAGAAAAGAACTCTCGCGACTAGTTCACCGTTATCTCAATTTTCACGATAACAATGTTCCTACGAGTGACGAGCGTTTTTTTTCCGTTCTTAAAAAAAAAAAAAAAAAAAAAAACGAGAAATAAAAATAAAAAAAAAAGGAAATAAAGAAAAATAAAAACAAGAAAAGGAATACAAGTCTCGTTAAAAATTCCTCTCGGACGATTGAAAAAGATCTGTCGTTTCGCAGTTCCGCACGATTCTCGAACGAAATGAAACTTTCCATTCTTGGTGTCCTCCGCCGACGTTCCACTGTACCATGGAAAATAGATCTTTGGAGTTGCACTTCGTTCAACTTGATGTTTTACTTTCCTTGACTCGTAAGGACGAAAGAAACGTAAACAAAAACGCCTGCCGGCTATCGTGACGCTAACGATCGCTAGGGAAAAGAAACGAGAAGAATGATAAAATAAGTCTCGATTATCCTTGGTAGAAGTTTATATAGGGTAGTCGTGATTCTTCAAGAGTCGGAAAGACAGAGTGAAATAGAAAGAGAGAGAGAGAGAGAGAGAGAGAGAGAGAGAGAGAGAGAGAGAGAGAGAGTTAGCATGAGGGGACAAGGGAAAAAGGAGACACGAATTATACGTTTTTATTGTGAACCCTCGAGAAGACTTACTGTGTTCTTTCTTCTAACGAAGAAAAACTGATAGAGAGAGAGAGAGAGAGAGAGAGAGAGAGAGAAAGAGAGAGAGAGATAAATAGAAAGGGAAAGAGATATAAAAAAAAATCACCGAAAGATAGGTTAGAGTGACGCATTGTCCTCGGCTATTGTATGATCTCTTATTCTCTCTCTCTCTCTCTCTCTCTCTCTCTCTATCTTTCTCTCTCTCTGTCTCTGTCCTTTCCTCTTTCATCCCTATTCTACTTTAACGCTTACACATTCGCGAAGATGTTTGCATCTTCCAGCAACAGTCTTTCATTTTTATTTATTTAAAACTGGAGCTATTGTCGTCGCGTAAACAATTTACTAACGCGTGTGGCACTCGCTCTGTGACCTGCGCGAAATGGGAAAACAAATTATACAGAGAGAGAGAGAGAGAGAGAGAGAGAAAGAGAGAGAGAAAAGGGATGATAGCGTTCTATTTTAGCACGACAAAGGATTTTCCTATTTCCCGAGGCTATCTCCTTTTACAGTCGAAAATTCTTCGTCTAAATGATTATTTCAAGGAATTTGAAACAATCGAAAAACTCGTTCCACCGTAAGATTCGTTCGCTCCTTCCAACCCCTATGAAGATTCCCCGACTAATTGTATGGTGTTTAGAGTGAGGATAGATAATGACGATATAAAAGATAAATAAAATGTAAGAAATAGATATAATTTATACGAACAACGAGATGGACGAATCGAATTCCAAGCACACATGGAAATGAATTCGTAATAGAATTTTCAACGTCTTAATATATTATATGTGATGTATAAATATAATGTATATACGTACATACATGCATACATACGTATATATATATATATATATATATATATATGCGTGTATGTATATGTATGTAAGTAACCATATACCGTGTACGTGTCTTTCATATTGAAAGGAGAAAGAGAGAAGATAAAAGAAGCAAAAAAAAAAGAAGAGAGAAGATACGTAAGATATAAAATAAAATTAAAATTGGGTAAATGAATATCCATGTTAAATAGATTTAAAGACGTGGACTAGGTTTTTTAAATGTCGACGACGGAATTTCCGTAACTCCGAGACTAATCACGAATCTTCCACAGTAGACCAGTTTCCAACGTAGTAGAGAAAGAGATAAAAAATAAAAACTAAAGAACGAGAGAGTGATAGAGAGAGAGAGAGAGAGAGAGAGAGAGAGAGAGGGAGAACGAGCGTGTCTCTTCTCATAGAAAGACGCGTGAATACTTAATAACGCGTTCCGTGTGCGAGAGCCATTAAAAGCAGAGTTCATATTCGAGTACTAGACGAATACATTAAGGTAGCTAGAATCAAGACATCTCTCCCTCTCCCACCCCTTCTCGTCCAAACCCACTCTCTTTTCTCTCTCTCTCTCTCTCTCTCTCTCTCTCTCATTCATTCTCTCTCTCTCTCTATCTTTCTTTCTCTTTTACTCTTATTCTGTTTCGTTCCTAGCGCACACGTTGCATTTGTTTCTCTATGAACTAGAAAAGATACACAACATATACACACACACACACACACACACATATGAATATATATTCGCGCATATATACATATCATATGTATATATGTATTTATGTATGTATTTATATATGTATGCATGGAATTGTATTCGTCTAGCCTATGCTCGGAATTTGCCACGTTCGCTTAAAAAGACTCGTCTACCTCGGTAATGAAGGTGCGCGCGCAACTCCTGTACCCTTATGCGTGTCACTCGAATAAACTTTTACGCGCGAATCTCGCCGATCGTTAACGTCGCGACATTTCCGTCTCTTCTAAAAATGTTTCTCTCTTTCTTTCTTCCTTCCCCCCCCCTCTCTCTCTATTTCTCTATTTTTCTCCCGTTTTAAAGACCTCTCGTGTATATGTACGTATGTATTCGAGTGTTTACATGTGTGATATTTAAAAAGGAATTTTCTTAAATTATTTATATATATATATATATATATATATATATATATATACACAATATATGTAAATGAAATTTAAAATTACGCGTCGTTGAAAGTGGAATAATTTTTTTTTTTTTTGAAGACATAGAAATTTTGAAGAATTACATATTATGTATGTAGAAGTATATATTATATACGTAACATATAATTCGACGAAGTTTCGTTGTCCATAAAAACAATCACTCCATTTTCAAGATGCGTTATATTAATTTCATTTATACATCTTATACTTACATTATATGTATTATATGTATCTTATATTACATTAATATTAAATATATATATATATATATATATATATATATATATATATATATAACCATTGAAAGTAAAATAATTGGGAACCGGGAAGAAACTTTATCATAATTAAAATTAGATCCTTTCATGTTTTTTCTTTCTATGGAATCACGGTATTTATTGGTGATAAATGATCGTTTTTATATAATGAATTATTGACATATTTCAATCAAACGAAAATTGAAGTGATTTAAATTGATATTTTAAGATTGCTTATTTTTAATTATTATATCAATTTTCCATCAATCGAATGAAATACGAAGATTTCGTAAGCCGTCGGAAATCAATCCGTATATAAACTGATAATCGTTGAATAACAAAAATAAACTGTATCGTGACGTTCGGCTTGTTAATTAAATAATATTTCCAAAGAAATTTCTGTCAATTAAATAATATATCCAGAAGCTCTAGAACGCAAGGAACACAAGAATTTTTCGCGATTCGTTTGCAACGTGCGTCTGTTCGTTTTTTCTTTTTCTTTTTTTTTTTTTTTTTTTTTTGTTATCGAATAAATAACTGTCGGCAAATTTTCAGCCTCTATAAATTTTCACTCTTCATTAATTTACAAGATAATTAAAGAAAGATAATAAACTTAACGATAGTTTTCAATTTTTTTAACCGAACGATCGAGGATGAGAAAAAATATGGAGGCACTTTCGAAGATGGTACTTGAACGAAAGTTCTCGTTACGCTTGAAAATTCTTGCCGAACTTCCTCTCTCTCTCTCTCTCTCTCTCTCTCTCTATCTCTCTCTCTCTCTCTCTCTCTCTCTCTCTCTCTCTCTCTCTCTCTCTCTCTATCTATTTCTCTCTCCTTCTCCCTCTCTTTTCTTAGTGTACGTTTCTAAAGGTATCATCGTCCTTGTACCTTTCTCTCTCTCTCTCTCTCTCTCTCTCTCTCTCTCTCTCTCTCTCTCTTCTTCAACTTTCCACTTCACACGCCTCTTTCAGTCACTCTAGCGTATAAAGAGCTTTGACACAACAGGTAAGCTTGAGTACAAGTTCGGCTAGAGTTCTACCATTAATCCTCGAGGCGTCGTCGTGCAAGAAATATAGAAAGAACGTGAGAGGTAGAACACATACACACACACACACACACACACACACACGCATGCATACCACACGCGCACGCACGCACATATGTACACATATAGACATATGTATATACCTACATATAACTGGTATTTTCTAATCATGTATACATGTATGTATGTATGTATACGTATATTAAACGTATGTATACATGTATCTACTTATGTATATTTTACGCATGTATATGTAAATGGATGTATACATACGTAGAATATACGAAGTAACGTTAACAGGATTAATGCGTTTCTCGTTGCAAACGGGACTCTATTAATTTAATGGAAACAGCTGATCGTGAAAGAAAAAGACAAAACGAGACAGATAGAGAGATAGAGAAATAGAGATAGATAGATAGAGAGAGAGAGAGAGAGAGAGAGAGAGAGAGAGAGAGAGAGAGAAATAGTACCCAAAGTATTGAATAGAATGAAAGTGTTTAATTCTTATCCTTTATTCAGAAAATGTGTAACTCATTGTCAGCCAGGTAGGAAACGGCAATCGAATAGAAAAGAATAAAAAAGGGAGAATAACGTAATTTGTGAAATTGAATCACGTAAATTGTATAACGTAGATAAAAGAAGAATTGAAGAAATGTGTTAAAGAGTAAACAAAGAAAAATAAAGAGAGAGAGAGAGAGAGAGAGAGAGAGAGAGAGAAATAAATAATCCCATAAAAATTCCATCGATTCTTCGTTAATGTTCAAATATTATCAAAATATTATCTAATTTAAATCATAAAATATTAATATCATAAAATAGTTGACAAACATTGATAATACCTTCTAAAAATTTATCGTGTAAAAATCTTCAACGTTTTCTCATCAATGGATTTTACGAAACAACTTCTGTAAATTTAAAATAAAAACAAAGAGTTTTTGTCACGCTTGAAGTCGAAAGGGAAAAATTATATCAGGGTTTCCTTATAAGTTTCTTCCTCTTTTCTGATCCGAAATGAATAAACGATATCAGAAGAAACTTAGGGGACACCGTAATATATGTATATATATATATATATATATATATATATATATATAATTGGGATAAAAATACGTGATATACACGATATCGCAGGAGCTATTTAACTATCATAACGCGAGTGGTCGTAGTGGTTGAAAATGAAGAAGGAAAGGAAGGATGGAGAGGAGTAGCAAGAATGAAAAGAAAGAGACAGAGAGAAGTGAAGTTCGCAGGTTCGCCATTAGAACTAAGCACTCGAAGTAGCACGGGGCGTGTATCAAGGTATATACTCGACCGACGTGGTATAGTGGAAAATGTAGTCGCCATTAACAGTAATACTTTCGCGAAGACGTTGGGCGTTTCAGAGGTTTTCTTTAGAAATGAAAAGAAAGAAAAGAAAAAAGAAATAAAAAAACTGAGAGAAAAAGAGAGAGAGAGAGAGAGAGAGAGAGAGAGAGAGAGAAGGAAAGATCACGGAAAAGTATATACACTACAGATGTTTATATAGTGTATATATATATATATATATATATATATATATATATATATATATATAGAGAGAGAGAGAGGGGGGGGGGGAGAGAGAGGGAGAGAAAGTATAAAAGTATAGTATACATAAACACATAGTATACGAATATCTATATATCTATATATATACACACGTTGTATTTCAACGAGAAGATTTCTCTTCTCGTTTGCTGGATCGAATTTCCTAAATTTTCTCCGACGATTGCTGCCGCGACAAATGAGATAGATGGAGTTTCTACCCCACCCAACTTTCTCCATAACCGCAACATTCGTTTCATCCCTTGATTCCTTCACCCTACTTCTCCGCCTTAAGACTCGTCACCTTTGCCGAGAATGAAATTATATTCTACGAGCGAATCTAACGATACAAGGTGCCATCTCGTTATCTTCATGTTTCGTTTATCATTATATTCATTCAGAACAAGTTTCATATTTTTTAAATTCCGATTTGTGTATTTGTGCGTATTTAATGGACAGAGAATAGATGATCTTATTTATCGTGTAACTTTGAAGTTACGAAATTATTTTTTAACTACAATTTCATTCAATCGAGAAGTAAATTAATTGTTGTTAATGTCATATTTGAACGATTTTATTAATATAAATTATATCTAGTATAATATATGATTATACTAGTACAAGTTATACCTAGTAATATTATGATAATGTAATATTATAGAACAATATTATATAACTGCATTAAATATTACTGTCGTTTTTATTGTTATTATAATATAATTATATTAATAATTAAGTTATATATATATATATCATTCATATCGTAATACATCGTTCGATTCGCATTATAAAATTCGTTGTAAATATAAAACAAAGAATGGAAAGGAAAAAAGAAAAAGAATACAAAGAGAATTCCGAACAACAGAGACCTTAATCTTTATCAGGATTTTAACTTGCATTCGAAGTTTTTCGACTGCTTCCTTGTCCTTTTACTTTTACTCTTTTTTCCTCCTAATTCTTCCGTTAACATATCAAGAAGAAAACTGGGTTTAACTCGTGATGTATTAATATGCACGCGTTACGAAACGCGTCCTACGAAACGTCCATCCAACTTCGGATAAGTAGAAATGGACGAGTTAATCTTGGACAGATTTAACAGGGAATACGGAATACGATGTGACGACGATAAAAAGGAAAGGGAGAAGAAAAAGAGGAAGAATGAAAAGAAAAGATAAAAAACAAAAAAGAAAGAAAGAAAAAAAAAAACAAGAAAAGAGTCTGATCGAGGACGCTTCTGGCGGAACATTTCGTTGGTCGTGTGTCCTCCTAGGAAAGAAACGTCGTCTCCGGGGAACGGCTCGAATATCTTGCAAGATACAAAAAGTCTGAACGGAGCAGACGAGATAGAAAAGAGAGAGAGAGAGAGAGAGAGAGAGAGAGAGAGAGAAAACGACCATCAAAGTCACGTGCGAAACGTGTTATCCGACGGTTACTCCTCCATCTGGAAGTTTCATTGCCAAAGGGAAAAGCCTTTCGAAGGAGCCGAGAAAAGCGATTTTGGATCCTTAGAAGTCGTTAATTGTTACGTACTGGTGCAAAGAACAGAAAGAGAGAGATAGAGAGAAAGAGAGAGAAAGCAAAAGCACTTCTTTAGGAGCGGCAGGTTACATCGTCCCATTTGCGAGCTTTTACAATTTTATAACCGGAAAAAAAGAAGGAAATAAAAAAGAAAGACAGACAGAAAGAAAGAGAGGGAGAGAGAAAGATAGAGAGAGAGAGAGAGAGAGAGAGAGAGAAAACGGTCTAGTGGTCGTCAGTCACAAGGAACTTTATTCGTTCTACGCTTTAATCGACTTCTTTTAATGATCCCAAAGTCAACGGAAATGGTTGGAAATATCTTTTTAAGGTGGTAACGAAAAGTTCGATGTGAGTTAGTCGAATCGTAAATCGCTAGCCTTTCGCGATGGCTATTAATTACTCGGCGCACAGAGGCCCCCTTTTGCCCATTTTAAATAAATGAGTTAACTCGTTCCTTCTTAATAACGTTTTCAAATGTTGAATAGTTAAATGTAGTACACGTTAGTATAGGATATAATTCTGAGGTTTTATAAACGAACTACCTACCTACCTACCTACCTACCTACATAAGCATACATACATACATATTTAGATATATATGCTTATTTGCGAATTATATTATATATATATTTTTTTTCTAAAGGTTCAAAGCAAGTGAGACTTCTTAATTATTATTTCTCTTTTATTCCTTTTCCTCTTTCTTTTTATACATTTTGTTAACTTTTTCTTTTTTTTTTTGTTATCTTTAAAAAAAAAACGCTTCGCGAGCTTCATTCAAGCACTCTCCTATTGGTATATATATATATATATATATATATATATATATATATATATATAAATGCGCGTGTGTGTGTGTTTGCCAGTTCGTGTGTGTGTTAGTTTATTTATGGAAAATCATGGGTTTCGAGTGTTCATTAAGTTACAATGTGTATGAGACTCCACAGTTTCAATCTCTCTCTCTCTCTCTCTCTCTCTCTCTCTCTCTCTCTCTCTCTCTCCCTCTTGGTCTATCTCTATTTCTCTTATGCTCATACGCTCAGCCGGACGCGAAGACACTTCATCAGGTCTATGCTCGTAATTACGTAGAATTTCCGCCTACGTTCCTATACTGAATAATTAAGCACGACCACGAACGGAGCAGTATGAGTGGTCTCTCTCTCTCTCTCTCTCACTCTCTCTCTCTCTCTCTCTCTCTCTCTCTCTTCATCGTTGAGACCATTACAGCTAAGACCGCGAGTGCAGTATTTCTGCCATTAATGAAATTTATACCGGGTTTCCTACATTAACGATACAAAGGAATTTCAAGGAACACCGTCCGAAGGTATTATCCTTTCTCGAAAATTCGAATTCGATGTTACGAATTTCCAAAGAGATTACTTTTGCTCTTACTCAGCGTATTTCTGAACGGTCTCCGACGTGAATGAAACGAGAAACTTCTTTTCTTCTTCTCTTTTTTTTTTTTTTTTTTTTTTTTTCTTTCTAAAGTCGTATCGCAGGTGCAAAAAGAAAAAAAAAAGAAAAAAGATATTAAAAGGGAAAAAAGAAGAAGAGAAAGGAAAGAAGAAAAATCGTTTCTTATATATTGCTTAAGAACACGCTTCTTCCATTTAATATGCCCCGCTACGTTCTCACTTTTCATTCCCTAGAGTCGTCCTTGCAAATATTATTATTAGATAATTAAATATTAAATGTTAATTCGTTCGAGGAATGGAACGATGGGAATATACCGTACAAACGTTTCTCTCTTGGTGTTCCTTTGTAAAAATGCAATCCGAGCCAAATAAACCGTTGAGTCGTTCTCTTTTTTTCCCTTTATTTGTTCTTTTCGTCGAACCGTTTTGGCTTTTTGCTTCGGTTCTTTTCTGTTTTCTTTTTTTACGTTTCTAATGAAAGTCACCGACGTGGTGATAGATAAATATAGGGCTGGGGGTTAGGGGCGAAAAAGAAAAAGGTAATAAAAAGCAAAATCTCTTCTATTACGTACCCTATTTATGTATTTTCATTAGTATTATTATTTTGTTCGTCGAATCGTAGGATTATTTCGTCGAAAAAAAGAAAATAATAGGAAAAGAACGATGAATAATTTCTTACTTCGCTTTGTGAACGTCCGAAACGAGTTTTGTTTTTTTTCTTCTTCATTTTTCTTTCTCCTTCGCATTGAAAAAATCGGTGGGTTCGCGTTATTCCGGTCTGAAAATTTTTGGAAAAAAAATATCTCTTAACGTTTTGTTTGGGTACGGACCGACCGTATACAGGTACGTTTGCGTACACAGTATTGGTGGTACATCTTTATACGTGGCTGCGCATTGCGGATAACGGATAAAAAGATTACTACGTACCTAGGATTTATATAGGCGGGCATCGGGATCTAAAACGAGGATATAGAAGAAAATTACGAGAATCGTAGGTAAGTAATAACGATTCCGAGATATTCGTATAGCTTTGAAAGGAACTTGGAAGTTTCGCTCTTACGAGTGCGAATGCTTGATTGGAAATCTAACTTAACAAAGGGAGATATGCAAATTCACTATTAAACGTACCGTTCAGAAAGAGAGGTTAGATAGATAGATGGATGGATAGATCGATAGATAGAAAGGGAAGAGAGAGAGAGAGAGAGAGAGAGAGAGAGAGGGAGAGATCGGAAAATGTTCGATAGTACCTTCATAGGAGCTTTCTCTATAGGTCGGCAGGATTTACATACAAACTCAACGGTAAGTCCATCATTGAGGAATACGATATTCTCTGAACGTGATCGGTCGAGAAAATACCGAGTAGATAAATCCTTCCCGACTTTACGCGTGTTATGACGATTTATCTATGCAAAAACACGAAGGGACCAGCCGATCCGAATATTTCCATAATTATTATCCGTGGTTTTAACGGTGCCATTTCTACATTTCTATATGGTTTCAAGAAATCCACGACGATCGTGCACGATGAGAAAAGTATTTAACTAACGTAACGCGATGTTAATTATTGTTACGTATATAGTTACATTGTAAGAGATGTGTAATACTTCAAGGAATTAATAAGACTTTGATGTAACCTCTAAAATCATTGGTATAGGATATAGAAATCTGTGTGTGCGTGTGTGTACATGTGTATGTTTTATGCACATTAAGTACATAGAATAATAAAACTTTTATATTAATGTAAATGTATATAAGTATGAATGTATGAGTAAACGATTGATAAGAAAAGTATCGAGAATGATTCATTTGTACTTTAGAATTATAATATATGTATATATACATATGATACATACGTACATAATATAATATGTACATAAAAAATTGATTATTTATTTTTTATAATTGATTATTTATTTCTTTTTATTTATTAATTATATACATAATTATATAATCAATCAATTTCTAATCCCCTATCTAATTTCCAATAACAATCGATGTCTAAAAAAAAAAAACTAATTTTCGATAAATAAGAGAACAATATACGCATACATACATACATACATACATACATACATACATACATACATGTATATACACAAGGTATACGAATCAGTCAGTCCATTCGAATGAAAATTTGAATTATTATTAAAACGATAAAGTTTCATTGTTAAAGAAAGTCTCGTCTCATTCGATATCCCATATCTGTACGTACATTTTGAAATAATCTTTTTTTTTTCTATTTTTCTTTCACCCCCTCTCTCTCTTTTCTTTTCTTTTTTTTTCAAGCTTTTCCACTAGACATTGAAATATGTAGGTACATACATACGAGAGATGTAGAATCTCTCGCGGGAACCGTGCTACCGAACGAAAGCATATGGATCGGCGGAGTAATAAACGCACCGCGAGCGTAGCTCCAAGTATTCTACGTAGAACGCTTCTCGCTCGAGCGGTCTTCGTTTCTGCGGGTTTTTTTCATTGAACGTGACGAGATGAAATCTTCGTCGCGATGGGCTCGTAAAAATGAAACTCACGACTAGCGAATATTTCGTATCGAATGCGTCTACTCTCTATATCTCTCTCTCTCTCTCTCTCTCTCTCTCTCTCTCTCTCTCTATCTATCTCTCTCTATCTCTCTCTCTCTCTCTCTGTCCGTCTGTCTCTTGGAAGAAAGGAAAATATTCTTTCTTTCGGGCTTAATCTTCTGTAAATTTTTCTTTTCTTGTCCAGAATGAAAAACCGATGTAAAAGCATACATATTCCTTTCGTTCGCTAAAGGAAATATCTCTCCGTTGACTCGCAACATAAAAATATTTTTCACGACACTTTTCTTCTCGCAGTTTTACAAAGCAAAATGAAACTACGAGGTTTATAATCGAGGCTAAGAGACGACTGGATTATGACGAAAGAAACGACGAAGAAGGAAAAAAAAACGACGTACGTATATATATATATTTTTTTTCTTTTTTTTTTTTTTCTTTTTGTCCAAAAGAGGGAAGAAAAAGAGGAAAAGGAATTATTATTTCCCGTCCTGTTGGTTGATAAGTTTCATTAATGACGTATGTCTTAATTACTCGAAAGTTGGATAATTCGGTCTGAATAATGGACCACTCAGTAATTTACGACTTCTCGTAAAGTTTTCTCAGGTTTACCAACCGTGCAGCGAAACCGATTCTCTCAAGCGCGAATTAGTAAGATCAACGACAGAATTTCTCAACGCTTATTTGCGATAAACATTCTGTGATTAAACGTAATACGATTTAAACGGATATAATACACGATGAAGATAATTTTGATTTTATATATAGAAATAAAAAAGAAAAATGTACTATTATGAAAGCGGAGATATTTTATTGATGATTCGATAACACGCGTGTATTTTTATCTTATGCATTTGAAATTTTGAATACGTAATATGTTCGATATATGATATATTCAATATTCGATTAATATCGAATACGACGATGCTTTTAATATAACAAGAGACAAATTTTGTCTATCGCTTTATTTGCATTTTAAAAATCCTAATTTCTCATTGAGAATTGCTATGACGTGTTTACGAGTAAACCGAGACTATTACAAGTTTCTGTTTAAATTCGTCAATTCGTCCGATGTGATTTAATTAACATAATGTGGACAAATGTTATCGCAAAGATATATCGAAATAAACGACGATATTTGTGTGTCAATATGGAAATTAGAGCGTTCGCTTATTTCTAGTTGAATTTGTCAAACGTTGTATCGGACGTTACGATATGATGGTCGTTAAACTAAAGAATAAAGAAAAGAAAGAAAGAAAAAAAAAGTAGAAAGAAAAAGAGAAAATATTTCTTTTGTAAAGATAAGCAGTCAGATACGACTCTATATTTTATGGCCGTAAAAACAAATAAAGACATTAGCGTGTTCCACATTTAAATATTCGACCTTGCATATCTGATGTGATTTAATTATTATAACGTTAAGAAAACGTATCCTTATATAAGTATATATATATATATATATATATATATATATATATATATATAAAAGGATATTCGTAGATGGATGATTCTATTAATGTATTTATAATCAAATTAAGATATACCTAATTAAATATGCTATACTATACCAGTAGGTATATACATGTTCATATCAGATGAGATTTAATCATCGTAATATAAAAAACATTTCATTAACAAGTAACACAGATGGATGACTATATTTGTGCGCGTATAATCAAATTAGACATCCCCGGTGTTCCCATTTTAATATTATATATCATATATAATGTATATCAGGCGAGATTTGATTATCATAAAGAAAAAAAAAATATATATATCTTTTTAAAGGAGAAAAGGATGAAAAAAAATTGAAGAAGAAGGAAAAGAAGAAGATGACGAAGAAAGAGAAAATACATAGATAGATAGATGAGACCGTATTTATGTTAGAACGAAAAGAAAGGTAGATAGTTGAGCGAGATAGAGATAGACAGAGAGAAAGAGTAGAAGAACACGTTGCTCCAAGTCTCTTCTCGTCGCACGTCCCTCTGCATTTCTCGTCGACCGTACTACTTTTGCATTTTTGCTGAGTTAGCTTTGCAGTCTCTCAAAGAAGGCATTGAATTCGCGTTTGAATTTTAAGCGAACTCTCCAGGGAGAGAGAGAGAGAGAGAGAGAGAGAGAGAGAGAGAGAGAGAAAATCGGCGGGTTCTCTTCTTCTAGCTCCTTTACGATGACCTCATTCGAATTAAGGCGCAAAGTTCTCCGAGAGGCTTTTAATAATTTCACCGGCGCACTGTCTTCGCGCGCTTTGTCTTTTGGCTCGGTAAAAAAAAAAAAAAAGAAGATAGAAGAGAAAACACAATTTTTTCTCGTACTCTCTGCGAGGGAATTCGCAATCGGTGACCTTGCCGAGTGGGAAGAATTAGAAACGTCGGATTAAAAAGTGCAAGGAAAAAAAAAATAAATAACAGGAAGTGAAAAAGAAATCAAACGAAGAGAAAATGAAAGATAAGAGAGGAAACGACGTAAGAGAAAAATTCGTAACGATGGAAAGGTTTATTCGCGGAACAGTAGGCTCACAACGATCAATGGAAATTTCGAAATTCGTTTGGTTTGATTAAAAAATCGAATTCGTTCGTATGTACGTGGACGAAAGGAAATCGCGAATCCGAACTTTTCCGATTGTCCGATTAACTCGCATTAGCTCTTGACCAAGCGTTTCGTTATCAAAATGTAACATCGCTTATCAGAATGTTCAATGAACGTACACCGAACGTTCTGAAAATCGGCCACGAGAGATATTGGAATGCGTTTAGCGCAAGAATTACATAGGTAATACCCTCGATCATTCGGTCAACTAGATTCGTTGGAAGTCGATGTATTATGTTCACTGTGTGATAATAGTACGCGAAGCGTAGAGAATTTCGCGGAGGAGTCCGATCGATCCACTTCCGAGTCCGTTCGCACGACATAAATTAGAACGTAACCTTAATTCGACAAAACGAGAGAGAGGGGGGGCGGGGATCGAGGTGTGAAGGGGGAACAAGAAGAAAAAAGAAAGAAAGTAAAAGAAAAAAGAGAAGTAGAAAAGAAGGAAAGAACAGCAGGGAAAAGTGAAAATATTTTTCCCTACTTTTTTTCTTCTTCTATTTTTACGAGCAAAAAAAAAACTACCAACGAAAGTCCATAACGATAAAAGGAGAGATATACATAACGTTAAATCTTGTTAACGATTTCTAAAGCCCATGAGAAATAGTAAGTGTAGAGTAAGTACATACGTATACGAGAAATAGTAAGTACATGCGTACGTACATGGATACACGGTGGGCTATGGTGAAGGTATATAAAATACTTATAACTGTATGCCAGAATGCCATTAATACCGACGAACGAAGATTGAGAATAACGCGATGACGTATGCCCTCTGTGCTGTTTGTATTTAAGCCAGTCTATGATTCAGTAGCGAACGATACGACAAGGTATCTTACGTTAGAGAAGATATACGACTGCCAAAAAGATAAACGATCTCGTTATCGTCCATCGTCCAATCTAGAGTATGTATTTGTCATCGTGAAACATTGAGGAACAGAGATGTTACAATAATTAAAAAAACCATAACTAACCTGTAAAGCTTAACGGATATCTTCGTCGTATATACGAGATGATATAAGAGATTCTTTCTGAAGAAGAAAGAAGAGAAATAAGGAAGGAGATAGAAGAAAAAGAAAGGAGAAAGAAATAGAGAGAGAGAGAGAGAGAGAGAGAGAGAGAGAGAGAGAGAAATAGAAAAAAAAAGAGATGGACGGTGTTCTAGGTTGGGTAGTAAAAATTTGCCGAAAAAACTCCGAAAACTTTAAAATTACCCTTTTCACTGGGATACACATAGCTCGTCTTGAGGGAAAATAGGAGGAAGAGTTTTCGTTTTTACCCAAAGACAAGGCATGATCGATTGTGACGTATTACCCTCGGCCGAACACGCTTAAGAAGAGAGAGAGAGAGAGAGAGAGAGAGAGAGAGAGAGAGAGAGAGAACGAAGGCAGAGGGTAAAACATATTGACTTTCATTATATATATATATATATATATATATATATGTGTGTGTGTGTGTGTGTGTGTGTGTGTGTGTGTGTATAAAAGAGAGAGAGAGAGAGAGAGAGAGAGCAAAAAGAAGAAGAAAGAAAAAAAAACCGGTTAGATCGATTTTGCACTAGAACCATATCATCTATTTTATCTTATAACCACATCATGACTACGATGTAATATTCTCGAAGAAAAAGAAGAAGGCGAAATGTGTTCGATCGTAAATAATTTAACAAAACGATCATCATTCGCGAATGATATTTCATCGATAATAAAAAAATTCGACGTTTTTACTGTGAAATAATTGCAATTAAATAACGAATAAATCGTAAATACATAGTGATTATTTAAGTCGATCAATTCTTACATAATACAATTAACCTAGGTTTATATAATTGAGTATATAAACGCGTAATCCTATTGTCATAAGCGATGGCGGAACGGTAAATCCTTGAATATGGCGAGAGAGAGAGAGAGAGAGAGAGAGAACTGCTATAGTCCGCAGTCCCCTGTTGAGCACTTCGTAAGCAAGATCGAGCTCTAAATCATTAACTAAGAGCCAGGGGAGGGGGGTTAATGCCCAACAAGGACAACGAACGTTTGGTTGATCTACCCTCTTCCCGTTAGTGAACGTGTTAGCTGAAATAAACTAGATTAAGAGGGTCTCTCTCCAGCTAGACCAAGAGAAGTTGAGTAACTCGAGTTCTGATAGTAGGACGTTCTCTCTTGGCTTTCCTAACTCGTATATAAGAACAATAAGTTTATTAAAAATCGAATCTCAAATCGATCCTTACCTTTCCTACGATAACGAACGTTCCGCTGAAGAAGAAAACGTAACTCTTCGATCTTCCTCGTCCTCGTTCGCTGAACGTGGGTGGGATTTGGACTGGATTGGGTTAGTGTGGAGGGGGTGGCAGTGGCGGGAGGAGATTGAGATGAAAAATACCTGGACAATAAAGTCACTGATTATTAATCACTAGTAAGAACTTCCTATCCAAAATGCGAACGATTTTCACAGCACAGTACCAGTCGTCCATACGTATACATACGTATATACCTGTGTACGATGCGTGTGTATGCGTGTTCGTACGTATATATACGTATGCGAGTGCTATACAACGAACGAGAAAGAAAAAATAATAAACGAATACGCGCCCGCGCGCTTTTGTGTGTGTGTGTGTGTGTGTGTGTGTGTGGGTGTATATTAAAAAAAAAAAAAAAACACAAGAATAAATAAAAAAAAATTGGATGTAGTAAACACCTCGAAGAAACAACACTGGGATTTTCGTATGTAAAAACCTCGCGCGAATCTGGGCTCGCTTTAATGTTTGGTTTATAACACTCGTGCGATATTACAAGCGTTGGATTTCTCCTCGCGTATATGAGTTGGTTAAGCGCGCGCGCGCTTGCGACAAAGGGCCGCGCGCCTCGAGCACGAAACGTGAGTGCCGCTTCTGACGTCGACCGAAGCGAGCGGCGGGATACGACCGAGAGCGCAGGTCCTCCACCGAATCGTCGCCGCGCGCTCGCTCTCTCTAACCATCAGTGTGCACGGAGAGAAACCACGACTTTTACCTGTCGCGGCTTTTTACATCTCCCCTTCCTTCCCTACACCTTCTTCTTCCTCTCCCTCTCCCTCTCCCTCTCCCTCTATCGCTCCCTCACCCTCTTTTCCTTTTTCTTTTTATTTTTCTTCTTCTTTTTTCCTTTCTTTTTCTTCAAAGTATTTCTAATATTCTCGTACTTTCTTATTCCTTCATTTTATCCTAATCTCGTGTAACTTCATTTTACAAAGCAACATATTTTTACGTTGTAATGAATTTTCTAACATTATGATAACGAAATGAATTTTGTAATTAGTTCATATATATATATAGTAAATATATCGTTAGTATATGTATTTATAATATTTATATTATATATACATGTGATTAATATTATATGATATATAATTAAAGGTACTAATAAATAATAGATATATTTGACGTATGTAAAAATTTATATGAAATGGATGAAAATGGTTTTTAATATGAAATGGAACATAGTCGTTAGGGGTAATATAGTTGATGTGTTTTTGAAGGTGAAAGATATCTCTGATAGTAAATATGTTAATATGGAACTCATTTTTCTCTTCTTATTTTTTTCTTGTTTCTTTTCTTTTTTTTTTCATTTTTCATTTTTGTCAATTCAATTTAATTTAATTATCGTGTAACAAGTTCGTTTGAGATTGGACAACATCAGGGAAAATGATACTTCGATCCTTTAACTGCATCTAATTATATTGAATTACGAAATATCAATAAATATAATTTAATTTAATGCTCTACGTAATAAGTATATATATACAATAATTTAATTTGTCATTAATCTTCATACCAAAAATTACGATAATGCAATTTTCCCAATATTGCCCCATTAACATTGACATAATAATTATTATGGCAATATATATTGAACCTAAGAAATTAAAAAAAAAAAAGAAGAATACAAAACAAATAAATCAATACCCGATTATTTCAATGCAATATCTCGAAGGAGATCGTATAAAATAAATTTTTCTTTTTTCTTTCTTTTCTTCTTTCTTTTTCATAGAAGGTAACAAGAAATGAAACTTCGTGCGATTTATGATTAATTATAATGAAATGCATTAGAATTCGAGAAATGGTAGTAAGACCTCATCGTGAAGATCTGAAAATTTTCGATTTCCTACGAACAAGCAAATGGAAAATTAACTCTCGACGAGACTCGAACTCGATTTTATCTTACTTGCGATCTTCGTTGGTTTTGTTTGCTCGTTTGAAATGTAATGAATCAATCCGACGAGAAAATTTAACATAATCAACCCTCGCAATATCCGGCTGATAGAGGGAATCTTTTCGGAGAAAGGAAAAAGAAAGAAGGAGAGAGAGAGAGAGAGAAAGAGAGAGAGAGAGAGAGAGAGAGAGAGAGAGAGAGAGACAATTTTACTAAGAGTCACGCAAAGAGAAGACGTCCGTCGCATGAAACCCTCGGAGCTCTTTATCTGCAAAACTATGTAAAGTGTATAGTACGTGTGTTCTCAGAAAGAAGACGTAGAAAAAAATGCTCGTATAAGCAACGACATATTTATGAATAGCATCCTTCTCTCTTTATCTCTCTCTCTCTCTCTCTCTCTCTCTCTCTCTCTCTCTCTCTCTCCTATTCTATTTCGTAGACTGTATACGTTTAAAAGTATTCTATAAAAGACGTTTAGGAAGTTAATGTTAACACTAATTATTTTCAAGATCGATGATTCTTATCATTTGAAGTACGATATTTTTTCTTGTTTTGTTTAATTTCTCTTTTTTGGTGTCTGTTTGTTTGTTCGTTTGTAATTAGAATCCAAACGTATTTACTTGGTAAATACGAAAATAAACATTTATGGCAATTAAACGAAAGAAACATTTATCTATCTACCTTATATATATATATATATATATATATATATATATATATATATATATATATATATCTGTCTATTCATCTTGTTTCTTCTTTATTATTACAATACAACGTTTACCTTATAAACGAATTTATTTAGATTTATCCAAGCATATGAAAATAATAAAATTTATCTATCTATTTATCTACCTATCTATCTGCCTGCCCATCTTCCGCGCCTTTTTTTTTCCATTTTGATATCCAATTATTCCATGCACGTGCGTCCAATGAATTTTTCGTGCTCTCCATGATTATCCCGTTTCTACGAACATTCTGCAGAACCGAGAGAGAGAGAGAGAGAGAGAGAGAGAGAGAGAGAGAGAGAGGAAGAGAGAGAGAAAGAGAAAGAGAGAAAGAACATCGTGTAATTAATGGCTCGATCGATAGGAACGCTGACGCATTTGCGAAAAATTCACGTTCGTTCTCTCAAAAAGAAAAAAAAAAAAAAAAGAAAAAAAACAAACAAAAAAGAAAGGAAAAAGAACAAAAAAGGGATGAAAGAAACAAGAAAAATACGTTTCTCTTTTGACACTTTTCTTTCCTCCACTTTTCTGTTACGTTTTATTTTGCAGGGAGTATCGAACGTGATAATTTGAAACAACTGGAAGAGACTAAGCGAACTCGAAAAGGATGCGTTGAAACACAAAATAGTTCGTGAGAGAAAGTTCGAGAGTGTGAAAGAGAGAGAGAGAGAGAGAGAGAGAGAGAGAACAGTTAGGAATGGAGCGATTGCATCGAGATACCATAAAAATGACGCAATTTTTATGAGAGAGACGATTTAAAGGGGATATAGTGCTCTCTCTCTCTCTCTCTCTTTCTCTCTCTGTCTCTTCTATTCCACATTATCCTTCTTTGTCTGTCTTTCTGGTGGGATGTTGAAGCTTATGCCATCGTATATTCCACGAAGATGAAGCGTTCTCGCAACGTAACGTCCGTTTTCGCGTCGAATTACCGGGCGCCAAAATGTCTGCGCGGCAAAATGGCTGCGTCAAAAAGTTATGGATCTCTATATCTCTATCCATCTCTCTATCTCTATTACTGTCTCTCTTTTTCTCTCTATTTGTCTCTCTTTCTCTCTCTCTCTCTCTCTCCCTCTCTCTCTTTGTCTCTTTCTCTTCCTCATAGATACATAGCCATAGACGGGTCAGCGAGCATTAACGACGAAATTGCAACGGTAATAACCCTGATATCGGACAAAAGTATCCAGAAACGTTCGATTAGAATTGGAAAATGTCCCCGATGCGAAGATAGGTCACGAATTTAAACAATGTAAAAAGAAAAGGTAGAGATAGGGAGAATATAAAACTAGAGTAAACGAGAAAACGTGGATGGTTACGATAGATTGTTATTTGAGTTTTAGGATTAGCTGAATTACGGAGAAGAGATAGAAGAACAAAAGAGAGATATATAGAGAGAGAAAGAGAGAGAGAGAGAGAGAAAGAGAGATAGAGAGAGAACACGGAATGGCTAATAAGGATTTTCCGCTTGTCCGCAAGACGGCGCGATTAGATCTAACAACGTTCGGGCTGACCTATGGCTGCCAATATCTCCTGTAACTCGACCAGACGATATCAGCTGTTTATCGGTATATCGGATCGCCTCGTTTAATATTAATCGTTGTAGCGTGAGATCGATTACCACCTCCAGGCTCCTCCCCCTCCCACCCTTCCTTCCTGAAATACCCCTATCGTCGTCGGTACCTTCGCCAAGTGGTAATGGTCTTTTCATAAATATAAATAAGAGATAAGAGCAATCTCGTGAGAGGAAGGAGAGAGAGAGAGAGAGAGAGAGGAGGTGGTGGTGGGCAGGAGAGAGAGGGGACTAGCAGAAGGGAAATCATTAAAACAAAAATTCCTATTACACGATAATATGGAGATTGAGTTCGTAAGAGAAGTTTCTTGATTCGAAATTCATTTTTTCGATACAGGTAAAAGCTATCCCTTGACTCTTTCAACTTTACCCACGAGTAGGAGGAAAGGAGAAGGAAGTGTTCTTTCTCTCTCTCTCTCCCTCTCTCGATCGATCGATCGATAGATCGATAGATCGATAGAACGATGGTTCGATCCCAAATTACACTTGGATAATTGTCCACGTGACTTCTGCGTCGTTCTATTCAGTGAGTACGGCGCATTAAAAAAGAACTCTTTGAAGAATCTCGACAAATTCTGTGTTATCAATTGCTTAACCGCGTATCGTATATAAACTAGTCGATAAATATTATCTAAAAGAGAGAGAGAGAGAGAGAGAGAAAGAGAGAGAGAGAGAGAGAGAGAGAGTTTTATCTTTATATACACTCAAATACATGAGAGAATAGAAATTACTGAGATAATAAAGGGCAACGATATTATTTCGTGAAACAGATTTAAGGACGAAGGACCGATCCTGAGAATCGATATGTTACTAGCGGAAAATAAATAGTTCGTTGAAAAATACAGTTGGAGAGTATAATAGTGTAGTTCTTATTAATTCCTTATTTATAAATATATGTTTGTATTATAAATTTTAGGTATATAATATAATAAACGGTGGCGGATAGATTACTTGTGATATAAAAGAAAAAATAAATAAATAAATAAAAATTCAAACTTACCCTCGCCAAAGTGAACCTTTCAATCTTAACAGTTTCACTATGAGTTTACTATAATCCAATATGTGATATCGAAATCGTCAATAATTTGTATTGTTGAAATTTGTCATAAAATCCTAGTACTATTAATTTGGATGATAAAATACCGAACGCTTCGACATATCATATCGATCGGTTCAAATACATCCTTGAGCCTTCAACGTCCTTTTTTATTGTTCTCCTTCCTTTGTAACCACGTTAACATCTAAAAGAGAAAGGAGAACGAGAGAAAAGGGTAGAAAAAGAAAAGAAAAAGAGAATGAAGATACTCGTCGAAAAGCGGAAGAATTGTGAGCGCATTTATAGAATAAAAAGCACGGTTAGCCAATTATTTCGAAAGACGATACGAAGGGATATTGGAATTTTCATATGGGGAACGGGAATTGCTTTATGGGCAATGTCAACCGTGAACGAATGAATTTCGTTCTACCTATTTCTTCTTGTATCGCGCACGCGCGTCCATTTAATGATCTAACGAGCTCGACCGTACCGTACTTCTTCCGCTCTTCTTCCTTCGCTCTTAAAAATAAAAGGGCACTGTGAAGAATACAAAAAGGAGATAGAAAGACTAAGAGAGACCGAGAGACAGAGTGAGAGGGAGAGAGAGAGAGAAAGAGGAGTAGGTAAGAAAGATATATATATATATATATATATATATATATATATATATATATATATATATATATATATATATAGAAATAAAAGGAAAGAAGAAGAATGAAGGAAATAGTATTCTCCTCGGTATCAGAGTAGTAGTAGTACCTCCTTCATTCCTAAGTAGGCTGCAGGCTGCTACTTCTGCTTGGACTTTAATTCTATTACGCGGAAAATACTTACTAAATTATATTAACTCTCAGTGAGAAGACACCGCGGTATCTACTTCTTACCACGGGGGTAGAAGTAGAAGACGAAGAAGAAGAAAAGGAAGATAAGAATAAAGAGAGAGAGAGAGAGAGAGAGAGAGAGAGAGAGAGAGAAGAGAAAAAAGAAAAAAAAACAATACAAAGGAAAAAAGGAAAGAACACAAGAAAGAGATACGATGGCGAATATTCCGCGAGATTTCGTGATAGGGCGGGTGGCGGTTGAGGGGATTGGGTGAGGGGCAGAGAGCGAGTGGAAGATGATGGAGAAAGAAGAAGCAAAGAGAGGAAAGGGAAGAAGTCAAAAAAAAACGGACAACGAACTCGCTTAGGGGTCCTATTTTCATGAGAATTCTATGATAATTCCTATTATTTGATCATTTCTTTCTTTCTTTCTTTCTTTCTTTCTTTTTCTTTTTTAATTTCTTTTTTTTTTTTTTTTATTTTTGCCTTGGAATACGAGATGGAACGAGCAATCGTTTTGTCTTAAGAGTTATTATCATGTAAATTCGTCGGACGTCCATTGTGAAATAGACAGAGAAAAAGAGAGAGAGAGAGAGAGAGAGAGAGAGAGAGAGAGAGAGAGAAAGAGAGAGGTCACCGACTCTTTCATAACTTTATTAGTATTAAGCGAAATTTGAAATAGTAAAAATAGATAAAAACAGGAGCTAACGATCATAATCATTGGGGAACGTTATTTATACATAAAGACTCTATCAATTATGAACATAACAATTTTTTAACTGGCTTGAGACAATAATCGATCTTAGCTTCGGGAACGAATACTTTATCGTGTCAATTGCTAGACTTTTATTGAGAGAGAAAAAGAGAGAGAGAGAGAGAGAGAGAGAGAAAGAAGATAATGTATTCATTATGATATCTTATCGCACACTATCGAAAATATCCGTATCATATAAATTTGACGGTTAGAGATCATAGAGAAACGAGAGACACGATCTTAATCGAAAAATCATTAAGTTACGTTACTCTGAAAGATAATAAAATAAAATTGAAAGTCAGGAAGTAAGGGTTAACGAATGATTCGATGGTTCAACGTTATTATCAAACATACTCCCGTTCAAAAAAATTTTAACGTTAAATAACGAAAGAAATATCGTATCTGTCTCTGACTTTTTACGACAAATATATATCTACCTTTAATACGTCGGTAAGAGATGGGCAAGAGTATTAGAGAAACGGTATAAGAGGGTCACATGGGAGAGAGACAGGGAGAGAGAGAAAGAGAGAGAGAAAGAGAGAGAGAGAGAGAGAGAGAGAGAGAGAGAGAGGTTAGGGGAGTAAACTGAAGAAGCGTCGGATATGTTGCGTGTCTACGAGCGGGGTGGGACACACTTAAAATGTCGACGAAATGCTAACGGAGGAAAAACGCAAAACCCTGGAACATCTCGAATGGGTGTACCTACTCTTTTTCCAAGCACACTCCTTAAAATCCGGTTATACGAACGCACGCACGCACACACACGTACATATATATATATATATATATATATATACACGTGTTTGTGTATAGAAGAATATATGTATATGTATATATACACGTAGATTCGCTCATACATGCTAAATTTTCCGTTAGTTTCAGACGAATTGCGTTCGGTGAGTGGTGCGAGAAGAGTTAGAGGCTGAAGGAGGGACTGAAGGAGTGGTTGAATGGGAGAAAAGGGGGAAGGATGTGGGAAGGGGGATGAAACGTACTTTCCTGAGAATACGAGGACTCACGAGGTTATGGTTCGACAAGCGAGTACCTACGCAGTCACTCTTTCCGCATCCTTGAGTCCGTACGACTCTCTCTCTCTCTCTCTCTCTCTCTCTCTCTCTCATTGAATTCGTTTTTAGAGTAGGTCTGCTGTACCGTTTATATATATATATATATATATATATATATATATATATATATATATATAAAATATATGTATATATATATACAAGGTGACACGAGAAAATCTTTGTCGTGTCATCCGATAGATAATAACATTTATGATACCATTGGTACGTATAATCGTTCACTTTATAAACATCGATAAATTCGTAAATTCACGTAGATAAAATTTTCATCTGTTATTTTTTATTGTCGTCGATTGAAGTATAACTAGAAAAATATCAATATTATTGTCGACGTAATTCAAATGATAATTTTTTTTCGGTAGGACGTGAAATATTGAGTATCACCCGTTATATTTGTTCAAAGTACACGCATCGACAGACAGAGATTTTCGCGAAGACTTTTTCGTGAAAATGTATTCGTGCGATTCGTGCATAAATTTCCTCTTTCGAAAGAGAGATAGACAGATAGAGAGAGAGAGAGAGAGAGAGAGAGAGAGAGAGAGAGAGAGAGAGAGAGAGAGAGAGAGAGAGAGATAGAAAGATAGAAAGATAGATAGATAGATAGATAGATAGATAGATAGATAGAGAGCGTATTTCAGCAGTTTTTTTTTTCAAAGACGAAACGACGACTTTCCAGAGACTTCGAGAATCTACTATGCGTCGCTAGTCGTCATGATTCGCCACGAGATTCTCAACGACTCGTATGGGAAGCCTTTTAGCGAAGGAGAGAGACGTGACCTACTTTAACTACAAAAAGGAAAAGGAAGAAACAAAGATAGGAAAACGAATAGAAAAAGAAGAGAGAGAGAGAGAGAGAAAGCGAAAAACTAGACGACACAAAAGAAGAAAAAAAAAAGGAAAGGAAAGGATAAAGAGAGCAGCGATAAAAAAAAGAAGAAAAAGAAAGTAAGTACGCACGTTCGACGATAATCGGAATTTAGAATCGAATCGATCGGCGAACGCAAGCGAAATGATCCGTCCGAGTGAGAAAGGGATCAAACGGAGTAATAACGCGACTTTTTTTTCTTTTCTTTTTTTTTTGTTTTTCAGAGCGGCGAGAATTCATGGGAGAGGGGGAGAATCCTCCGTGCGTTCGTACGTTTAAAATAAAACGCGCCGCGGCCGAGAGTCTACGGCCAACGTCGAGAATACTGCAGTAACGTCTCGTCTCGGAAGAATGGAGAAAAAAAAAGAAGAAGGAAAGAGGAAAGGAAAGGGGCAAGGAAAGAGCAGAAAAAGAAAAACAAAGAAGAAAGGAAAAAGATATAAAAGGAAAGAGGTAAAAGAGAAGGAAAGATATATATATATATATATAAAAGAAAAAAGGTGGAAGAAAATTTCTGGTGCCTTTTGCGCCTCCGATAACGAACCTAGTACCTAGAAATCCAGTTACTGCCTGGCGAAGGATCTTATCGCTCGAGAAGATCGCAATTGCCTTAGCTAGTGTCGTTGCTGATGCTTCCTATGGTACCGAAGAGAAAATGAGATATACAGGGACAGAAAATGTAGGTGGGATGGACGGAGATGGAAAGAAAGAAAGACAGAAAGAGAGAACGAGAAGGAGAGAGAGAGAGAGAGAGAGAGAGAGAGAGAGAGAAAAGTGGTAGGAGTTAAGGGTATTTTTCTCTTTTCACTGTCTGTGAGTTGAGAAGGCGTATCTAACCTACCACCCCCGCAACACCCATCACCCCATCTCTCTTACCCTTTACGATGAGATTGATTTGGAGAGGAACTAGCTGGAGGCACCTCGTCCATGCCACTTTCTCTTTGTTATTCCTTACCTATCCTCCTTTTCTATCGTCCTTCCTTCCTTCCTTCCTTCATTCCTTCATCCCTTCATCCCTTCAATCCTTCCTTCCTTCCTTCCTTCCTTTCGGACCCTCGCCCTTTACTCATTCTTTTCATTTTTGTTCTTTCTTTCTTTCTTTTTTTTTCTATTTTCTTCTTTCTTTTTATCCTCTCGTTTTCTTCTCAACTTTTTGTTCTCTCCGCTGTTCCCCCATCCCCACTCCCGTGCCGTGCCTTTTTAATCCGTTTTTCGAACAATTCGATGGTAGGAAACATCGGGCGAAATAACGGGGGTATATTCTTTCCACTTCTCACTCCTGGGATTCCGTGCGATAAAATCAATTGATCCAGGAAACACACGATCGGCTAAAGTCGACGGGCGGCGGGTCGACGTTTAAAAAGGTGCGGGGGGCGAGAGGGAGGGAAATTCGCAGAGGTGGTTCGCTTGAGTCGATTTAAATTGGATCCGAAACATGACGGTAAGAGCTACGTCTCGAGTTCGCGAGCGTGCTCCGAACCGAAACGAAGCCCCGAACAAATTCGTTTTATCTTTTTTTACGCTTTTTTCTTCCGTCCTTTCTTTTTTTTTTGCTTTTTTTATTCTCTTTTCCCTCGCTTTTTTTTCTCGATGTCTCCTTTTTTCTAGCCACTCGGAAAGCAAGGTCAAATTGGACAAAATGCGTTTATATTAACTTGCCTTGTCGTTGTCATTTGCAGAAAATCCATTGACGAAACGGGTCGTTGAAATGAAGGGACACCCTGTATACGACGCGTGGGAATAACTTCGATCAATTTGTACATCGTCGTTTCTTTTTAGATATACGCAGAAACTTTGTTTACAAAAGTCGTAAAAGTTTTCTATGAAAGTCGTCTATAAAAGTTGTTTGTTTAGAATTAGTTTCTCATAGGTGGATACGTAAGGGACATACGAAAATCAAGTGTGATTTTTTTAATAGAATCATATATTTCTGATTGCATTGGTCGATGCAACTTGATATTCTCTATAAAAAAATTATTTATTTATTTAAATAATGTTTTAAATCAGTTACGACCTGAATTTTCTATTCGGTAAGATAATATGATGAATTCAATTCGTAAGAATTCGTTTATAAAAAATTGTTTATAACAAAAATTGTTAATTAATTATTGACAATACGCAAGAAAAAGAAAATAGAGAAAATTTTATCCATTAGAATGCTATTTTTGATTCGTGTCTTTACGATTTTTAGTTTCGTATATATACCCATTTAAACGAAGGACGTGGCAATTAATAATCTAGCAAGAAATAATATTTTTTTTTTTTCTTTTAAATTAATCCCATTAATAATTATTTATTAGTTTATGTAATTTTATAGATCTATAGTAATCCGAATACTTTTTCTTTGGCAAATAAGATGAATTCAGTTCGTATGGATTTCTTTTTAACAAATTGTTTATAACAAATTTATTAATTAATTATAAACAATACCTTTTAAAAACAAAAATAGAGAAAATTCTATCCTTTAAAATGATATTTGAGTCAAGTCTCTGGGAACTTTAGTTCCGGAGGTATTTCCACGTAAAAGGTAGACGTTTATTTTGATTCATTGTCATATATAATTTCATTCAATTTGGCTCGGCGACACACTGACCTACATAAATTTCAAGAATTTACGTTGTTCTTACTACTACTACTACTACCACTACTACTACTATTATTACTACTTTTACTACGCGAAAATACGTACGATACGAATTATGAATGAAAATCTTTCGTAGGCGACATTTTCGTAACGGATAGTCGTAGAAAATTGAAACAAACACCGTTTTCAAGGATAATTCTTTCTTTATTTATTTAAACATTGCAATTACATTCTCGTAATAAAGTCATTTTTGTTAATAACTTTTGAAAAGGAATTTTGTACTTTTTCTTTTTCTTTTATCTTAACAATGACATAACTCTCATGAAATCATAAAAATATTTTATCATGACTATATAAATTTTGTTTTGTTTATTTAAAATATCGAATAAAAGATTTATTAATTATGTAAAATCGAAATTCTAAGAAGTTTGCTTTCGTAATAAAAAGTCTATGCTTATCTTACGCTTATTTTGCATTTACCTCTCTGAAACTATAATTATATGTTCCTACTGCTATTACTCTTACAACATTTTAATCACGTTTCTGTTTGTGATTTTTTGTTTCTCTTTTTAATAATATTTCAATTGAAATATTTCTTAAAGAAATATAATTTTTCGACATAGATAGGTGCATCTACTAATGGTATAAAAAAAAAAAAAAAAAAAAAAAAAAAAAACTATATCATTCCATTTAAAAAGACTCTAATTGATCTTCATATGCCCTTAACGGATTCGCCTAAAATAAAATTATGATCCTCTCTATACCATATACTTTCGTAAATAACATTATTAAAAAAAAGAAAAAAAGAAACCGAGATATTCAAAGGGATAAAAGTTACTGGCACGCCCAATGTATTTACAATTAACAGTTTTAGGGAAGTTTTCTAGTTAAAAAAAAAATAAATAAATAAATAAATAAACATCATAAACTAGCAGGACTCTTACGCGAACATCGATCTAGCAAAAAGTTCTTCTCGTTGGTAAATATCCGCTCCTTCGATTCGGCCGGTTAGTTTGACGAACTTTCAAGTATAGTCAGATAAATTTGAAGAGATGATGAAATTAACTTGCTGCTGCTGCTGACCAAGCTACTGATATAACAATATTCTTTTATATAAGATTGTTGATGCATAAATTTTACTTTTTAATTTACTCTATCTCGTAATAAACAATGCAGAAAAAAAGAAAACAAAATCACGTAAAATAACTTCATCATCAGTTTGACCGAACAATGTAGAGATGATATAAACAAAGGAGATATTGTTCGTAACGAAGATATATAATCGAAAAAAAAATTTCATTCGAAATGATTTTTATTTTATTTTTTTTTTTTATTTAAGAATACTTAATAAAATCGTTCAGATTTTCATTGATTTCGGATTTTGATTTGAGTCGTTGCAATTAATCAAAACAAGAACGGAATACTTGTACATGCATATATGTATTTATATATTTGCATATGTGTGTGTGTGTGTGTGTGTGTGTGTGTGTGTGTGTGTATACCAATGATTATTTTGAAAGGTTATTATATTTTTCAACGCGCTCGTGCACCATTGAAAAATACTTGATAAACTTTATCTTAATTACACACTTTTGCACTTAATGAAACGCCAGTACTTGTGGAAAATATGTACGAGCAATCGGTAACACGGAACGTCGAGAGAGACCGACGAGTACTTACTCTGTTATTATTACTCACCTATACAAAGACACACACACACACACACACACACACACACGCACACACACACACACACAGACAGAGCAAATTAATATCTCGTTACGTCTCTCCGCTAAAAGTAAATAGAAAATTACACGCCATGTATTATATGTTATGAATTGAGCTCACTTCGTTATTCCATGCAGCGTATTTCGAATGGTAATTTCTTCATTTTAAAAAAAAATGAGGAATATTAATTAAAAAAAAAAAAAAAAAAAAAAAAGAGGAAAAAAGAAACAAGAAAAGAAGAAGAAAAAAGAAGTATATAATATAAGTATATAATAAGTATATAAATATAGAAATGTAAATATATAAGTGCGAAGGTCTCATGGTTCCAACATTTACAAGAAGAGCGCTTTTGTGATCATGCTAACCGCGAAACCGAGCATTGGGATCGCATGATACCGACCTATGAACGTTCGAACATTAAGCTGGGTTATCTCAAGATCGTGGTATGTTCGCGGTAATGTCTGCTCGTTTATAACTCTAGCAGTTTAGCGGCATAAATCATGAGGGGAAAGTGCTTCTACGTAATTCGAATTGTTACTTCATGGCCAACGGCGTGGCTAACGTTGCTAATAATTAAGAAAACAGATTTTCGTGATGGCGATCTCCGGAAAAGAACTTGTTAAATTTATTTATTTTTCATTTCTTTTTTTGCTTTGCTTTGCTTTCCTTTTTTTTTTTTTTTTTTTTTTTTAATATTTTTACGCTCGTAATAATAATCACAGCTTGTAGAAAATTCGTCGTTGGCTATGCGAATACGACGTGAAAAAAAAAAATTATTTACATTTGTCTCGATTTCGTTAATGTCATACTTCCAATCGTTCAAAATTCTTTCATTGAATATTTTAACGAAATAATTATCCATATAAGTGATTGGTTTAGTAATTAGATAATATGAATTAACATAATATATTAATATCTTCGACGAGGAATAGAAACATTAAAAATATTCTGTATCGTTGTACCAGTGTTATATATATTTAAAAAAAAAAAAAAAAAAAAAAAAAAAAGTAAAACAAAAAAGTAAAACAAAAAAAAAAAAAGTAAAACAAAAAATTTCTCATTTCCGACAAATTATCTTTTAACGTCAATAATGTATCACCTATATATCGGTGATGATTATTAACATTATTCAATTTTTCGTTACTCATTATAACAGTTGAAAATTATCCCATAACGCGGAGAAGTTGTAAAATCTACCATCAATGATGGGCAACCCCTTTGCCGGCGATCAATTTGTGTTGGAATTATATTTCACGAAAAGTTTTCACGAAAGCTAGTCCGACGCAATGGGGCCTTTGCCTTTCACGGAGTCTGAATCTTAACTTTATGTACGAACTTGTTCTGAACTAACAGGGGTGGAATTAGATATTCTTCTTAAAGAGATATTTAAGTAACCACGACGTTACGTTCATTGCGCTGCGCTGTGAACGTAACGACGATTTTCATGGTTATCATGAGATCACTATGAAATACGGAATCAGAGAAACGAATAATATACTACTAGATGACAAATCAGTGCGTACCCTTTCTTCCTACTTCCTTTCTTTCTTTCCCTATTTTCTTTCCTTCTTTCTATGTTTTTTTTTCCTTCGCAACCTAAAGATACGTATTAACCGAATTAAAATTTTCTATGCTTTAAATTCCAATATTTTGTGTTCAGAAATTGAGCGCAATATCGGTAATACAAGTTATCTTCGCTCGCTTTAATGTCAAACTATTTTCCCGATAACAGTGAAACTTTTCCGAACGATTACTCGGAGTATGCGGGTTATAACGCGTTATTACAAAGTTCTATACACGTTGAACATTTTTTTCTACGTGAATTCTTTAAAACATCATATCACGTTGTAATGTATAATACCAACTCATTCTATTGAAACATCTCTCACGTTTACTTATCTCTACTTCCTTTTCTTTTCATATATATTATATATTACGTATATTTATATACATACATACATACATACATTCATACATACATACATACATACGTATATATATATATATATATATATATATATATATATATATATATAAAATCGATCGATAGAATTTCAAAATATATATAATATATATATAAAAAAAATATATAAGTAAAACGAAAGAACTCAAAATCAAACGATTACACATCAATTTAACTTGACTAAAGTATGAATTCAGTGGTCTCTTTATATGTTCCTCTCTCTCTCTCTCTCTCTCTCTCTCTTTCTCTTTCTATATACGTATATACACGCATTTATATTTATTTACATACGCGTACATATACATCGTCAAGAATAGGAGTGACTGCATCCTGCTTTTAACATTTGATGAAAATTTACATAGCAAAGTTTATGGCATCGAAGTTCAAAACGGAATGATCTCTAAATGTTGAACGAGCGTTCGGAGGAGGGCGAAACGATTTATTCAAGAACGGCGCGGGTTGTTTAATACGACCGGGCAATTGGTTTAGCATATCGAGCTATCGTCGTTTCTGTATCCCGAAATATATACTGCTGATTTCGTGAAATGAAAATACACTGGCTCTTGCCAAAGGAAACTACCCTTTGCTGGATATATATCGATCTCACATTACTACCACGTTCGTAGCTTTCGTATTACTTCAATAAATGCTATATTCCGCCATGCCTATTACCGTGTTGCAAACGATACTTGACTTCTCTCTCTCTCTCTCTCTCTCTCTCTCTCTCTCTCTCTCTCTCTCTCTCTTTTCCTAGTCCTCATCCTATTCCTCCTCGAAGTTCGCATTTCGCAAAATAACAAGCGAAAATTTCATAAGAAAATCTTGTCATTGGTATGCGATGAAAGAATTCTCTAGAAGAGATAGATAGATAGATAGATAGATAGAGTGAGAGAGAGAGAGAGAGAGAGAGAGAGAGAGACAGTGTATATTTCATTTTCCATAGTTAAAGAAATTCGACGGATTTTCACGTTTTAAGTTGAAATTATGCCATGAGATATAATATTGTCCAATCGATCGTTTTTACATCGATACAACTTATTCTTCTACGAGAATTTTTTTTATTTTTGTTTTTTTTTTTGATATAATAATAATAATAATAATCCATCGATACAGGGTTCGCTGTCTTACGATTTTCTTTTTGTTTTTTCTTCTTTCTTTATTACTTTCTTTCCTACTTTTTTTCTTTCTTTCTTCTTCTTCTTCTTCTTATTCTTCTTCTTCTTCTTCATCTTCTTCTTCCTCTTCTTCTTCTTCTTCTTCTTCTTCTTCTTCTTCTTCTTCTTCCTTTTGTTATTTATTTTCTTTTTTCTTTTCTTTCTTCCTTTTTCTTTTCCTTCACTTTTACCATTTTCGTAGACGATTATCTTATCGAAACTTTTCATTTAATTACGTTACTTTCCAAATTTACCCGAACGTATAGAACGAAGTAAGTTGAAGTTCTTAATCTTATATAAAAACGTGAATAGTTTGTCGTACTAATGTTTGAGATATATGTATATAATTTATTCGGAGAACAGATTTTTAAATGGTTCAATTTAAGTGACGTTTCTTAATATTGAGAACTCACTACTGATTGTTTATATTGAACATATACACGTGCATATATTTACGCATTAAGATAAGATTTTCCACGACACACACACACACACACACACACACATACACATACACACGTAGACATGTATATATACGTGTATTTGTATATTTAAAAGATTGCTCCAATATTAAAATAAGTTTTAAGATATACCAGGATAAAACAAGTTTCTTGGTTAAAACGTGATGAAATGTTTTGCTGCTTTTTCAAAAGGTACCCGACAAAAATGACGGAGTACCCAGACATCGAACAATGACGATTTCTTTAGGACTCAGTAAGAGCCCCGTCCTTTCTCCGTGAACGTGTGGGTCTCGGTTATTCATTAAAGAGACATCAAGACGACATCTTACTCTTAGGAAAGAACACGCGGTGCATCTGCAGAAAGAGAGAGAGAGAAAGAGAGAGAGAGAGAGAGGATGTTTCTGCGGTCTCCCGTAACTGCAGTTGCACTTCTACATCACGCTGCTAGTCACGAACAAAAGCCTTCCAAAAAGGACGAGACGCGACCGACGGGTCTCGCGAGATAGTAGCGTAATATTCTCATCCTATGTGATCCTGGCCTCAACCAACTCTAGACTAATGTTGACCCCACTAAAATATATATCACGCATGAGGGATGATTCGTTGAGGAAGAAATTTTAACATATGTCAATACGTCCGTATTTATTCGTATCCGATGTTTGCACGGTCGTTATTTAAGCGAAACCAATTGTTTTTATCAGGAAGTACGAAACGAAAGGAGCATTAAGTTGAATAAAGTCTAATTAAATTTTCTATTTTGATATTGAATATAATTTCTATGGCGTGTGCCATTTGTAATGCTCATGACTGAAACGCCATGGAATAAAGCTCGTAAGGAATACCCGGATAAACAAGCGTTTTCAATTCTACAAAAAACGAGGTACTAATTAACGTTAGATTTCGCATAGATACACATTATATGTATATATATATATATATATATATATATATATACACATTGTTATAAATAATAATACAATATAATTCGTGTCGTCGGTTCAATCCAAGCGCTGTATAATAAATCGATGAATAAAGGAAGAAAAAAAGACAGAAAGAATGGGAAAAGAAAAGAAATAATAAAAGAAAGAATGACATTACAAATTTCTACGACCCATTAAGCGTCGAATATGAAATCTGTCGAATTGACAGATATACGAATCGATCTTGCAGAACCAAGAAGAAGCATCGTAGAATAACTACATTCAAATCGTTTCTTCTAAACGCGCTCTATTCTCCATTGCGCTTGAAATCCTTCACTTTGAAACATTGTTTTCGTACTACCTCACACACCGGCGCAGCACCGTTCTCCTGACAATGCTTCGAACTCGCCGTCGTTCATGCCAAAACATCCCTTTTTTACCCCACCTCGACTTGTCTTATACTTCTTCTTCTCTCTCAACCTCTCCTCATTCACCCACCATCAAACCTCCCCTTATCGCTCTCTCTCTCTCTTTTTCTTTATCTCTTTCTCTTTCCCTTTCTCCACCTGGCACGAACAAAAATTTCTGTCCCGAGTCTACTGACTCTTTGCCCGTTGCCCTCCTCCTTGCCCCCGTGCCCCATCCCATCCCGTTGCCCCCCTCTCCCGCCCCCTTTCATACATACGTCGAGACCGAATGAAATTTCCACGCCTCTTCATTAGCATGAATTAAAACTAACGTCATGCAAGAAGGAACAAATTATGTAACTGCACGCCCTACCTCTACGCCTTTTCACTCATAACCAACCACCCCTCTCTGCCCGCCCGCTCGCGTTCTACCCTTCCTAAAGCAACCCCTCTTACCTCTGCTCGTCCTACCGCATCACCGCTTACTCTAGTAAGTACGCTTTTCGTTCGTTCACCGACGCCAACAACTCCCCGTACCCCGTACCCCTCCAACTCCTGCGCCCTCATCCACCATGTTTCTCTCTGTCTTTCCACAATCGTTGCCCTCTCACTTCTCCAATCCTCTTTCCCCTCTCTACCCTACCCTATCCTACCCCTTTCCCTACCCTTACACCCACCGCCGTGCCAGCTCCGACAACGACCGACGGCCTTTTTGTGTTTCCCTGCTAATTAAGAGTTTGCTTGCAAATTCTACGCGCGAAATAGAGAGAGAGAGAGAGAGAGAGAGAGAGAGAGAGAGAGAGAGTGAGGGGGGTGGCGGGAGGAAATATAGAATAGGAAAGAGAAATTTCTCTTGTAAAATATTACGATGAGAGAGATTTTGTCGAAATCTCCGGCGATGATTTTTCTTCCTTTTCTCTTCTCTTTTTTTTCTTCGTCTGTTTTTTCTTTTTTTTTTTCTATTTTTCTCTTTCTATTTTTTAATCTTTACGATCGCTGAATATTTCGAAGCTGTTTCCATTTTTGTTTTTTTTTTTTTTTGTGTTTTTTCTTTTTCGCGTAAAAACAGAAAATTGACAGAGAAACGCGCGGACAAAGCTTATCCTTTTGGGCTTTTAAATTGTAAATGAGTTGGATGGGAGAACATGTGATAAATCGAATTTTAACAGATTATTCCGGTCTTTTTTTTGTTATTTTTTTTTTTTTTTTTTTTTTTTGATAAATCTAAAAAAAGAAAGCAAAGGGACGAAAATATTTGCGACGATCAGTTCTGCGCGCGGGCATGTGTGTATGCATGGGGTTTCGAAAAAAGGCAATCGCGTATGTCGCGTATTATTCGCGACGCATTTTCGTTTATCGTTTTGTTACATTTTTCTTGCTGCTATCGTTATCGTTGTTGTCGTTGTCGTTAGTTGTCGTTACATTTAGATCGTTATATCTCTCTCTCTCTCTCTTTTGTAATTGTCCAACGTAATTCCACGATCTTAGATATGTAAAAGTGTCGATCGATTTGATAGTTGAATCAATACGGGACGATATCGATTCAAAGCTTTTAAATCAACCGAATTTAAATTCTTTTAATACGATTCGTAATAAAGTGTCTCGGGTGGTAAGATTAGCACGTTTTGCCCGTATTGTGTTCCTCCACATATCTGGGTGACTAATCAGTGGTGGCTCCTGGAGTTAGACCGCGAAAGCTGGCTGGAACACTCACGATTTATATTCATTAAGCCGGCACGTTTATACGGGCGCGAAGAAGTTGCGAGGCGGAAAACTTCTACGATGGGCGTTTCATAAATCGCTACTTCCTTCCTGGCCCTCTTTTTTTCTTTACCCACGTTTCTCGAAAGCAATCTGCCGGAGAGCAAAGCTCGACCCTCGAGAGAGCTAAACCCCCAGAGAATGAAGTTTCGTCTTTCACGGAAACGAGAGAGAGAGAAAGAGAGAGAGAGAGAGAGAGGTTGAGAGTGAGAGAGAGAGAGAAAGAGAGAGAGAGAGAGAGAGAGAGTCGAAGGTGAAAGAGTCAAAAGAGAAAAAATGGGAAAAAGAGAAAGAGAGAAAGAAACAAATACTCGTAGATAGGCACAAAGGTAGAATGCGGTCATTGCACATGAACAAAAACGGGACAATCACTTCTTATCTCTCTCTCTCTCTCTCTCTCTCTCTCTCTCTCTCTCTCTCTCTCTCTCTCATTTTATTTTACTTTCAATTATTCCCAAATCATTTCCGCCAGTTTACTGTCTTGTATTATCCCGTTTACAATCGCAACAAATCGTTTCAGAATAGATCACGATATTTGAGAGTTTTTCGACGATATTTGTCGAAATATTTCGAAAATTGTCGAAATACCCTGTGCGTATAAAACGATAATAATTGTAACCCCCGTAGACGACGTTGTAAGATTTAGCGATTCACCGAGAGCGGATATCGATTACATTGAAATACGAACGACCGCGATAATCGTTCGAGATCTTCTTACGCTGTACTCTTGCAATCGTAAGCTTTCGAAAATTTTTCTCAGGACACCCCGTGTATACGAAACGATAAAAGTTTTAAATAACTCGCAGAGACAGGGGATATATTATATAGGGGTTAGCGTGATCAACGATTAGATATAAATATCTTACGCGTTAAAATCGAAAGATTCTAAAAAAAAAAAAAAAAAAAAGAAAGGAAAAAGAGAAGATGATGAAACTTTTCCAACGCGTAGAGATATAGACATAATTTTCGAATAATCGTAGAAAAAAATTTTTTTTTTTTTTTAATTCTGACGACGTTATATCGTATATACATAGTTATGCATGCACGAACATACGTGATTACGTATGTATATAAGCGGTAACGATTGAACCGAATATTGTACATAACAGAGGTGAAACGCATCCTCCAAGCTTTTCCTATAGCATAAATATCGCTGTCGATCGACCGAGTAATATTCACTATGCCGATATTATAACGGTGTAAGCCTCGACGCCCAGACGCCCCTCTTCCTTTCTCCTCTACCTCTTTATCTACGTTCTCGCACCAACAGTACCGAAACCTCCTTCGTGATTTTATTTCGCTTGGTGCATCGCCGGCACGCTATCGGAATGATGTACGACTCTGCCCGGCTATCGTCCTACCACACTGAGAGCTTTTTTCGCCAAAACTACGGACGTTTCATAATTTTATCGATAGTTTAACGTACTCTCTCTCTCTCTTTCTCAGACTTACTTTTTCTCTTTTTCTACATATATACAGATAATGTACAAATACGTACGTACGTACATGATGTTTCACGTAACTGAAAGGATTTCAACATTTGAAGCGTTTGAAGTATTTGAAATATCTACGTTGCTTTTGGCGATACGAGAAAACAAGAAACAAAAACAAAAAGAAAGGATACGTCGAAACGGATAGAAAAATGGATTCCAGGTGATTAATACCGGACGGATAATTTTAATTAATTAATTTTCGATATAATGTCTATTAGATTTTATACGCTTTCGGATACGTTTAATGAACGATTTAAACTTAATATATATATATATATATCTAAGTATATGTATATATCTTACATGAAATTGATAAATTAGAATCATTACGAATATATATTTCAAAGTGTAGATATTTTTGAAACTGTTAAACTATTACTACATTTAATTTCAATTTTACTTTTCTTTCAAACGTCACTTTCGTTCTTTCACTCCTATCGAAATAAACTAATAAATACATCAAGTCCGTACCATTAAATTCGTCTTTTTATAACACACGACACTCTGATAATAGGAATATATCGTTCCATTTAAAAAAGAAAAAAGAAAAAAGAAAATCAATAATGAAAAGCGAGAATTTAAAAAAAAAAAAAAAAAAAGACAGAACAAAATAAAACGGAAAGAAAAAGAAACGATCTGCAAGAAACATTAATCAATATACTCGGCCCATTTTCTTTTTCTTTTGGGATCAAACGATATAAACCATAGACATTCATTTTTCCCCAAAGATATCATCGCGAGCGAGCGAACGAAGATATTTTTCAAATGTACGAATAAACCGTGAAATCTCATGAGCGAGTATGTACTCATGTGTACCGTACACGTATACTTTTCCAACAATTTCATTGTGTTCGCTGACTCATGCTCCAACTCAATGCAGTTTACAGGTAAAGCGTTAACGATATTACTGTGGTACGTTTTTGGCGATAGAACGACCGATTTCATTATCAACTTTGGTAAAATTCGATCGTTAGCAGTTTATATGGTTTTAATACGAATCGATTACATGAATGCCTCGTAACATCCTAAAGTACGTATATACATATGTAAATATATTTCTATAAAGTTCAACATTTATAAGTATATAACATATACTACATATATATATATATATATATATATATATATATATATATATATAATATTATCGAATGATGCATGGTCGAACACAACCATACGTACAAGTAGTAGTAACGACCGGTAATGGTTCACCCATAATACTATCTCCAAAGTCGTCGAGTGTAACTAATGACGACGATTAGTAGCAGTCAGCTCGCATTTTATCCTAGAACACATAGAATTTCAATAAACGTCTCGGCGAGCACCGATCTTCCCTCCCTTATAACACCTATTCCATACAACCCTAAAACGTTTCTGAATCCTCCAATCTCATTTGTTCTACGTTCTTATCTATGGCAACGGACGTGGCCGTTCGCTCGTTCGCCCTGCACAGTGCCGCGAACTAGTATGCTCCTTCTGCGAGATAATTAAAATCGGCTTATCTGGCCAACCGGAAAAGGGATAGCATCAATGGTAAAACGCAAACCAGAGGGCCAATAAAATTTTACTTCGACCTCAAACGAACCACCATTCTTCTTTCTCTCTTTCTTACTCTCTCTCTCTCTCTCTCTCTCTCTCTCTCTCTCTCTCTCTCTCTCTCTATCTCACCCATCCTTTCCACCATCATGAATTATTGCGGATAGAGAAGTTGAATTCTCCCTAGAAAACAACGATTTATGTCGATCCACAACTGGCTACAACTGAATGGTATAGTGATTCGTTCGATGGGGGAATATCTTGAGAGAAATTCGTGATTTCCTGGAATACTGAAGCTTTTTTTTCGATTCCCAAACTATAGATTATCTTCGATTGATAAAAATATTTAGACAAAAGCAAAATAAAAATGTTAGATAGTATTGATAATACAATTAATTAATTGAAACGGCGATACAGATATTTCTTCGAGTTCATCTTATTAATTCGTTGAAATTATGAATGACGCGTTATCACTGTCTGGATCATGGTTGTAGCCACGTGGAGGAGAAGGTGGTCGCGATGCTTAATAAATAACAATAAACGTCATAAGCACTGTGTACGTTAAAAAGACAAATTATTGAATATAAATGCTGAATGAAAAAAAAAATATATATATATATATTTGTAAATGATTAAGATATTGTAAAATTTGACTGTATCAAATGTTTAAATGTCTTCGTTATTTTTAATACATTTTTGATCGTACATACATACATATGTATTTGGTGGTCGTCGATTAAAGTCGATGATATTGACGAACGACCGATGATAAATTCTGTGATAATTATAAATAAAATTTTTTTATAACCAATTCTTTATAATATTTTATAAATAAATACATATATATATATTTATATTGAAATGCGCGCATAATAGATATTTGTTCAAATGACTAGCCTAATAGATCCTTGTTTCAATATTATAGGAACGTAGCGTATATCGAAGACGTTATAAATATGCAAAAAAGTGTATATATAGGGACTTTGGTTTCCCAATTTTCAAACGCCCGAAACTTAACATTAAAGATAAGTGACTAGTTATAGCCAAAAGCAACGACACGCTAAGTATACGATAATATCGAAGTAGTACGGTCTAATGGTGTTTGGAAGTAACTTGAAGCAACACACTTACGATCGGAACCACAAATAGAAAGCAACTATCCTCGAAATTCGATTCTCTACAGGCCATTGACCGACCGATAAGATATTAGATATCCATTTGAATTATCCACGAGTGCTACCCGTGTAAAATGAGAAATGAGCATTGCCGAGAGATACGATCGATTCAGAAGCTTATTCTTTTCCATCGTCTTTTTTTTGTTTCCGTGAGAAAGAGAGAAGAGAAAAAAAAGGAAAAAAATACACACACGCACACACACACACACACACACATATATATATATACATATATATATATATATATGAACGAGATCGAGGACGACGACGACGTCGTCGACTTAGCTCGGATATCGCAATTTGTATAGCCAGAATGAGAAACGAATCCTCGTAAATCATAACCCGGTACACACAATAAGATGCCTGAGGAAAATGCGAATACCCACCCTCCCGCCCTCTCCCGCTTTATTCTCATACCTCTCGGTCCTGTGACACTATAGGAAAACTCTCTCGCTTTGTCCTCTATCGCTATCTGTCTCACTCTCTCACACTTTCTATTTATCCGGCTATCTCTTCGCATCTCTCTCTCTCCCTCTCTCTCTCTCTCTCTCCTTCTCATTCTCTCATTCTCTCTTTCTCCGATTCTCTCGCTCGAACTTTTGCCACTCGTTTTGTAAATCCATACACCATCGGCAAGAGGGCTTGAAACACGTGCGGAACGTGAAACACGAAAACAGTCCATCCACTGTGTTCCATCGTAATACATATAAATACTCGTACACGGTATTACTCTGGATGACCTCTTTTTAATTGCATTACGTTTTGTTATTACACGCGCACGCGTATCCCATCAATCCACGCGTACAACTCTTCCCTCCGACTCCCTCTCTCTCTCTCTTTTCCTCTCAGTGGTCGGTACAGTAGCAACAGTAACACTAACACTAGGAACATATTATACTGACGTTGCGCTGTATACTGTTCGTACGAGACAGGATGAGACAGGAGCGCGAGAGAGCCCTTCGACTAGGGATTTACGACGATTTTTCCCCTCTAACGAAGAAGCGTCAGTAATTACAACGACTACCGAGGTCACCGAGCTGAATTTCAACGGGATCGTTATTTTCTATTTCTCTCTCTCTCTCTCTCTCTCTCTCTCTCTCTCTCTCTCTCTCTCTCTCTCTCTCTCTCTCTCTCTGAAGGGGGAAGGAAAAAAACGACGAAAAGAAAAAAAAGGAAGGAAAAAGCAAAAAAAAAAAAAGAAAAATATAGGGAAGAAAGAATGAAAAAGAAATAGAAATAATCGAGTGGTAGTCCCTATTGTATATACATACTCGTACCGCATACGCGTTGTGCCTGACTAAATAATATCATTGATGAATTCGTTAATTAAAAACAAACACTTTTTTTCACGCGTCAAAGGATAATTGTTAACTCCGAAAGAAAGTTATATCTATAATTGACGTTATTTCCTTTTCCTTTTGATCCTTTATTTTTTATTTTTATTTTTTATTTTTTTAAGACACTTTTACTAGGTTTTTTTCTTCTTCGTTTTATTTTTTTTTTTTTTTGTATCTTAACGACGCGTACATCTTTATCAAAGCAATATAACGAGCGTCTGCAATTTATTTTCTCGAATAATGTTTTTATTTAAATAAATCCCCGACGAACTTTGAGATATTTATATTATTCCATTCATTTCCCCAATGCAAACAATTTTTCGGAAATATTTAATCAAACAGATCATCGGCAACAACAAGGGAGATATTTTTAAGGTATTCAAGTTAAATGGATTACTGTGTACTTTAGCGTTCTTCTTGTTCTACTCCCCTCCCCCTCCCCGCTCTCCCTCTACCTCTCCCCTCCCTTTTCCATCCTTCACGTTTTATTTAAATATGAAAAGATCCGCGAGAGATCAATGGTATAAACGTGCTTCGCGTTCAGATATATTAGAAGAAAATAAGAAAGTTATTTCTGTCTCTCACTTCGCAATCTCTCTCTCTCTCTCTCTCCCTCTCTTTATTTTTTTCTTTCTCGTTGTTTTCTTTCCCACCACTTTTATTTGTACACTTTACACCAATAGAGAATCACGTCTTACTCGAATCCGTTTATCGGAATCTATCACTCTTTGCAATACTAGAAACGGTTCTTGGGGAAATGCGCGATTACTCGTTCGTAAAATCCAGGCGTCTCGCTTGAGACTTAAGTAGCTTAGCAAGAATTATTGCCGTACATGGTACGCGTCGTTAGAGAAAGAGAGAGAGAGAGAGAGAGAGAGAGAGAGAAAGAAAGAAAGAAAAAGAGAAAGAGAGAGAGAGAGAGAGAGAGAGAATAAAAGAGAAAAATTGTAGAATATTCCTCAAAATAGAATTTCATTTCCGTGCGAGTAACAAGGTGCCCGATTTACGTGAATCCTCCCTTGTTACACCGGTACCTCTCTTATCCTTTCGCATTTCTTCCACCCCCACCCTCTCTCTCTCTCTCTCTCTCTCTCTCTCTCTCTTTTCGCCCCTCCTCCCTTTCTTTCTTTCTTTCTTTTTCTTTTCGTGTTTGTAAAACTCTCTCTCTCTCTCTCTCCCGAGTGTCCACACCCACGCGTATATAAAGAAGAGATAGAAAAAGGGTGGGAGAAAGAGAGAGAGAGAGATGGTGGTTATATAGGATAGGGAACTCAGGGATGGGGATAGGTAGCGGTTGGGGGGAAGTAGAGGGAAAACGTTGTAGTAATAGTCGGTTGAAAGTATAACGAGTACCCTCGTTTGTTAAGAGCACTGAAAGCTACAATATATCCAAGGTAACTGCGAACTTTACGTCCGCAGCAGGTGGGTGCACTCTTCCGTGCCTATCAGAGAATCTCCTACTGTACCAAAGTTAAATTACGTCCGGACGTGCTTCGACGCTCGTCTCTGACGCGTCTCTCCGCGCTAACCCACCCCCACCCACCACCACGCACCCTCCCCCCGCTTTTCCCTGTTGCTACCACCATCTCCACTTTCAACTATCCCCTCATCGTCAGTTCCACCTTCGCTTCCTTTTCCTCTTCCTTCAACTTCTTCACCACCTCCTCATTCTCTCTCTCTCTCTCTCTCTCTCTCTCTCTCTCTCTCTCTCTTTTTCTTTCTTTCTTTCTCTTGCTCGTCTTCGAATTGCTCATAATGCCAGAGCCGTTTAACTGATCGTACCGTAGAACTTATTTCCGTGAAGGCCTCCCAACCCCAACCCCCACTGCCTCCCCCCCCCCCCCTTCCTCGCCCTGTTCCGCTTAATACGTTCGGCATTACGAAAAATTTTCTACGAGCTAACGTATATAATTATTTTTATTGGCTCAGAACCTTCCATTGTCATGAACGAGCTTAAAGATCGATCGTAAAATATTTACCAATGGGAACGTTAGCCGATAGAAATATCGTTTCCATTGCGTTGGCACGTATGTGATAACTATTTGTTCGTATTTTTAAAAATGTTCTCGTCGAAATCAATAAGATTCAATTTCTTCGCTATCGGACAATTAACGATTAGGTTCCGTGCGAACTCTATGGTTCTCGTTTGTTCAAGAGAAATTATGATGGATCACGAATTTGAAAAAAGCGACTATCATTCGATGCCTGATCGAATTGTTATTTGCGTTTTAATGCATGGAAAATCGACGGAGTATCAAATCGAACAACGTAATAGTCGACAATGTTTACTGTCATTATCGGTTGCACGTATTATGTATTAGAAAAATTAATTATAAAACGAATGGAAAATAATGAGAGAACGAAGAAAGAAAATATCATGGTTGAAAAATGACTATTAAGAGACATTGAGAGTAATTATAATTTTTTCTAGTCATTGTATGTATAAAAATGTAACATTTCTTTTAATTTTGTTTGCTAATAAAATGAGAAACAATGAGAGAGGGGGAGAGAGAAATGGTTACGAAAAGCATAACCATCAGATTTTCTTATCCACGCCATTGAAATTTTACTCCCCCCTTTTGTCCACGCCATTGCTAGCTTATGAATGCTAATTTAAATCGTCTTACAACGATCCGTAAGTTCTGATTTCGTGTTCAAAGTATATTAATAACTTATTCTTGTTAGCGTAGAATCAAATTTAACGATAAAAGAGAAAAAGAATAAGTAAAAAATAAAGTAACATAAGAAGAGGAGAAAAAAGAAGAAATAAAAATAATTAAAAAAAAAAAAAAAAGAAAGAAATAAAAAAGAGAAAAACTTGGAAAAAGCAATCAAACTATTTCGAGGATGTTACAATCCTCGTGCAATCGCTAATTACTTTCCCGCTTCCGTACTGCCAACGAGTTTCGCTTTAACTTCGCTTATTTAACTTAAAGACTTTTTTAATTCACTTCCCTCTTAACTCGTAATAAAACACCATTTTCTTGTTTTTCGTATAAAATCAAGAAGATTTTTTTTATCTTCTCCGAGATAAGAACGCAGTTGTCTATATTATCTTCTTTAACGTCTCTCTCTCTCTCTCTCTCTCTCTCTCTCTCTCTCTCTCTCTCTCCTTATTAACGAATTGTATAGACTATAAAAGCTGAAGAATTTTCTTTCGAACTTACTTCCTCTTCGTTCTCTATAAATCAATACGTAATTTCAACTTTGCTTTATCGAAAACAAAAAAAAAATAGAAACACGAGATGAGAAAAAACGAATCGATATGATTGTACAATTTACTGTATTATGTACACAAGTGATTTTAAAAATTCGCATAAAATTCATAAATTATGTATATATATATATATATGATATTGTACATTCGATAGTCATACAAATATCTAAGATCATGTTAATTATATTTTTAACAAAACATTTTTAAACCTTAAATATTATCATCGAATGTCCCCTCAAATTAAAACAAAATTCATCGTTTATTATCATTATCATTATCATTATTATTATTATTATTATTATTATTATTATTATCATCATTTCTCCCTTTCCTAAGATAAACACCATTGAAAATTAAACGACCCTCCGAGAGGACGAATAATAAGTTTCGATCGCATAAAACGATAATAAAATTAAATCGTCATAAATACGTCAAAGTAACCAATAACAATAACAATTTCCGTATCGATCGGAATACATACTTCTCTTTCTCACTCCCGGCATCCGTGAAATTTCATCTCTCAAGTTCATTTATATTCTCGATTATGTAGAGAAAAGACCGGCGGAGGGGCGTGAAAGGGAGGGCCCATTTTACCGGTAGTCAACGCGACGGAGCGGGTCCCTTTGATGTACGTCGAAAGTTTTCGGTCCGTTGAATTTTCACTGGGACAATCGGTAACACATTGGATCTACGTCCTCGATGCTAAGTGAAATTCTTGAGAAGTTTCGTTTAATTATACGCGACCCGAAAACGAACGATTAATCGTGAACGTACAAATACTATTCGCTCGACCTCCTTCCAACCTGCCAGCCCCAACCCCCTCCCGTGACCACCCCACGTAGCTCTCGGTGATATCTTCTCTTTCCCTTTTTAACCCTTTCTCTTCTCGACTCTTCTCGACTTCTCTCGATTATCAAGATTTATCTATCGTAGATATCGATCGGCCGTCGACCTATAAATTGGTAGCAGATTCGATTTACTCGGCTTACGAATTACCCGTCAAATGCAATTATTATCGTGGGCTTTTACTTATAATGCCTGGACGCCGCAGATTGGTAAAGGGCTTTATGAGATCGTGTACAACGCTGGACAAGAGTACAAAAGCAGGTCGCGATGACGGTAAACGCCTGTAATAACGATCGCTTCTCAGCGCAGATATTATCAAAGTTGGAACAGCTGAAGTTTAAGCCGTAATATCGCGATGGATGAGAGAATAGGTAAAGGGTTACCAAAGGGTAATACACTTGATAAATGACCATTATTTTCATGGGAAGATCTATTAATAAAATCTTGTTTATTATATTACCGTATACATAAACATATAAAATACGAGAAGAAATTATTCATGTTCCTTTCGCAAGGCTCATGTTCTTTTCTTGAAAAATTAATGATCTACTTTTCTCTATCTCTCTATATCTTTTCAATTAGGTATACTTAAAACTATAGAAGAAAAAAGAAAAGAGAAGAACAAATATTGAACAAAATAGGACGAATCGTCGAACGACATTTATCGTTTAAAGTCGCGCGTTATTGATAAATAATAGAGTTTGACGATCGAATAAAATTTGTCGGAGTCTCGGCGAGACATAAATTTCTACAAATTTGATTCTCATATTGGTAAACATATGTAACATGAAAATGCGTTACGGGTTCGCTGAACCTGACAGAATCCTTCTACACGAGCTAGCTCTGAGCACGGAGGCAAAGCACGGAACAATGCCAGGACTCTGTAGGACTCGGTAGAACTCGACAAGAGTTTTCTCCTGTTTCTATTGCACCGGACTGTCATTCGTGACGTTGAACCAACGCCATCCAACGAAATATTTTTCGACCCAGTTGTTTTCTCCCCTTCAGAGATTTTTCATCTGGCTCATGACGTAAAACACGATACGATTATACTCTATTTTTTTTTTTTTTTTTTATTATTATTTTTCTTTTTTTATTTCTTTTTTGTTTACCTTCGATTTGTTTATTCTTCTTTCCCTTTTTTTTTGTTTTTGCCTGTTTTTTTAACCACCCCGAGGAAATTATTTCTTCCCCTTTTCTCTTATTTTTTTTAATATTTTTTGTTTATTTATTTATTTTTTCTTTTTTTTTTGTTCATCATTCTTTTTCGACCAAACAAATCGCACTATTCACGCATGGCTTGTACTGCTTTTGATGTGGTAATATTAATCCCTCGTTTTTATTTTTGACTTGATATTTAACATTCTCTGCATTTATCAATTAAATTGAGGTAAGAAAGAGAGAGAGGGGGGGGGGGGGAATTAAAGGATGTTCGAACATCTATCACTTATACATTTACAATTATCATCATATTTATAATTATCATTATATTATATAATACTTACTATTATTTTATTAATATTATTATCATTATTATACTATTATTATTTCCGTATTATTATCATCGTTTAATTTCTATCTTTTATTTACATTATGTTTTCATTTTTACTTTTATTAATAATAGAATTACTTTAATTGATAGTAAAAAGTGGGAAAGAGAAATCTTTCGTTCTTTCATTCTTTCTTTCTTTCTTTCTTTCTTTCTCTATTTATTTATTCATTTATTTATTTATCTATTTATTTATTTATTTTTCCAGCGAAGGATGTTTGAAAAACAGAAAATTACCGTTTAGAATATCAAGGTAATAATTTATAAAACTCGGCGAATTTTATAAGAATGTAACGAGGCGAAGAGCTCGGTGGTACGGGGTATGGACGATGTTGTCGAGAAGAAATTACTTAGCTGCATTAAAATCGTTCCCTAGAGGGTTGATGGATAGGGTAGCAGAGAGATTGAGGGTCTTTTTTTACCCCCTTCTTTTCTTACTCTTCTTGTTTTCTTTTCTTTATTTTTTTTTTTACCTTTTTTTTTGTTCCTTCTGCGAAGTCCTTTACCTAAGACAACGCATACAAAAAACATGCCGACGACGACGACGAAAACGAGGACGAGGAAAGTATATAACGTACCATATAACGAACTTTCGGTGTGGAATTTTTGCTCTATCCGCGAGCATATGTACGCTGCACGCGCGTAAGAAGAAGACCCAGTGTGTATACGAGAAGAGAGTATAACCTGTTGCTCTAGAGAATGGAAGGACGAAAAGGGCCATTAGAACGTCTCCTCCTCGTATCGTACAGGAAATTGCTTTGTTACCGTAATTTTACTTTGGGAATTGGTATCTCACTCACTCACTCATTCTCTCTCTCTCTCTCTCTCTCTCTCTTATATACACGGACGCATACACGCACGTACACACACTTAACATTGAATGTTTAGGAACGATTTCGAGGGGCACGCGAATCGTCGTCAAATTATGATTTAAGGCCACTATAGTAACAACGATCGAGAATCGAGAAAACGCGACTCGAATGTTTCCAGCAAGAAACGAGATGGATATAAAACGTTTCTGTTGAAATCCTACGAGGGTGTTCGCTCGAATATACCAGATATTCTTCTACGACCTCTTCTACAAATACAAATAAAATCGTTAAAAGCCCAACGATCGAGTTAGTTTCTTCGATCGACGTTACGTGAGATGCCGCAATTCGGCAACGTTCGAGTTGATCACGCGAGCTCCTACGGTAAATTTATTTATCATTCGCGCGCGAGGACGTTAGTGGGAAAAATTAAAGTGAAAAAGAAGAAGAAGACACGTAATTACCGTCTCTCTCTCTCTCTCTCTCTCTCTCTCTTTCTCTCTCTCAATGTCTGTCTGTCCGTCTTTGTATTTCTCTGGTTTCTGTTGATGTCGCGTTATGAATCCTTAAACGACTCAACGTACGGGCGATTAACTAAACGTTAAACGAAAATTCGTCGTTATACTCGAGAAAATTGTATAGAAGACGCACAGCATGCGTTTTACTTAAAATACTTAAGAGGTACGTGTCTGGTAACATTTACCTAGAGTAAATTCCACGAATCCTAGAAGGACAGTTGCCAAGTTAGCGAAAACAACTAAGAACAGATCCCGGTCTACGTTGTACCAGGATCTTCCGAAAGATTTATCTTGTACATATCTTTCGAAAGACGTTTCCGTTAGTAAGATACATATACATATACATACATACATACATACATACATACATACATACATACATACATACATACATACATACATACATACATACATACATACATACATATATACAATCCTGTTTCCGTTTTCGAAAGTAAAATCTCACTTGTTGACTTCTCCCATTCGAAATTGTACGAGGAAAATCTTAGCTTTTGCATTCGAATGTCTGCCCCGAACAACCAAGGAGAGAAAGAGAGAAAGAGAAAGAGAAAAAGAAAAAGAGAGAGAGAGAGAAAGACTCTGGCAGGTGCGATTTTGATTCCTGATGCGAGCGTGTGGTCCATCCTGGATTAGACGTTTAAGCTTAAGTATGTGGTAGTGGTAGTGGTAGTAGAAGTAGACAAAGAGAGAGAGAGAGAGAGAGAGAGAGAAAGAGAATAGAGGTCACGACAAAGTTTATTTATAAAGGCTGAACTTTGGAACAACAGTGAAGGCACCAGTAGTAGTAGGAGCGGCAGCAGCAGCAGCAGCATCACCACCACCACTACCACCACCACCACCACCACCACCAATACCAGTACCAGCCACGCTAAGCTCTTCGCTCGGCTAAACTTTCCAGACTTCTGCATTGCCATCGATTGTGGACCTGCGCCAAGATCTCCTTATCCTACATAATATTTTACGAGAGTGTTCTCCTTGTTTTGCGCCTGTGCCGACCGACCGACCAACCAACCGACCGAACGACCGAACGACCGAACGACCGAACGACCGATCGACCGATCGACTGAGAACTATTGATTCGATGGTGAAACAAAAATTTCTCTCTATATACTCTTTCTCCTCTATCTTCTCCTCACTTTTTTTGTAATCTTTCTCACCTCCCCCCCCCCTCTCTCTCTCTCTCTTGCATTTTCTCTTTATTCACCGTCTATTCTCTCCTTCCTTCTATTCTTTTTCTATCTATCTCTATCCCTTTTCATTTCTCTCTCTCTCTCTCTCTCTCTCTCTCTCTCTCTCTCTCTCTCTCTCTCTCTCTCGCTGCCTATTCTTTCTTCATTTCTTTCTGTTCTTTTTTCTATCTATCTCTTTTCTTTTTTCTTCTTCTCCCGTCCCTCCCTCTCTTCGTTTTTATCTTTATTCTCTCTCATTTGTCTCTCTCTCTCTCTCTCTCTTTCTTTTGATCTTTTTCTCACTTTTCTATCTCACTTTTCTATCTGTCTGTACGCGCAAAAAGGATAGCTAAGCAAACAAGGTAACCGATAAGCGTAGCATTATTATTTTCCTTTGTATGTGTGCTAAAGCAGTATCTGGAGTGATCGAACGATCGACTCGAATATACGAGAGAACGATCCAACAAAGACGAGGTGCGGGGGCGGGGCGGGGGCGGGGGCGGGGGTTTCTCTACGTTTTTCTTCGAGGTACTGGATGAAGCAGAAAATTGAACGACCGTGCTTGCTTTCCGTTTCGTTCGAATTATTAGAGATGGTTGGCCGTGCTATTCTCTTTCTATCCGTGTATATCTAAGAGATCCCTGAAACAAAGTATTTTTCACAAAGATTGAGATGTTTACATGAAATTATTCTTCCTTCATTCTTTCTTCCTGTTTTTCTTCTTCATACTTATTACCACAGAATAATAGGATTATTTTTCGATATCGCAAGATGTCCGTACTCACGCGCTATTTTTTTTCTTTTTTTTTTTTTTTTTTTTTTTTTTTATTAATTGTTAAATAAAATTAAAAAAAAAAATAATTCGAATACAATAATGATGTCGACAAACGTCTCGTCGATTCTACGTCGAATCGTAAAATCGACGTGACGAATGATATAAATAAAATTCTAAAACGTTCCGTTCTCTCCTTTATATTATACCTCTTCATACATAACGCGATATTTTCCATTATAATTCTCTCTATGAAAATTAAATACATATTTTATACGATATCTAAAAGAAATATTTTCCCTATCGTTGTACATATAGACGATGTATTTATCGTTCGAAACAGCAAAACAATTTTTCTCGAAAGAGTATTTCCCGTATATCTCGTCCCTTACGCTTGAAGATCCACATTCACGCGTTTCCATTAAAATTCCTTATCATGTAAATGCCTTGGAGATATGTCACTTTAACAGAAGGGACACGTTGACGGGAGTTAAATAAATTTTATCGTCTTTCACTGGTTCTCTTGTTTAAGGTTTTAGGTAAAAACGTCAACGGATTTTCTTTTGTGAACGCTCGTAAACATTTAAATCTATATCTATTCTCTTGGCTGGCCTCGAAAACGCCGAGAGAGAAAGAGAGAGAGAGAGAGAGAGAGAGAGAGAGAGAGAGAGAGAGAGAAGGAGAGAGGATTCAATCTTCTTCCTTAACATTTGAATCAGGTTTTCACCCGTTCCTTTATCCCTTCGAAATTCGTTGCCTTCTCAAGGACTAATCGTTATCTCGAACCAACTTCGAAGGTTTAACCGTACCGCCAAAATAGCTCTTAAGAAGCTACTAAGAGCCTTAAGAGCCACGAAGGAATAAAGATCTCTAGCACGCGGATGCAGGACGAATTCTAAAACTTCTTAGCGTATTCGTATATCTATCGTGTGAATCGTTTCATTTTGGATGTTAACTCAACGAGATTATCTATACATTTTATCTTCTCCGGCTCTTTCTTATACATACATACACATATATATGTGTATATATATATATATATATATATATATATATATATATATATATATATATACACAGTTATAAGCGTGAAGCAATTCACACGATAGAGAATACGCTAAGAAGTTTTAAAATTCGTCCTGCATCCACGTCCTAGGAACCTTTATTCCTTCGCGGTTTATATATATATATATATATATATATATATATATATATATATATATAAATTGAATATTATTATTAATTTAATTGTACTATCGAAAATTAACTCGATCGATTAACATTCCTCGAGTACATTTTTCTTGTTTCTTATTTTTTTCTTTTTCTTTTTCTTTCATTTCTTTATTAACTTTCTTCCAAATTTGTAGAACAAAAAAATTAATACCCTTTGTCGAGAAAATATTGGAGGGAAAAGATTTGCCCGTAAAAAATTAATTTCATTTAGCGGGTTGTATCACAATAGATTAAGTATAAAATTAAAATTATATTAAACGTTGATGTACCGTAATTACTACGTTAATCACGTTTATTTAAGAATCAACCTTTAACCGTCGTTATGTTCTATATGTTCGTAGATAAAATTTAACGCATATGCAAACGTTGTTTCAACGTTAATCAATGTTATATTTCTAATCACTATGGATACAATATCTTTTCTACTTTATATCTAATATCTAATAATAATAATAATAATGATATTTGTGAAACGAAAACGATGTACCGGGGTGTAATATGATTCATATGAAATCATTATTAATATAAATTCCTTTAGATTATAATGATTTAAGAATTAATTAAATAATCTTACTTAGAAGGAAGATTTCAACGATACCAGGGAGACTAGCATTTGTCATTGACATACAGAACAATGTCAGCGAGTGAGATTAGATGGATTCACTGGCCGACGATGACGAATAGCCGAATAGGACGATGATCGACGAACGATGGATCACGTCTCTGTTACGAAATCAAATTTAGTATCTAACATCCTATGTACTAGGATCGAACAAGTGAGAAGATTTTGTTCGAACTTTTAGAACGTTGTACATCCTAAAAGCATGAAATAGGAAAAAGAAGAAAAAAAAAGAAACAAGAATTCACGCTTCCAATTCTTTCCATTTCTCTTTTGTCAATAATAGTATCGGATCGTTCGACATTTTACGAAAGGCCATAACTGATAATTAACATAATTAGGATATAACGAGAACGAGTTATCGTTTAATTTCAACATAAAATTAGTATTCATCGATCTTATTGTACGTAACGAACGATATGAATTATTTACCGGTCTATTTTATTTTACGAAACACCTTGTATAATTATCATATCGATGATTGCTACGTAATAGGATAAGTTGCGATTGGATTCAATGATATGCCGTTTAAATAATTATGATAAATTATACCGTAATTTATTCATTGATACATATAACGATTTTAGAATTTATTTTCAACGAACGATTTTAATTGATATCGATCGTGGAAAATTAACTCGACATTCGATCGGACGTAGAATATTTTGTGTTGTTCTTCGTCGTAAATAAATACGTAATTTAAGATGAAATACGGACGAGATGAAAGGATATCGTGTTGAATGAGAGACGAATGACGAAATGAAAATCGCTGAAACATCATCGAACGTTGCTCGTCATGTTCGCAGATAGGTGAACCGTTTAAATGCAAATCTCGATCGTGAATCGCGACTAGACGAGGATCGTGTCAATGTCTCTCTGATAGTTCAACCACACACGCTCGGCGATCCTTATCGGAGAAACGACGAACCAATCCGACCTACATACCACTGCGAACGTTTCACAAGGATCTATCATGAAAATTCTAAGATGTGTTCTATATCTCCATCGTAGGAAACGTCAGGTTTCGTGATAGATATCCTAACGGTTCTTATTCAACGTTTTTATTTTATTTCATATACCGATCGAGTAATACATCAATCAAAATTAATCATTAAATCGTACTTCGCACGATCGTTTATTTATTTTATGCAAATTATCATTTTCTATTGTAGAAACGTTTACTTCTCATTATTCCAATCGACAGATCAATTGTTTTCTTATCAAGTAGATTTCTTTTTTATTTATCGCGTCGATTCTTACGTAGTATAGGTAAGGACGAAAGTGATGTTTGACGAAAAGATTTGACATTTCTTTTATTTCTCTTATTCGCAAATCATATCATCGACAAATATAAGTGTAACCGCGAGTAAAATATTAATTCGATGATACTTAATGATAAATTTGTTAAACGAATTACGTACAACGAGCAATGTGCAATAGTAATTACGTGATTATTTTTTACAAATTATAATTCTTCGTAAAAATGTTTACACGGATATATGTATATATATATATATATATATATATATATATATATATATATATACACACGTATAGATTTATGGAAAGGTATGAGTATACAAATATTTTTTTTGTTCTCATTTTTTTTAACATACACCATATATGTACTTACATTTATCTATATCATGTCTAAAAAAATATGGTAGACCGATTAAACGATGGTATATGACCCATCGTATAAATCGAACGACAACGAAATTCGCCAGTTAATCGATTAACACACGATCGAACTAATTGTTCTTATTTAATTAATCAACGTCATACAATACAAAAAAAAAAAAAGAAAGAGAAGTTGACTGAATATGTTCTTTTTTATTTTCGTTTCAAGTCAATAATAAATAATAATGCCGTCATATTTCGTTGAATAATCGTAAGTGCGTTTATTAAAAAATCAAGTGAGGCTATTATTCACTGCAGTGAACAAATTGGTACGATCGACGATCCGTAGCAAATCACCGATAAATGGTGATACACGTACAGTCAGTGACCCAACCAGGTATCCACCTTCTCTCTCTCTCTCTCTCTCTCTCTCTCTCTCTCTCCCCATCTTTCACCCTCTCACTCTTTATTTTCTTTTTTTAACTTTTTTCTATCCGTTACCAACGTCGATATCGCCCATATCCTGTCCAGTGTTTACCGAAATCGATACAGGGAAAATTCAACATCGTACATATATCGTGAGCTTTCGTTCGAAATCCGTTTGGCGTATCATGAAATCGGTCTTGTTAGAAAACGATATATATATATATATATATATATATATATATATATACATGTATGTATATACATATGCATGTACGTGTGATATATATATATATATATATATATCTTGAGAGGGGATGGATAGAACGAGTAATAGGAAGACAAAAGTTGAGCACGTAGCTACCTTTGCATCTTGGATTGGGCACGTCGTAAACGAGAAGTTAGGATTTACATTGTCAGAGGAAAACACAAATTCGTTCTAACTCTTTGTCGTCGGTGATGATAGTTGTAGTTAGTGTTAGTGAGGGTTCATGAGTGTGATAGTAATACTGAGCAAAAAGCATCCGAAGCCGTACCGGTAACAACGATAAATCTACTTCGGCCCGAATTCGGGTTGAACTCGATCGGCGACAGCCGGGGAATACATACAGAGAGAGAGAGAGAGAGAGAGAGAGAGAGAGAGAGAGAGAGAGAGAGAGGAGAGAGAGGGAGGGCAAGAGTGAGAGAAGAGTGAAATGTCTGGTGTCGAGGCAAGCGTTAACGGTTCGGTTGTTCGACCACGATAAATCAACAACTGTCGGCAGTGGGTCCACGGCAAACAGTAACTCGCAATTTCACCATCAACGAAGGATATCAAAGACGGCGAAAATTAAGAACGACGGAGGAACTAAGTCTCTCGATAGTTAACGCCATCCTAATCTCGTTTCGAATTTACATTCACGAAATGTTCCACGATCTTGAGATAATGAACACTCGAACGTTCTTATTCCTTTTATTTCGACGACACCTTCAATGATTCGTACACGATCATTGTTATAAGTATGAAACGATATCGATATAACGAATCAATCGAATGATTATGGGAAATAGTAAAACTAGGAATTTTAATTTTAATGAAATAATACTCATCGGATCGATTCATAAATGAAGGTACTATTTCATTTTAATAAATTTTTTATCTACCTACGTTGGCACCTATTTGTGAATGAATTCAATGTCGGAATCGATTTGTCTACATTTTTGTGCGTTATCTTTATATCTGATCGAATTAATCTTTCTCTACAATAATCGAATATTTATTCGTTTCTTATAAAAAAAGAAATCGTTTTTATCAATAAAAGAGATTAATGTCTAATATATAATGTGAAAATTAAAATGACTTTATGAAAAATCAACTACGACTGAATGTAATATAACATTGATAAAAGGAATGAAATTGAAATCACATTTTTATTTTCTTCAATCTTTAATATCAAATATAATTCCGATCCTTTTACTTTTAATTAATTAAATTATTTCAAAAGATAAAAATTATTCGTTAAGATAATAACAGAAAAGATTGAATAAGGGGACTCAAAGTGAAGATATATATATATATGAAAATCGGAGTTAAGACTTAAATGACATTACGAAAGATTAAATTTAATTCCAGATTACTTTTTTATACCGTGAAAACTCGTTAAGAAAATCTTGGGAGACATTTGAGATGCAACGCAATTAGATATGCAACTTGGAATGACCTGTCAAACTATAATAATATGACGTTATATACAAAGCGAGCGATCACGTCGCTTTGTGCTAGATCCTTCGCTATGATTCAAAGGCACGTAATGATAATCCAGTAGAGACACGGAGATAGAACTATCACATGTCGCATTTTGTCACTGATATTCATACAATGCCAATTAATAACTTATTAATAATGGACAAACATAACAAAATATATATATATATACATTTATTTATTGATTGATTTATTTATGTTCCTCGTAGATTCTTTTTCTTCAAAACAAAAATAGATTTTTCACCGAACTGTCAACAAATCTGCCGATATAGGGTTTACTTTTTCCAGGAAAACCGTATATGGGTTAATAACGAAACATTGATGATCGGAAGGCCGATACCGTATCGGAGGTCGATAGTAAAAGAGAAAACGGTGAGCTAAATCTACCGAACGATCTCCTCTGGAAATTGAAAATGTCTTACGGCTTCCGACGTAAAAGCGATAGTTGATTAAGACGGTGATTCTTATATTGGTTATAACAAAAACGTTGGACTGGTCTAGATATTATATCTTACTCATTGTCAGTGAGAAAATCGATATATTTATGTCAATCAATATAGAACAGAGTTTCTCAACCTATTTGCCGTACCGTTCAATACGTTTCTTTGTAATACGTGCTTTTTGTTTTCTTCTTTTTCATTTTTTGTAATTACGGCCAAGTTACGTATGCAATCAAGAATACTTTTTTAGGAACACGGTAAACCGAAGTCATTATATAATATTTTGAAGTATGCGATTATATTCTCGCGATATAATTTCACCAAGTAACGTATTCTCGAAACCAATTAAACGTTAATTAAATTTTCTCGATATCCCGTGAGACGGCAGCCATCTTGTAACACTGCCAATTAAATATTTAACGCGATACGATACTGATTGAGATACGCATATACAGAGTAAAAGTTATTTCTTGTAAAATAATAAACAGAAATAACGATCCGAAAGTTTGACAGCGGATAAAGGATACTTTTTGGGATAATATCGATAAATTATATATGGATCGATGGATCGATTTCCGTTAATTATTTGAAGCTTCGAAATACTTTCAAGGGCGTTAATAAAGAAACGTTTGATTGTTAGAGTTCTAAAGATATAATACGTACATACGTAGAAAAATTTTTTTAAGTGACCTCGTTTCATAATTCGGAATTCACAATCACTATCAATCGGCATCGAGTTCATACGATTAATAATTGGAATTATTATAATTAATGAACTCCAATCTCCTTGTAATCAATTTTGCAACGAGTCAAAAGAAATACGTCCTTTATTTTTAATGACAATAATGATCAAATGGACCGTTTATCTTGAAAGTGGTGTAAGTCAATTTTTATTAAAAAAAAAAAAATGAGATATCACATAATTTTTGACTAATTCGACGTAAACTTTGTAGATATAACTGGTTAATATTTAACATCTTAAAAAATGCCAATGCTTCGTTCAATTTAAAATTGGCCAATAAAAGAAATTGCGTAGCGATTGATATGCTAACAACGATTGATAAACTAACTTGCACCACTTCCAAAATATACGGTCGCAACATTAATTTGCAGTTACTACAAGTCACACATTAACAGTCAAAGTTTATCGCCATTTTAATCATATATTACAAAATTTCTTTAGAACATTAAATTTCGTAAGAATTACTATGACACGTTGTTAATAATTATAATATATATCTATTCGTTAAAAATTATTTTCGTCATTAAATGAAATATTTATTATGTCAAATAAACTTACACGATAAAAGGGTGACAAAAATATATTTACATACTTACATATATATACATTCTTATTCATATATCTCGGTGTACTTTACTGTAAAATATTTCGTAATATTATAACACCCAAAGAGCAAAGTTTCTTCTACAAAGTATTTTTATAAAGTATAGTTTTTATAAGTATATTTTTATAAATACTTCTATAAAGTATTTTTACCCTCTCTCTCTCTCTCTGTCTGTCTCTCTCTTCGTCGTTATCACAGCTGACATTTATCATGCATAAAATTGAACAGTCACGATGTGCAAACGGACAATAAAAGGAGCTCGAAGCAAGTTAGCCTTACACGAAGGACTTTCTCGTATCGCGTAGAAATTTGTTCTATTTTGTGAGAGTAGTGTGTAGGATTCAGTGATATGGTTGGTGGTCGGTGACACACAGTACTTCCGTTGGGAGCATTTCATTTCAGTACTCGTATCGCGTACGATCGCTACTTTCGTCCAGTCACCTTATATATCCGTACTTATATCTACATTTACTATATATCCATAAATATATACACACACACACATATATATATATACACAAACATATTTCCCGAAATATAGAAGGAAGAAAAAAAAGAAAAGAAAAAAATTGTTTCAAACGTACACATTGTATGGTGCCACGGTAGACACATCGCGGTGATAATTAGTCCACTTTGCGATGACCTCGAAGATAACGTTGACCTATTAAAATGACGTAGAAATTTTTCCAATGAAATCCCATATTCTTTATAACACATTCTTACAGCTAACGTCAAGTTATTTTCGAAAAACCATTTAAACGCGTACTTTGCACATATATTTGTTGATTTAATAAGATCTTAATTTTTTACACAACTAGGTCTGCCGACCTGACCCAATTCGACCCTAAGTTTAGTCGAACCGAATTGACCCATCGACCTTTTCATGTCTCCATGAATTTTCTTCACTTGTACTTTTCCATCTTGTCGTGTCATATTTATTTATTTTATTTTATTTTTTTTTTTTCTTAAAATTAATGTGCCGTCAGAATTAGCGCGCTAGTCCACGCTTCCTTCGTTATTAATAATCGATTTATTCATTTTCCATTCATGCGATACAATTTAATTATTTTTTGAGTTATTTTGAAGCACACAAAGTGATACTACCATCGAGCGATACCATTACGAGATGATTATTTCAGCCAATAATATATACGTCGGAGGTCGTTAACTAGAATCATGCAAATGGTTCATACGGAATAAATGTATGAATAGGTCATACATATGACCATCATATCAATGGTATCGAGAAAGATTCGTTATAATCAACACGCATAGATGTATAATAAATAATATAGGATTCAAGTTAGAAATTTTATTTATATATATATACATACGAAATTATATATATATACATACGTAAACATTGTGATCCAGAGGAACGACTAACGTATACCTATATGTCAGAAACAAGCCCGAGGTTTCAGCAGCTGACACTGTTCCTTCGAACTTCCTGATCCAGAAGCAATTACTATGAAAACATGACCGACACACGTGGTCCATTATAACACGACCTCTCGTTGCCTCCTAGTTCTTATTCTTCTACGATCTAACCGACATTCATGACTACCGTTGAAAGTTTCAAGACTATGAGAGAATCGACTTAGCTATTAACTTGACATAAACTTTCGTTCTCGTCCTATCGGAGTTTACATATTAGAATTATTATTAAGGAAACAAATTTGCAAATATATATATATATATATATATATATATATATATATATATATATATATATGTATGTATGTAAATAGTAAATATATAAACATTTATATTAAATAAACCAGATAAAATATAGTGTATATTGTATACACAATACGATTTATTTTAGTTTATTAAAAGAGAGTGAGAGATAGAGAGAGAGAGAGAGAGAGAGAGAGAGAGAGAGAGAGAGAGTATTAGAAACAATTTGATAATTAATTTGTCGAGTATATTTATTTTTTCGTCTTTATCGTATTGCATTTAGAGTGTAGTTAAATAAAGCAATAATTTGCATGAGCGACCGCATGAGTAAATATCGTATACCAATATGATCGACACGTGACTAGTATATCGGTTATAAATAAATAAACAAATATATGACAAACAAATATGATTGGATAGATAGCACTGTTTGAGATCGATAGAATATCCATTCAATCAGTATGAAATGTTTCGAGATAGTGTAAACGTGTAAAAATCTCTTGAATAAAAAGTTGCTACAAAATCGTGTATCGTTCAATGTTATTTAAACGATACATCGAATAAATCAAATGAAAATGATTTGAATTGGGCCGAACGAGTGACGACGAAATTTGTATTACTTTTAAATATAAATAAATAAACAAAACTGTGTACACTTAATATTAATGATTCTATAAAATATTCTCTTATATGTTATCGAAATAATCGTGGGTACATGTTTGTCAATGCATGTGCATTATCGTTCCGTTTGATACAAATATTTGGATATTGTCTATATAAAGTATTAATAGATAATATTTATACACACATCATTATATTTTATTTTGATGTTTCATCTTAATACATACATACATATACATACATACATACATACATACATATATATATATATATATATATATATATATATATATATATTTATATATGTATACATGCAATCAAATAACAAATAGTATTGGTGATACTCTCAAAGTATAAAGCTTATTGTTCTCTCTTTTGGGATCGTCGGCAACGATTTTCATCGAATCATATACATACATATATAAAGGGGAAAGCCATGATAGGGACGTGCACGTGGAAAGTAGTGGTTTGGGCTGCAGGGATGGGGTGGAGTGGGGGGAGGGTAGTAGCTCGGGAGTAGCACGAGAGGGTTGTACAAACCGAGACAGGAAGAGAATGTATGGAGAAACGTTGGATAAAGATATCAGCGTTCGGAAGAGTAAGAGAGAAAGAGAGAGAGAGAGAGAGAGAGAGAGAGAGAGAGAGAGAGAGAGAGAGAGAAAATAAAGAGAGAAAAAGAGGAAGAGAGAGAGAGAGAGAGAGAGAAAGAGAGAAAGTGCAAGCTTCCATTGAACTTGTCGGCAGATAAATAGACATTGTATATAACGTCGTTCCCGCCCTTTTTGCGTCGACGGTTGCGGACGTCGACCAACCTGCGGCGTCTGTGTCCGTATCTGTGTCCGTGTATGTTTATGCGTTTATGTATGTGTCCGTGTCTGTCGATGAACCGCGAAATCCGCGCCGTCCGCCGTTGTGACGTGCGAAACGATCGAAAAATACAATCTCGGAATACAATTGCTGGGCGAACGATCGGATCTATTCGTACTGTTGGTAGCTCGTGCATGCTTCCACATCGATCTCTCGCGTTCTTCTTTGCAATAGTAGGAGAGGAAGAGTGGAGTGGGAGGTCGATGGAGGAGACGGCGAAGAGAGGGAACTGGGTGGGTGGGAGAAAAGAAGGAAAAACCGAAAAAAAAAAAAGAAAATCTGAGCGAAACGAATGATATCGTGAGAAATTCTTGACGCCGAACTTACGACTTCGTTTCGTTCGTATCTCTATTTCCTGAAAGTGAATATTCTTTATCGCGCGATATTCGTGCACAAGTGTGCAAGTGTGTGGGTGCTCGTGCGCGTTCTTATGTTTTATTTCGATGAACTATTCGTTTTATTTTTTATGTATTTATTTTGTTGTATTTTATATTATTTTATTTTTTATTTTTTATTTTCTTTTTTAGTTAAGTAACATTCGATTTCTTTATATTTTTAACGGTACGTTTGTTACGTTGATTTAACAATTGTTAAGAGGATTGTTGAATACTCTTCGAAAACTTTCGTTTATGTATTTAGAGTATTGAAATATTCATAATTTTGATAACATAAATATGTTTATATACATACATATACATATATATATATATATATATATATATATATATATATATATATATATTACCAATTGAATTGATAATGAGATATATTGTGTTTACATAACGTTTATCGGCAAAATATAAATCGAGTGCTAATTTGAGGAATAATATTCCTTCTATATATATAACTAACAAAAGTTTTGTTTAACCAATATTGTGTAAAAGCCGGAGAGATTAATTCGTATTCGAAGAATAAATTGAAATTTGTGAAAAAAAAAGAAACAAAAACCAAAAGTTGAAAACAAAAAAAAAAGAAGAAAGAAGAACGAACAATCTCGGGATAAAATAAATTGGATGGAATCTATTTCTTCTCTCTATTCCAAAGCAGCACAATTTTTCACGCATTGTATTCACTGTGCGAAGATAAATAATGATTACCTTATGCATGGGTGTATGCGTTCGGAACGACCAGAAACATTTTCATTTACATTTTACATTGTACATTTTACATTTTACATTTTCCAACCAACGCGTTGCAGTCGTTTTCGTTTGTTTGGAGATACGTCGATGGATATGAATTTGTATAAGCGTATTTACGAAGTACCATAGTGTCGTCGCACGCTAGAAAATAAAGACCCTTTTTCAAACGGGACAGCAATTCTCCATTTACGGTGTTAAACCAAAAATGGCGTGTAAAAAGTGCCAAACTAATATTACCTACGTCTTTATTCATTTTTTCTTTTTTTTTTTTCTTTCTTTCTTTCTTTTCTTCCTCTGACGTCGATTTTGATAATACGAATAACGCGTTACGTCGACGCACGTGGACACGAATTTGTGTAAGATTTTTTTTTCCTCCTTTTCTTTTTTATCTTTTTCTTTTCCTTACGAAAATACAGTCGCGTCGTCGAACGCACACAGAAACGAAGTGCTTTACAAGCGAGATAACAACGGTCTGCCATTTTTATTTTTTTCTTCGTATCGCATTAACTATAATGATACGAGAACGGAGAGAGATTTTCTTCGAAAGATAACGCGAAATTATTCGCACGAAATGCATTACTTTTTTCCCTTTCTTTTTTCTTCCTTTTCTTTTCTTTTCCTTTTCTTTTTTCTTTTTTCTTTTCATTAAACGTTCAACACGTCCCTGTCGGGACCTCTTTCAAATTGTAGGACGTAGATTCAAGTACGTCGATTGAATCATCCGTTCGAAGCTATTTCTTTCGATCGATTACGTAGGATTTTTATCAAATTCGTTCATTCATTTTTCAAAACGGGATAAAGGTTGAAGGCGAAAAACGTGGTAAAAGGAGTGGATTGGTCGCGGTCGAAACGAGCTTGGTGATGCCGTGGATGTTTGGCGGGTGAGGAGAGGGAAGGATCGAAATCGAAACGTTTCGACTGTCTCTCAGTTCCCATTAAAGTCCTACATATCGACGATTTAATCGAATCAAACGGCAAAGTTTCCGTTCGGCAACTTGCCCGTGCTTCGTGAGAATCCGAACGTGGGCCGACTGCGCGAGTCGGACCGTGAACCGCGATCCACGGCATTTCACAATTTACCTAATGGCACGTACTGAGAATTCTGATAGCCATTATCATCCTATCCTCCCCCTCCACTCACCTCCCCTCCGCCTCCCTGAGATCTTCTTGCTATTCTGTCGCGTTCGCACGTACGACCGTTCGAGCGTACCGCAAGATAATTAGTTGTTGCGTTAATCCTTCGAATGGTTGATAGAAAATCGGAAAAGGAAGACGGTGAAACCAATGGGGACGACGAAACGGTAAATATACAAAATTTCTTTATCCTTTTAATCGAGGTAGATGATGGGTGGAGGGCCGGAGACGATGGGGAACGGGGGCTGAGAAGAGAGGAAGAGGGAAATGTCAGTTTATTTTCTTTTAAAAATCGCAATTAAAAAAGATTAAAGTCGGAGAAGTTATTTGATAGGTGTTATAAGATCAGAATTATTAATGACAGATTTCAGATTTTTTGTTTTAATAATTAATGAAATCGCAGATCTTTCGATAATTAATGAAATTGCAGTTATTTCGATTAAAAATTCTTTTTCTTCTTTTTTTTTTCTATTTGGTTATCGTAAAGTTATATAAATTAAAAATAATAATAACGAATAAATCGTGCTTTCTTTCAATGTCTTTCTTTCGTCGAATCGACGGATGCGATAAAATAGTAATATCGGTAATTCTAATGTTAATACTTTTATAAGATTAGAATTATGAAAGACAGATTTTAGATTTTTCGTTTTGATAATCAATGAAATCGTAATCATTACAGATATTTCGATTGAAAATTGTTTTCCCTTTTTTCGTTTTGTAAAGTTATATAAATTAAAAATCATAATAACATAATATAATTGAAAGATGCGATAAAATAGTAGATCGGTAATTCTAATGTTAATATTTTGAAACTGCGTATAATTAGAAAATTTCAAGTATTTCGTTAAATGAGTAGAGAAATGGTGGCAATTTGTTAATTATAATGAAATAAAATTTTATTTCTTTTTTTTTATCGAAAGAAAAATTATAGTATTACTTGCAGTAGTATTTAAAATTATAGAAAGAGAGAGAGACAGAGAGAGAGATTGTGTTAGTTATTTATAACATATACTAATAAGATATTACTAATCTATATTGCAATAATACTCTAATCAACATATTGTACTTTACATATTGAAAAAGAAAATGTAACTGTTTTGAAAAAAAAAAAAAAGTACAAATACTTCACGTATAGAAATCATTCGAAATATTTGTAGAAATGTGTTTACACGATTGAGAAGTAACACATCGATGCACCTGCAACTGATCGGTTTGATATATCCCCGATAAATGATTATATTCCGATCAAGATAAAATAAAATCAATGAACGGTTTATAAAATGTATGTTTACGATAACTGATACCCACGTAGTCTAGCCCTTGTTTTACCTGTTCTTTTCATGACCGGTTACTGTAACGTATACTATAACTTTTGTGCAAATTAACTCGCAACCCATACACGAGATCCTTTCAAACGTTTCGATTCGACCCTTTTTAGAACGTACACCCACACATTCATGTATGTATATGCATATATATATATATATATATATATATATATACACATATAGATACATACATACATATACCTACATATAAACGATGAGAAAATAACGATGTGCTTCGTTATTCGAGCTTTATTCGTTGTCTACGTAGAGAGAGAGAGAGAGGGAGAGAGAGAGAGAGTGAGAGAGAGAGAGAGTGAGAGTGAGAGAGACAACTTTACCGTTCAGAGTTGGATCACGTTCGAGTTAAATTACCCACGCATCGTCAGTATTAAAAACACGTCAACACAGTAACTGGAAATCGCAATTCTCCTACGTACATATATCATATCAACCGAAACGTCAACGTTTGTTATCATTTTCAACGCTCTCGAAATAAAATGGCTAGCGGTTTGCCATTGATCCTTACGAGTATACACACATTAACTCTTTCATTATGTCGAAGAATAATAAATAACGATAGAAAATACGAACGTTGTTACGTGAGAACCGAGTTACGATAACAAGCATTATTATTAACTATTTAAAAATGTATCTCTATGGTACAGTGCAAAGTATTCCATATTCGTTGTATTTATCATATATTTACGCTTATCAATAAAGTCAACAAGTATATTACTAATAGACAATTTAATTCTTGCTTATATATTTCATCAACTTCAGGTCTGTCACGATTAACAATAAATGAAAGAAAAAAATAAATAAATAAATAAATTGATCCAAATGTGTATTCTACTCAATACGCACTAACACAATAATCTTAATGTGTACGTGCGTGTGTACGCGGGCCCGCGTATGTGTGTTTGCGTGTATCTAATAGATCGAAACAATTAATTTTCTTTCGTCTTCATTATCGTTCTCGACATTGAAAGATTAAATTCGAAAACGACGAATTCACACCGATTTAGCGATCACTCTGGGATTCTGTATTATTCGGCAAACGTTCGTTAAATTTAGCGAATTTATAAATGAATGAACGCCATATGTTACTCCCGTAGTTTAATCAATCACGATGCATTAACATGGACGTCTCTGAGCTTTCATCGTCCCAACAACTACGTGTCTTCTCGAAATGTATTTTCAATGTGACCGGTCAGACATGATTCATCGGCTAGGCGAACTAACTATCGCGTCGTCGATCGACTGCTTATCAAGGTGAAACCAGAAATCAGAACCAACTCGGGATTATTCGTGTCAGTCTCTTTCCTAAATGATGGCTCTTAACAAATCGACAGATAACGCTAGATAAATAGATTCGTTATATACGCTATTCAACGTAAATCGAAATTGTTACGTACGTTCGATATATTTGGGGGATTACACAAATACGATAACAAAAATTGTTTTGTCGCTTAGATATCGTTTTTCAAAAAATAAATAATACAATTTTTCGAAGATCGTATCTTTGCATGCGTTTATCCGCGATTTTATTTTGATGTTACAAAGCGTAGTGATAGTACGCAGAGTGCGTTGGTATTTTCTTCATCGATTGGTGATTTTCCCAAAGATCGACGATTCATTTTTCGATGGAAATTTGTAGGCATGTCGAAGATTGTGACCTTGGAAAATAATTTACAAATATAACGTAAACACGTTTAATCCGATAATTAACGTTCCATTCGTTTAATTTTACCCGTTAAAATGTATTAATCGATTTTTCAATGCATTTTTCAAAAATAAACTGAAGTCGATAATGATGCGTAACAAATAAAATCTAAACTAAAATAAAGCAATGGAGAAGCCAAATAGTAGTTAAATAAAGATATAAAGTGATACATGAACATTCGATCGATCATAACCGTGATTTATTCGTCGTATTTACGCGTGGACGTATGTAACGTCGCGATGCATTATTTAAACCCAAACGAAAGATAAAACGAAAGGACACTAAATAAAACTCAAAACCGATGTATAACGACGAAGTAGCTACACGAATAAGTTGGATACAAAATTGGAAACTAGAAAAAAAAAAAAAGGAAAAGACAGTGGAGAATCATTTCCCAATGATCGATCTAATCGATCGACAATAAATTAAAAACTAGATCCCGAATCCAACGACAACGGTAATCAAAACTATCGTAATAGGCATGACGACGGAAGACAACCACACCAGTTCATTGAAATTAAACGAAGAACGACATTGATTTATCAATATGTCGAAAGTTCCTTTTTTAAAATTATATCCTTAATCATCATCATAATTTCAAAGGATCGATCGAAATCGTTTCGGTGAGAATGAATAAAATAATTTTACTAAGGGAGAGAATAGAATGGGAACTAGAACAAATCAATGCTGTCGATACTAAAGCTGGATGAAATTTAAATAGACGTAGAGAGAGAGAGAGAGAGAGGGATGGATCAATCGATCGATCAAAGGTGCGAAATAGCCAACGAGGGATCGTTTTTGGACGGCTTCGGATTTTCCGTTAGACGTGGGCCTTCCGGTGTGTGTTCGGCCCCCTACCCTCCCTCCTCCCGTCCCACTCGAGGATAGGGTTTGCGGCTATCCACTTCACGGACGGACGGCATGAACTCATATATTTTACGGCGGAGCGCAGTAACTAACAATTCCTAGTTTGCGGGCCGCCGCTATATTTTCGTCAGTTCATTCCCCGGGGCACTCTGGGAACCGCCGATTTATTGCCTCACGGCTCTGCACGCGCGTTACCTTAACGCGCGCCCGTCTCGGGATGCCCGGGATTCTTAGTTAACATAAAACCGGATAGAACGCGATTATTCACCTCGCGGGATCGTTCGCGCGAACGGGGCCTCCACTTTAAAGGCCGTGCCAGCAACGTGCGAGCAACGATGAAACGATAAACCGTGTAAACCGACTTATGTACGTGCCGCTGAATTTTCCCTTTAACCGCCGCTCTCCTTCGCGGAACAACCAGTCAGACCTCTCTCTCTCTCTCTCTCTCCCTCTCACCCACCCATCATACCTCACCTCACCCAACTCCGCGCCATACCATCCTCGCACTCTCCCCACACCACCCCCAACCCCCACTCTCAGATACCTTAAGTACCTTACCCCCGTACCTATACCAACCTCGCTACTACTTCTTGCGTTACCTTTTCCTAGAGTGTTAAATCTTTTAGGGAGATTAGACAGGAAAACGAACAGGTTAACGGTGCTAGGAAAGACTTTTGTCTGTTATCTCCACGGTTGGGATCTCGAATGAAAGTATAAACGGGTATGTAAATCCCCTTGGGCAAGAGGAGAAGAAAAAAAAAACGGAAAGAGGAAGAAGGAAAAGACGGAGAGGAAAGAAGGAAGAGGAAGAAACGGAAAAAGGAAAGGAAAGAAGAAGGACGAGGAGGCAGAGAAAGGGCGTGCGTCTAATAAAACGTTCGTGGCGTCTTGGTGTCTCGACGAAGCTTATACGTAACGAGTGGTACGAATAACCTCTTGAGAATTAGTTGACATCTTAGGTTAGCTTAAAGGTAGAATAGCAAATTGCAAAGCTAATGGAAAGCGTGCCGAAGTGATCTTATCTCTTGGTATTTTCACTTTGGTTACGGAGAAACAGATTGTTCTTATAATTTTTTCTTTTTCTTTCGTTTTGCTTTGTTTTTATCGCTCAATAAGCGCTTTGTTCGAAGATTAATATTTAATTTAGATCGAGTTTCCTAATTTTTCTTTTCTTTTTTCTTTTTTTTTTTTCTTTTTTTTTTTTTAACTTGATCTATACTTTAACCCTTGCACCTTACGATTTGTTTATTTATTTATCTGTTTCTCTTCGTTCGTTTGTGAGCCAACTCAGATTTGATTTTTTTTTTCTACTTGTTCTTTTTTCTACGTACTAACACAAGATTCATATGAATGCTCGAAACAATTTTCCGAGTGTAACGATTTCTCATTGATTCGTTTCGAATCAGTGAATATGTGACGTCATAATGCATAAGATTGAATAATGTAATTGCAAGTACCATTGATTCATATCGCTTGTTAATTATCTGAAATAAAAAAAAAAAAAAAAGAAACAGAAAAAGGAAACGGAAGGAAGAACGAAAGAAAAGATAGTAATAAACGCGTTTCATTAATAATTTTCGTTGATGAACGTTAGCAATGATCTAAAAAAAAAAAAGGACGTTACTTCGAAGAGAATGGAAACAAAAAAGTTATCAAGAAAGGGAAATGATAAATCATGATCCGTACAGTGTTTAGAGAACTTCGATCGATACCGAAGAATATAGTCGAAAAAGTTGTACTTGCCGTTTACATTCTTCTTGTTCTTTATTTTTTGTATTTTTTTTTTTTTTTCGTATGACTTATGGCTTAATTCAACTTCAAAAAGGTTTAAAACTTCTTTTTATTTCTTCATTCTTTACTTCCTTCCTTTCTTCCTTCCTTCCTTCCTACTTACCTACTAATTCGCAGAAGTTTCCACCAGTATATCAATACACATTACTCGACATTCTAATGAATCTCAAGCGATAATCTCAGGAGTCCCTCAAACACCTGTTTCCGACTTGTTACCCTCAAATATGATTTACACCGTTAGTACGTTGGCGATTGTTAATACCCTCATTTCCGAATCAATTTTGCACATATCCGATACATACCAGATATCTAATGATTTTCAACAGTCAATGTCAATAACAAATGATATTAAATTCGGGGCAAAATTTTTATCCGTTCCTTTTTTTTTCCAAATAAAAAAAAAAGAACGACGAAACGTGGGTGATAATAAATTTCTCGTTTAAAAAAATGTAATTTCTGTCGGTATTAATGATTCCTTTTTTTTTCTTTTTCATTTCTCTCTGATAACTCTTAAATTTTTCTCGAATAAATTGATTCGTATTTATTTCGTTTTTTTTCTTTTTTTTTTTTTTGTATACGCAGATTCAATATTACGCTGTAATAATTCCGATACTGAACTTTACGATTTACGATTGGATTCGTGA
>OU964975.1:3399290-3434290 GCA_918808275.2 Dolichovespula sylvestris
TTTGTTCACTCATTCGGTATTTCGTTTGGTTGTCATAAATTCGAGTAAAATTACGTTAGAACGTATGTATTCGTATTTTACAATTGTATCATTCTGATGTTCATAGAAAATAGATTTGTAACAATAAATTTCTCGTTCGTCTTCGAATCATTCAGATAAATACGAACACACACAGACAGACAGACAGACAGACATGTTTTTTTTTTTTTTTTTTTTTTTAATTGAATAAATATCTGGTATAACGAATTCGAATTTCATTCGAGCGTGCCGATTCATCTTGTATTTCTCGTATAATATATTGTTCGTTTTTAACTCATTTCTTGTTTATTTCATATATTTACTGTTAAATGTCGTGTATATATATATATATATATATATATATATATATATATATATATATATATATATATATTATATATCAGTAAGAAGAAATCTTATTACTTACCGTTGTATACTTAATATATATTTCGAAATTTCTTTTTGAAAATATGATGTTCTAATAGCACGTCTTTGATATATTTTTATGTTAAACGGCACTTAACATAATATTAGGAAGAATTAAAGATGGTTCACCGAATCAAATTTTTCGAAGGAAGAAATTTAATGGTTTCTCGTTTGCGACGTTCAAAGAGAAAAATACTTCGACTGGAACAATTGCTGACAGCTACTAAGTTACTACGAGCTGGCTATTTTCGAATTTAAAGTGAGATAAACACAAAGAAAGAGAGAGAGAGAGAGAGAGAGAGAGAGAGAGAGGGAGAAAGCTGACTATCCATCCTGTTTCGTATTGAAGTCATTCTCATTTTCTCAACAGTATCGTACTTTTTCCAAACAAGTCATCTCATCAAAGATTTACTTTGCTCTGCTTTGTACCATGTTTTAATTTTGACGTAATAGAATACTAATTCTCTCTCTTTATCTATCTCTCGGTTTCCTTTTATAAACGTTTTATTTCGTAAGAAACGAAAAATATTGACTCAAAAATAGCGTATAAAAGTGCAGTGATTCTTTTTCTCAGAGGTCAACCTTTAACTGGAAACATTTCAATAAAAAGTGAATAGATTCTGCGATATGCTAATCGGTGAAGATGAAAAATATCCAATTATCACTTATTGAATAAATATTTCCGTAAAAAAGGGATTTTACTTTATAATTATTTGTATATTTCAGAGGAATGACAATAATTATTAACAATATAAACGATATGTATTTATATATATATATATATACAAATTGTATATAAATATATATAATTTTTGTATTATATTTATATAATATAATGTGTATGTATATATATATATATATATATTTATTTTGTTAATAAATATTATATTACCATTATCAGTTAATATATCATTTAATTCCAACTTTGTATTACACGGTAAATTTCGTTAAGTAAGATAGGAACATTGCAAGATATAGTATAAAAAAAAAAAAAAACAAGAAAAAAAAGAAAGAAAGAATTACGAGATAGGACCGTTAGGAAAAAAGAGGGGAAAATGAATCGTTTAATTTTAAAGTGACTTTTAGAAAAGCGCGGTTACCGGTGTGGGAACTTTGAAAACAGAAGCCGCACTGCCGTGCAGCTTTGAGATTGGAGGCGGACTCTAATGCCTTACCAGTGATTGATTACATCTTAAAGTTTGAACTAGCTTCGCTCTCTCGTTTCGTACCACCTTCTCATCCAACCTATACGACTATATCAATGACAGATCTCTTAGGTAGGTGCCGCCATCTTTATCCGCGGCAAATGATAAAACGATTTAGACCTGCGTCGTATCAAAAACGATCTCTCTTTCGACGCTATTACGTTTTTAATCGCGCTCCTTATCTCGCAACCTCCATTGTCAGTTTCCATTACTATCGTGAAAACTCAGTACCATAAGCTTTTTACTCGCGTCTTTTCTGTTTATCTTCCAATAATCCTGTTAATTCGTCCCTCTCGACTCGAATCACAGAGAGCTCGAATTTTTTTCGCGTTTCCTATTTTTTTCTTTTTTTAACTAAACCATTGAAAATTTTATCCTCTTTTAATAATTATATTAACTTCATATTAAAATAATAATTAGATAAATAAAAATGGGATTAATAACAAATGGATAAATAAATAAATATATATATATATATATATATATATATATATATACATATAGACATGTATATATATATTATTAAAAAAAAAAAAAAAAAAATTGTATATTATTAGTTATACTGTACTAATTATACGAAATAATTTACACCATTAATTAGTATATTAACATATTAGATAGTACAGTATTCTCAATGAAACTGTGCAATGGTCAAATGGTATAATTGTATTATTACTTAGTTTATTATAATTACTATATATAGCTATCACATTTCATATAACTATGACATATATACATATATGAGTATTTTACTCTATTACGTAGTAACAATAATATTCTAATTCTTAGTAACAGTAACATGTATTTATTGTTATTTAAAAAAGATTAAGAAATAATTGCAAATATTCCTATGTATGTATATAACATATTATATTATATACATACATGTACATAATAATATACAACATTATAAAAAAGGATATATATATATATATATATATATATATTAATTAAACAATAGTCGTATATTTTTATTCTCATTTTCTCAACAATTTCTCGATCAATAATTATTCGTCTCAATTAATTTTATTCTTAATTAATTACCGTTCTTAAATAAATTATCATTCCCGAAATATTTATTCACATCGATTATAAATAAATACATTGTATTCCCTTTAAACCGCACTTCCATCGATTCTATTTTCAATATGAATCTTTTTGAAGGCATGATTTATTAAGAATTAGAAACGAAGTAAAACGACGAGTAAAAGTCAGTTGTCTCGTTGTTGGCATACTTTTCTATACAGCGAAATATACTCGTACCATCGCAATTTCGTTTCGTTTCGGTATATACCGAACTTACCTACGAATTGGAGGGGTGTGGAGCGGCAGGGGGGTGGGGTGGGGGGTGGAGGAGAATAGACGGCGGCGGTTATAAATCAAAATTCCCAACGACAGGACGAAAACTGGTCGTCGATTTCGGTTCTAGTCGAGTTCTCTGTATTTTTTTCTTTTTTCGTTTTTTTCTTTTTCTATTATACCTGCGCGAACTCCTCCTCCTTCTCCTGCCCCCTCTTTTCCCTCCTCCGACCTATTACTACCACCATCCCCGTTCGGTTCTTCGGCTCCAACCGACGAGACCAGCGTCTAACCCTTTCCCACGTCTCGTAGGCTCGTTTAGTTCGCATAAAATACATTTGCAGTGCGCGCGCCTCGCTTAAAGGCATCCGACTTAATGAAATTCCCTGTGTATTATTCGTTATTAAGAAATATTTTCGACCAAGTACCAGTGCCGCCGTGAATACCGATGTAAAATAACTTTCTCGATGGATAATTTAATTATCAAGTATTAGGTTTATTAAAAAAAAAAAAAAAAAGAGAGAGAGAAGAGAGAAAGAAGAAAGAAAAAGACGAAGTCGTCGTCTCTTACCTTTCAAAGAGCTTTTTGTCCCCCTCTTTCTTTCGTCCTGTTTCTTTTTTTCCTTTTCTCTCTCTCTCTCTCTCTCTCTCTCTTATTCTTCTCCCTCTTTCTCGATACATCGATTTATCTTCTTGTTGTCTCACGGTCTTTCTTTTCTACTGCATTTAAATGCAAAACATTTCAAACAGGAGAAGGAAGAACTTGCGGAATCTTCCATGAGTTTTTTCGTGAGTATCCTCGATACGTTGAATGACGTCCTTCCTTACTTTTTTTGCCAATCCTATGGATGGATAAACGCAGTATGGATACAAGGAATATTTATTAACGATTTATGGATTAATAATTTTCCGTGATATCCTATTCAGCCGATCATATTTTAATCATCGTAGAATTTTCCGGATACGCATGAATTTTTCCATTTTGTGGATTAACAGTTGCGAATATTTCACGTCGTTGTGTGTGTGTGTGTGTGTGCGTGTGTGTGTGCGCAAGCGCGAGTGTGCGTGTGCGAGTGCATATGCGTGAAAGACCATGTCTTGAAAGCACAAATGCCGTTTAAAAAAGGATTAAAATCGATAGTTCGATTATACTTTACGTATTTCTATTTTAAAACTTTTTTCTTCTTTTTTTTTTTTTCTTTATTTATCTTTACATTCAAAATTATCACATGGACGCGATCGATTAGGATTATTTATAAGGAAAAAGAAAGGATCTATATCCATGGCATCTATTACACATCGCTTATTAAATAATTTCTTGTGATTTAAACTAAGGCATCTATTTTTCAAATAAACAGTATATATATATATTTTTTTTTTTTCTTTTTTTTTTTGTTAAATCTTTATATATGCTAATATACGATCGTTATCGATTATCAATGCATTCTTGTCTCAAGCTCCAATAAATGTTACTCCTGCACCATCATGCGTTCATCATCACTATTCTCGTAAATCAATAATATTAATAAAAACGTAGATTTTCATAAGTAATATCCACACAAGATTAGATTAGTACATGCTTAGTAATATTAATACTAATCACACGTACAAACGAAAACGTCTGAATTCTCATAGTGAATCCAAATTTCCCGATAATATACGCTACGTTATTACGTTCAGGTAAGGTTTAGACAATGTTTTATCTCAAAAACAAAAAGTTATATCAATATATGGTACAGATTAGAGACGACGTTAATGAAAGAGCATATTATATTACAAATAGTGCGACAATGTAACACCGATAATTTTCGAACATTTATGTTTGTTAAACAACCGCATTGTCGCGTATCTCCGATGTTCCAAAATGTTTTGACGACGATACTTTTGAAAAATTTCGAGATAAAAGTCTGTGTGTGTGTGTGTGTGTGTGTGTGTGTGTGTGTATTTGTGTCTTATACATATAAAAAGATCTAGCGAAATGTCTCAGTATCTAGAACGTAGAGAGAGTGCAATTCAACAAATCTACTTTGGTAGCAGGTGCACCTAAACTTACCTTAACAATAAGTAGGTATTACAAACTTCTTCCTTATTCTCGCGTTAAACGACTTTATATTTCTCGTTTCTATTAGCGTCTTATTGGACGTCGTTAAACGAGATAAAATACGATAAAGTTTTAATCTTTCCGATCTTACATCGATAATATTGCTTTGCGATATTGATATTATATTTCACGTTTAACGTAGCCCGTTGATTTTTATTTTCACCCGTTTCTTTTTTTCCACGTTAAATTACGAACGGTAACGTGTCCCGTTCAGAAAGTTGCGTATATTAATCGCGTAGTATATTTCAAATTCTAATATTACGTACACACGTATCATTTTACGAAGAATCTTAAGTCAGGAGTCGCGTAATAGTGGTAGGAAGAATGATGATGAGAAAGATAGATAAGAAGAAAGGAAGCGGAGGAGAAGAAGGAGGAGGAGAAGGAAGAGTTGTAGAGACTATTCGAAAAGGGCCAAGGAAAAGGAAGAGGATGAGAAGGTGGTGGTATAGAGAATGGTGCGAAAAGGACCAAGTAGAAGTAGGAGATGGAAGTAGGAGGAGAAGGAGGGGAGGGAGGAGACGTAGAGACTGGTCGGAAAGGACCAAGGAGAATTCGTCCTAAACTGTAATTTGCACGGATCGCGAACCAAGCTGGTGGAACACGAAAACCCTCGGTTGTGCCACTACCCAGATCCTCCCTTCCTCTTAAAATGAAGCTAGGTAAAAGGAGATATGTAGAATGTCACACGAACTGAAGTCACATTACCATACGATAGTGGAACCGTAGATATGTGCATATAAGTATATATATATATATGTGTGTGTGTTTGTGTGTGTGTGTATGTAAGTAGGTATATATAAGTAAGGAATACACAGATATGGATGTAAAGGTGTATATATATATATATATATATATATATATATATATATATATAAACTATATATTTAGTAAGGTCAGACTATTTCGAAGGACTGCGTTGTACATTACCGGACCAAAGGTCCAAATTAATTATTTCCTACTAAGTTCCTCAAACGAGAAACAGAGAAAGAGAGAGAGAGAGAGAGAGAGAGAGAGAGAGAGAGTTTTCGTATTTTCCGAGATCATCCGATCCACGAGGAAATTGAAACATTTCTAGGATGTATATTATATATAAGGATATTTTGGAAATCTGAAGAAAATAACCAATAGTTTACCTTTTTAAAACAAAAACAAAAACAATTTCAAAAAGACCGATTGCTGGCGTAAACGATTACGAAATCAAGGATGACGAACGGCCTTGAAGCTCGAAGGATAAGGTTTTCCATGAGGGACTTTATCCTTATCCCATACGTTTTTAAGTCAAGAATATTAAACCGTAGAAGATGTGAGGGAAGAGATACGACGGTAATACCTCGGAACACCCTTCTCATAGGATGTGGAATGAGAAAGAGAGAGAGAGAGAGAGAGAGAGAGAGAGAGAGGTCGAGGGTCGCGCACGCAAGGGCAAATTTTGGTCGGATAGAGAAGGGTTGCTGGTTCTCTTCGGGAGGGTTGCCCTCGGCTTTGATGACGTCATCATCTGCTCTAATGCTCAGACATTACCGGGTTTAATTATTCCCAGCCTCCGCGAACTCCTTGGCTTTTCGTCGTTCCTCGTTGCTTCTGTGCCGACAGTAATCGCTCGCACCCTTGCCTTTCGACGAGAGAACGAGAAAATCGAGGGAGAGAGAAAGAGAGAAAGAGAAAGAGAGAATGAGAGAGGAAGATAGAAAGAGATAAATGGAGATCTCCGAATGAGAAAAGAAGAGAAAGTGAAGCAGAGTTATATCGAGAGAAAGAGGAACGAAGACAGATACAGAAAAGAATACAGAGAGAGAGAGAGAGAGAGAGAGAGAGAGAGAGAGAGAGAGAGAGAGAGAGAGAGAGAGAGAGAGAGAGAGAGAGATGTATACATATCTGCAGAGAAATTACAGAAAATGTAAAAAGAAAGAAAGATAGAGACAAATATATATATATATATAGAGAGAGAGAGAGAGAGAGAGAGGGAGAGAGAGGTAGAAAAGCTTCTTGCAAAATGCTTGCCTTTTTATAACGTGCCAATGATGGAGATGCTGACGAGGAGAAGCGGCAAGCTACGATTAACGATAGCATAATATCAGCCTCTGTGAGAGAGAGAGAGAGAGAGAGAGAGAGAGAGAGAGAGAGAATACTCTTTTCTCGTTACTCCGCGCTTAACACTCCGAGTATCCACCATTGTGCCAAGGTTTCTTCCTTATTTCTACAAGTTATATTCGCGTCTCTCTCAGAACATTTCTCATTCTGGATATCGGTGGTACCTTCTCAACGATTTTATTACCCTTCATTTAAAATGTATGTTCTTTCGTCGTTTCTAATGGTTCTCTCTCTCTCTCTCTCTCTCTCTCTCTTATTATCGGGTGTTTCTCCATTCTTCTTATCACATCCGTAAATTTTTACAATTCGAAAAAAGAAAAATCTTTAAATATCGTGTCCGCAAAAAGAGAAAGAGAAAAGGGAGATAGATAGAGAGAGAGAGAGAGAGAGAGAGAGAGAGAGAGAGTGAGAGAGATTGTCCTTGAGATCTTGAGATTGTCCTTCTCCCTCTCTCTCTCTCTCTCTCTCTCATTCTCTCTCTCTCTCTTTCTCTCCTTCGAGTTTTCCTTTTGTTTGACTACTTACGAAGGATCTCGAATATTTGATCCGAACGAGAAGGCAATGCTTCATGGAACGTGACGTTTCGATTTTCGCCGAGATTCTTTTCAATATTTTACCGGCGATATCGAGAGAATAGTATCCTGCGTGAGTATCAGGAAAGTAAGAACGAAAGAAAAAGAGAATAAAAAAGAACGAGATAGATAGATAGAGAGAGAGAGAGAGAGAGAGAGAGAGAGAGAGAGAATGAGCGGAAGGAAGAGAGGAAGAGAGAGAGAGAGAGAGAGGAAGGAAGGATATGCCCATATTTCACAAGGACTTTGGTTTCCATGTAATATTGAAATTATTCGCGTGCGTTGCGTATACGACGAAAGTTTTCCAATTTCTATTCTAAAGCCTTCCACTTTTTTGATTACTATTCGATAAACGTATATATAAAAGTATATGTATATGTATACACAATATATGTGTGTGTGTATTTGTGTGTAAATACTTATATCGAAATGACTTTATATGATGAAAATCATTCTAATCATAGTGTACGCATTATCGATGCACATAATAAATTAGACGGCTGTCAAAGTGTCCACAACAGTGATATCGTTAGGTAAATGACACGTGTGTTACGTCATTTACATATTCGATTCTTCGTATTGGATACGCATGTGCATTCGATAACGCTAAATAAATATCTCTATTTCATGCATACAAACACACACACACACACACACACACACACACACACACACACACACACATATATATATATATATATATATATATATATATATATATATATCAGTTAATATGAAATATCGTTCGGCGGACACGCAAAAAAAAGGGAAATAAAAAAGAGTTAAGAAAAGAAAAGAAAAAGAAAGAAAAAATCGTAATAATACAAAAATCAAACAGAGTTTTGTTCGAACATGTTCGAAACTCCATTAGAAAATCCATCGAACTCGTGTACTCGTTTTCACAGTTAGAAAAGACTTTATCAATAATTTCGAACTATCCGTCTTTGTGTCCGATAACTTTCGGAGTTCTCTCTCTCTCTCTCTCTCTCTCTCTCTCTCTCTCTCTCTCTCTCTCTCTCTCTCTCTCTCTCTCTATCAAAGAGCTCAGCACAGAGAATAACCGTCAGCTAATAACTCTTCATCAAAGTCTATGATACCCTTCGACTTTCCAAATCCATCAATGCCAATACTCAGGATATTGATTCCGTGACACCTTTCCTAGAGAAAGAAAGTCTAGAGTTCATAGATCAGGTGACGTATGCATGGTAGGTTCGAGAGACGTTAGATGTATCAAGCTTGTGAATCAAAGAGAGAGAGAGAGAGAGAGAGAGAGAGAAGATAAGATAATATGAACAATATACCTTGACATCTTTCTTGTTTCTAAACAATATTACTAGACTGATTAAAGTTCAAAGTTCGTTATTATTAGTACAAACATATCATTTATATCATTCAACATATAATTTTCGTTTTTCACAGATACGCCTTTTTTGGGACACTTCATTTGAATTTTTAAAATGTCATTCATACTGAAACCACAAGACAAGTTATATCAGTATTATCAAGTTCCATCATTGGAAATAACCTTATTATTTATTACGCGTTTTCAATTAAAGTTCAGAGCCATTTAAACGACTAAACGGAGTCTTTATATAGATATAAATTTTGGTATGAAACGGAAAGATTCGAAAAGATTTTTTAATATATAAGATTTTTATTATAGTTGATTTAATTTTTACAAAAAGTGTATATATATATATATATATATATATATATATATTTATCTTGAAAATTTTCCCAAGTCCTTCTTCTCTTCTTTTCATTTTTAGACAAAAGCTAAAATATAATTCAGTGTCGCATGTAATCGATATATTAAATTTCAATCTTTTCCGAATCCGACCAAACGAAATTTTATAAAAACGTTTTTAAATAAAATCCTCAAAGTTAAATTCATTTTAACGTCTTCGATATCTCTAATAATTTCAAAAATAAGTTATTTGTTACACAATCTCGCCCCTTCCTCCTTCTCTCTCTCTCTCTCTCTCTCTCTCTCTCTCTCTCTCTCTCTCTCTCTCTCTCTCTCTCTCTCTCTCTCTCCCCTCTATTCGCTATGTCAAGGATATACAATACGTATACGTACCTAAGAATACTATCGAAGAAAAAAAAACGTAAATAGTGTCTGTTACTATCACGTGTTCCGTGCTATGTTTTGATCTTTGTCGTTCCCTTTCGTCCCTTCCATCTTATTTATAAAATTATTGTCGATCAGTTCGTGGCAGAGTGAACATCGAACGAAAACGTGAGCTAACAAAGAAATCTTACCTTTAATATTATTCACTTTCAATCGAATTTATATCAAGCACGCGTTTAATCGTACGTCCGTATTATTTCAATTAACCCTCCATAATTATTCGCACGCATAATTTCAAGACGCGTGTTCTAATATTCCGTAATCCCTAGTTTTATTATTATTTCTTTTTCGATTATATCTCATATCATGATGTTACGAATTCGTAACGTCGACGGATCCAACGATCGTTAAATTTACATGAATGGAATTACGGTAGTAGTAAAAGCATGATCCTGAAAATATTGCCGTCGAAATCGATGAATTTCACAATCTAATAACAATAAAATCGAATAACGCGTAATCCTAACGCATCGACCGATCGACGATCTTCATAGTGTTATATCTACGTCATACATACATACATACATATATATATATATATATATATATATATATATATATATATTGCGGATTAATAACGTAACGATAAATAACTCTATTAATGGAATAATACTTTTATACGTAGTAAAGGTATCGTTCTGAAAACGTTATCGTAAGGATCGATAAATTTCTCGAACGTACATTAAAACCGACTCACGTGTAATCGTAACGCGCTCGATGAACCAACAACGAGCGTCGTCTTCGTCTTCGTCGTCGTCGTCGTCGTCACGAATTGTACATCGATTAAGAGAAGGAAAATGGTGGAAGAGAAACGTGGAAATGGCTTGAAACGTTCCAAGAGGAATAATTTACTCTCGCGGATAGCGTTTTGCGGCCACGGTTCGGGGAATCTCATATCCGTCTGAGACGTCTGATAACAGGCAGGACGTAGAAGACGAGAGGATGAGAGGTAAGAGGAAGGAGGGGACGGGGGACGGGGTAGAAAGGGGAGAAGTAGGAGGAGGAGGAGGAGGAGGAGGAGGAGCAAGAAGAGGTGGAGGAATAGGAGGAAGAAGAGGAAGAGGAAGTGGAGTAGGAAGAGTTAGACGTCGACGTTTGGCGCGTCGATTTCAACATTGGCGATATGGCGTCGGTGTTGGCGTCGGCGTCGACGTTGGCGTCGTAGTCGCCGTCGGCGTCGGAGTCGGTTCTCTCGCAAAATATTATAGCTCTGAGCGCGCGTTGCCATTTCCGTGCGCTGATTGGAAATTGTCACGGCGCGGAACTATCTCTGCGCTCCATTGCCCGTCGCGGATATTAGCCGGAAGTACGGCCATACTGGCACGCGAAACTTTTTGATTGCGTTTCGTAAGCGGCTTCAAAATCGAGGACACGGGCTTCACACAAAGCGTACTCGCGTGGATGCGTGGATGCGTGCGTGCGTGCGTGCGTGCGTGCGTGCGTGCATACATGCGCCAAACTTTTCTCGCGTCCGACTATCAAAATCCGTCCATTCACGCATAAATCATTATTATTTCTATCGCGGTACGACGAGGATTTTAACTACTACGTAGAGTTAAAAAGGTTCATTTCTTTTTCTTTCTGTCGTACATACATTAACGCAAATACATATATATATATATATATATATATATATATATATATATATTTCATCAAATTGAAATATTTTTATATTGAAATAATATCGTAATTAATCGTTTCCATTGTTATTGCTGTAGTTAATTTTTGTATTATAATATATTATTATTATTATTATTATTATTATTATTATTATTATTATTATTATTATTATTATTATTATTATTATTATTATTATTGTTATTATTATTATTATTATTATTAATTACTTTATTTTATTATTGTTTTCACGTAATTCGATTATGTCAATTAATCGAAATTGTTATTGCTTTTAGACATAGTTTAAATTTTGCATTGTTTATTTGTTTTGTTTTATCTCTTTCTCTCTCTCTCTCTCTCTCTCTCTCTCTCTCTCTTTCTCTCTATCTATCTCTCTCTCTCTCTCTCTTTTTCTCCTGCAAGGGTTTCATTCTCTGCACCTTCGACAGCTGAAACAGTTTATGCAACAAACGAGCTCGTTTTGAGTTGTAGTTCGAAATAGCTCCTGTTTCGTTCCGTAGTCGAGTTCGTTATTAAACGTTTCCGATGGATCAGCATCGTGAATTTCCAATGAAAAAGTAGTAGACGCTGCTCGTTAACTCTACTACTCTTATTTTATCGGTACACGCAGTTCTCTCTATGGGAACTTCTCTAAAACGACGAGCTCGTAGTTGAAGTTTCGAAGAAAATGCTGATAATTAGTACGACCTGGAATTAAAAAATGTTTAATATATTTCTTTTGACCTTTTTCCTCTCGTTTATTAACTTCTTGTCTTTTTTTGATAAACACGCATAAAAAGTATTTTATAAGAAAACTCTAACCTTATTAATAATAATCTAATAAGTAATGCTAAGACTTATTTATTATATGTTCGCGAATAAATAGGAGCGGCAATTATTCGTCGTAAAAACTTCGTAAAAGATATTGTTAGATCTCAATACCAATCATCACTGTAACCAATCAATTATATAATCTTTAACGATAAAACAAAATAACAATTATTAATTAACAATATTTACGAGTATATAATTATAAGATAATGAACAAATAAATAACAACGGAATAATTAATGAACGAGAAGAATTGTTCCAAAACTTTTGATTCTCAGGTGTAATATTTGAGATTCCAAACTTCCTTATATATATATTCCCAATATATATATAAAGGATCAAAATAGAATACATTTCACAGTTTTTAATTATAAATGTCAAACGTTGGGATAAAGAATGATATAATGGATTGCAAGTAATAGACAAACAAGATCGTATATGTGAGAACCTTTCTAAACCACCGCAAATAATTGCAATTTCAAGGATGCACTTTAATCACGAATATTGAAAGTAAGACTTGAGAGAGAGAGAGAGATAGAGATAGATAGATAGAGAGAGAGAGAGAGAGAGATGTAGATTTCTGTGAGCATTGGTAATTAGCTAATGGAGCGAGATTAAGCTGGACGACCCGTGGAGGTAGGATGACAAGGATGTTTTTTTTAAACGATTCGAATTCATTTGGAGCGAACGATCGAGAACGACGAGTACGACCGAGAACGGCGACGGGTCGATTAGAAATAGGAAAAGAATTTTTTTCCAAGAAATACATAAAAAACGTAAATGTTTATTGCCGTTCATTGAGACGAAAATACGATATCGCTTTGAAATACGAATTTACGATCGCGTTTACGAGTAAAAAAAAAAAGAAAGAAAGAAAGTAAGAGAGAGAGAGAGTGAGAGAGAGAGAGAGAGAGAGAGAAGGGAGAACATTTGAGCATCGAAAGAACGAATGAAAGGTTTATAGTAACTTTAATCCGACAGAAGAATGTTGATTTTTCGATCAGCTTTAATAGGGTCGAGCGACCTCAGCTATTTGAATACCCACGTTCTCCATAAAACTTTCAGATGACTCCCAATATCTCGAACGAACAGGCTCTGAATATATACAAGGAGAAAATAGTTAGGAGCGACTTGGTTCGTTCCTTTTCTCTTCAACGGCATCTAACCGAACGAGAACTATCGTACCTCCCAATAGAACCGCGCGACCCACTTTTCCTGGAGGAGCTTAAGAACGTTTGCGTTTGCACACGGCTTGCCACCGGGTATTGCTGTAATCTCGAAACGCTAAGAGAAGGAGTTTTCGACGTACCGATTTGCAAAGAATAACAGGAAAAGCACAGGTAGTATTCGTACATAACGATGATGGTGGTGTCAGTGATAGTAGTAACGTTAATGGTGGTAGTAATAGTAGTAGTAGTAGTAGTAATAGTAGTAATAGTAGTAGTAGTAGTAGTGGTAGTAGTAGTAGTAGTAGTAATATCAATGGAAGTAGCACGAGCAGACTCATGAAATAAACTAGCTTTCTACGTGCGAAAGAAATACATTGTAGACGTGTACGCTGCGCGTGCTTCAAATGTAAAAGGTCGAGAAAAACTTTTCTTTCTCTCTCTCTCTCTCTCTCTCTCTCTCTCTTCGTCTCGCTAACGGTGAAAGCACAGAAAAAAAAATGGAGAAAGGAAAAGAGGGAACAGACAAATGAGAACAAAAATAATCGCTCATTGTTCCGCAGGACAACAATGCAAGCCACTTGACACGCTGCACTGGACCGAATCGTGCCAACTGCTTTCTAGCCAGCTTGGAAGACATTTGATGATTTCCAATCGACGGATCAACCATTATTCTCTTCTATATATTCCAGGTACACTCGCGTTACCAGCCGATCATAGACCGTACACGTTGAACAACTTCGATCTCCCTCTCTCTCTCTCTCTCTCTCTCTCTCTCTCTCTCTCTCTCTTTCTCTCTATCTGTCTGTCTCTGCTTCCGTTTCTGTCTCTCTCACTCTCATACTTTCTTCGCAAAAAGCGTATAGTATTTGGACCTATAATCGAACTGCTTCGCGAGTCGGGGGTTTCTGCGGAGTAACTTGAGAGAAGTTCACCCTTTCTTCGAAATTGACGCTCCAATCAACAGCTTGCTTCGCTTGTTTGAACTAAAACTTGAGAACCGCAATCGGAACGAACGTGAATAACTCGCTTGCATCTCTCTCTCTCTCTCTCTCTCTGTCTTGCACACACACACACACATAGAGAGAGAGAGAGAGAGAGAGAGAGAGAGACATATTCGATCTTACGCAGAAACGACACAGGCTCATTATCGAGTCCAGAATAAATTTATTTAACTAACATGTTACCTAGTTAATCAAATGAAACCATTAATCGATATAGACGTTCGTCGATTAAGCTAAAAATAATAACTGTTATTTCAGAAATCGATTTATCGTTAACTCGATTTAAATTGAAGAGTATTCATAAAATCGACAGACGAGTAATTCAATCTATAATGAATTATTTCTCTTAATTAAATAATTCACTCTTTCGCGAAGACGGTTTTTGATATAACACACGTAAAGTCGGGAAACTTTTGTACGACAGTGAAAGTAAAAATTAGTAAACTTCAAGATCCTTCTTTTTCCTCGTATTTACAGTCTTTCTATTATACATAATTATATAATAATAATAATAATAATAATAATTATTATTATTATTATTATTATTATTATTATTATTTTAAACTGAAATGTTATAAAAAAAGAAAGTAAACCAGAATATTAATTTATGTTAGTTAACTTTTAATGTGATAAATTTTTATGAAATTATCTGTCATTAATCTTTAAAATACAAAACATTATTTTCATTTCTTCGAAAAGAAATAACAAAATTTCTCCATAGAATATATGTATGTATGTATTACTTTTTTATTATTTTGTATTTGTCAAATAACTTTCGAGTTGTAAGAAAGTTACTCGTAGAAAATTAGCAATTGATTATCAACAAGATAAGTCATACCTTTTCATCGGGTCTCTTAAATGATCTCTTAAAAGATACGAACTTTTAATTAAATATATTGTTAATAGTTGAGAAAGAAGCATAGAAGATTTGTTATTTTCAAAAATGAAAGATCTCTACGTTAATTCTATTTTCTTTTTTATCTAGTAACGGCTTAAATAAGTATTATCATGTTACGTATCTATACTCGCGTTATTTCAAAGTTTCACAGATAGGAAAAAAGAAAAAAAAAAAAAACGTACACGAACACTTTCCTTAATTGAATTTAATATCCAAATTTTCGGGACTGCGTGTCACATTTCTACAATTCTCGTATACCGGTTGTTTCTTAATGTTCGTGCTAATTAAATTAATTAAAACGAGTCATTCGTTCCTTTTTTCATGTCGACCACAACATAAACATACACACGTTTTCTCATATCTCCTTGCAAATATAATTATCTTTTTCTCAATTATATCAGAACTTTTTCAAACCTAGATTTTTATAAAAGAAGAAGAAGAAGAGAGAAAAAGTAAAAGAAGAAAACTCATCGAAATTGATCGATGTAATTGTGTGCGTGAGGCCGAGGGGTGGAGGGGGGATCGGTAAGTACGAAGTAAGAGAAAAAATGGAGAAAGTCCGATATAAAAATTCTGAAAGCTTCTCTTTAAAAAAAAAAAAAAAGAAAGAAAGAAAGAAGAGAGAGAGAGAGAGAGAGAGAGGGGGAGGGATGGAAAGGAGGAAAAAAAATGAACGATTTTTCGATATTTTAATAAATACACGAACGTATTCATCGAAAATGTTTAATTTTACGACGGCGAGGGCTCGGTTCTATAGAATAGGGGGAATAGAATCGCAAGAGCCCAGAGGGGGTATTTTGTCGTTTGATCCTCTACGATCCGTTGGAGTAGTTCCGCTCCAAATAGCTCAGGGAGGAACGAACGAGGAGAATGTTCGGTCTAAAGGGATCGATCGCTGTGAAGCGTGCTAATTATCACTGACGCGATGCTTATCTACGGTATGCAACAAAGAACGTTCACTTTTGAGAGCAGTTATGCATTACACGCGATTATGGAAAACATATTAGGCGTGTCAGATTCCTTCTCTCTTTTCTCCCTCTCTGTAACTCTATCTCCATCCCTTTTTTTATTTTAATCACACGGACATAATACATAAATATTGCATTCATTTCGTTTTAATTTCTCTTATAAAAAGGTATGTACGAATGGATACGTACGTATGTGTATATATTTAAAAGAGTATAGAACGACTTAGATTTATATGCTCTCTCTCTCTCTCTCTCTCTCTCTCTCTCTCTCTCTCTCTCTCTCTCTCTCTCTCTTTCTCTCTCTCTCATGGACATACAAACACGCAATCATCTCATTTTAATTCACCTAAAAATCCTACCCCTGTATATCCTCGCAATTATAGGATTATTACGGGAATAGAACAATTGAAAGTTTCGAACTCGTTGAACGGAAGATTTAAATTCGAATTAATATAAATAATAACGATAACAATAACAACAACAATAACAATAATGACGACGACGACGACGACGACAACGACGACGATGATGATGATGATAATGATGATGATGATGATGGTGATGATGACGACGATGATAAGAACGATCACGCAAGTATCGAGAAATAAATAGGTATACTTTCGTGCGGCACGTTGTACCGTACATCAGATCACGCGATCGAGCATGAAAGACGTACGAAATAGGGAATAAAAGAAGTAGGCTAGGAAACTATGGCGATACGATACGATACGATACGATACGATACAGATACGGATACGATACGTAAAGAAACGAAAAGAAACGAAGAGAAACGAAACGAAACGAAAATCCTTTTGGTGGAGATACCCAAAAGTGTTCTTCTTACGATCCATAAAGAAGTCGAGTCGAGTTGAGTTGAGTCGAGTCGAGTCGAGTCGAGTTGAGTCGAGACGAGTCAAGTTGAGTCGAGTCGAGTCTCTTACAACTACCTGTAGTAACTCCATACGACCTAGAAACGACCTAGAACGTGAACCTCCGTTTGCGGTTAACTGGGGCAAACATTTTCCGCCTCCGTAAATATGCACTGAACATTGCATCGGCCTAAGTACCGAACTACGTTGGTCTGCTTTTCACTGACATTTCTTTGATACTCTCTCTCTCTCTCTCTCTCTATCTCTATCTCTATCTCTATCTGTTTCTCTTTATCTTCCTCTCGACATTGATATTTTTTCGTATCCACTTTTTATTTATTTATATATAAATAAATTATAAATTTATTTATTATTTTATATTTGTATAAAATTTGTATATAAATATTTTTATAACTATATATGTACATGTAGGTGCAAGATGTATATACACAAGTTCTCGCTCGTATACGATTAAATCTTAGGGAAACATCGAATGTTTCGCATCGACGTTTATCAAGCTCATCGAGAATGTTTATATCATACGAATCAACAATAATGGCGAGTATATTTATACAAGGATGTTATATTTATAACGAGTTATCGATCTCCTGTTATTTTAAAAATCGATACGATTGAATAAATACATTTAGTTCGTCAAATTTGTTTCCTAAATATATCGATATAAATAATTTGACTATAATGAATATAATTTTGTAAGTCAATTATTGATCGTTTGAATACGATTTATTTATTTATTTATTTTATATTTATTTATTTATTTATTTATTCTTTAATATACATAAATACGTGTAAGTGAACGTTCGATGGAATAGAGAAATATATCGAATATCGGATTCCATTAATTCCTCCATTCGTTTCATTTCGAAATAATAATTCAATTTCAAAATCTATATCTAACCTCTAGTTCTCAAATCGTTCGATCCTCATCGAGATATCGCATTGGATGCGGTCGCTCGCTCATTTTCATTTGATTTTATTGTAACTTCGTCTTTTTTCTTTCCTCTCTCTCTCTCTCTCTTTCTCTCTCTCTTTTCCTTTTTTTTACAAAATTTATCCTTTCTGATTCTCGAGACAGAAGATTTAAAAGAACCACCACGTAATGGGAACTTATTCGTAGCTCATTACCTACTAATGAACTCGTATTGTCGAGGTTCATCCATCGAAGGGGGTTTGGTGATTACCGTTTCGATTGGGTACCGAAGAATCGGCAAACGTCCGACTCGAAAATCCTACGTATCAGGGATTTCCCTTCGTACCTTCGGACGAATTTCGGCTTCGATTCGGTCGCTCGAAAGAGAGGATGGAGAAGGATCGATCGAACGAGAATGGTCGAGTCTATCTCTATTCGAGAGAGGGATTGGTTAACCTAGGACATTGCCCTGTACTAATTCAACGAAATACATACAAATTTATATACGATACAAATATATATGTATATATATCATCTACTTTATTTGCACAGTCATGATTAAGACGAAGACTTTTTGTTAATCATTAACGATGACATTTACGTGTTTATTCACCATTGGGAATATTTCTTGGATAAAAGTTTATTAATTATTTTTCTATTTTTTGTTTTATTTTTTTTTTTTTATTTTATTTTATTTCTGTTTCTGTTTCTTTTTTTTTTTTTTTATTTTTTAAATCGTAATGAATCGTCGAATTTATCTCAACTTTTATCTTCGAAATAAATAAAACATAGGTATTTATATCGAATGTATGTATGTCAATATATACTTTGATATAGTAATCCAGAAAAAAAGAAAAAAAGAAAAGTCTAGTTATACGAGTTTCGTACAATTCGATAATACAATCTCAAAAAGTATTTATATGTAATTTCTTTGTAATACCGTTCTTTTAAAAGGATTTACGTTGATTATTATTTTTTTACGTTTATGTTCGAAGATATTTAAAATCGTGGTCGCATTGAAAACGCAATATTTCAAATAACTCATTTTAAGATCATCGATCGACTAAAATGATATTTCGAAGAAATTGATTTATATGAAAAAAAGAAGAAGAAAGAAAAAAATTCGAATCATCTCGTATTATTTATTTTAATTCGTCATAACCGATGTAACACACACCGATTTTGTCATATCTATTCATCGATAGAGAGCACGCATAAAACCGTTCGAAAAAAAAAGAAACAAATTTATTCGATTTTCAAAAATACCCAAACGCTTTATATATATATATATATATATATATATATATATATATATATATATATATATATAATATATATAAAACATACGTACGTTAATATATACACAAGTCCATCGATCAATAGTAACATGAGTTAGGCCATATATTTTCATAACTTTATCATCCGATGTATTCCCTCATTCCGCCATATTACAAATCATGCGAACCTATTATCCTAAACTTCAACGCTTTATCTGCGTCCTTAGAAATATATATATATCCTTAAAATATATTTCTTCTCTTATTCTCTCGCATCGTCACGGTTCGAAGGATTCGGAGGATGAGTCGGCACATTATCCGTAATCGTAGTCGATAAGTATTCGCCAGGCTGTTCCACGTTATCCGCCTCTCTTAATCGTGAAAACGTTTCTTATTGATTTAACAGCGTGGACGATTAAACATAGGGAAGATATTTTCTCGTGATAATAACGTGACTTTCAACGAATGTCCAAGAGAATAAAGAGGAAGAAGCTTTGACGACAACAACGACAACGACAACGACAACGACGACGACGATGACCATAGCATGATTCCTTCCTTTCATTTTTCTTTTCCTTTTTTTTTTTTTTTGGTCGAGAGAAAAAAAGAAGAAGAAAAAAACAGAAATAAAAAAGACACGATAAGCTCTTTCCTTTTTATTTTATCTCAACATATCTCACTCTTAATAAATATCTCCATATCTACCCTTCCAAAAAGGTGGTGGAAATGAGAATCGAAAGGGAGAGAGAGAGATCGAGAGATCGAGAGAGAGATCGAGAGAGAGAGAGAGTGACGGTTCTCAATGTCCTTGAAATTGACACGATAACCAGTAGCTTTAGTTCCATGGACGTCATCCTTGTCCTTCGCCGTCGTCCGATAACGAGCAATCTTAACCCCAACTCGACTCCGATGGCACACGACCACTATATATAGTGAAAGGAAGAGATCCGACTGAAGCGTAGGTAGTAGTAGTTTGCACGGCAGGAGGGTTTCTTAGCTCCTCATGCCACACCCAGAGATAACATAAATGCCTCGACGAATGAGACTTGGGTCGAGCACGAGGTTACCCGATAAATTAGAGAAAATGTGACGATCACTGATAGAAAGAGGGAGAGACAGACAGAGAGAAAGAGAGAGATAGAGAGAGAGAGAGAGAGAGAGAGAGAGGGAGACTTGTCCGGTTCTTTTCTCATGAATTGAACGCTTACTTTTTTTTTTCTTCTCCCCTTGACGTCGTTACTATCACCCTTCTTTTGCTTTCTCTCTCTCTCTCTCTCTCTCTCTCATTTTTCTCGTAATGAAAAAAAAATTGTGACATTTATTTGAATATACCTTTGATCAGAACTTGTATTCCCTTCGTTTTATTTTCAATTTTAGAAGCTTCACTTAATAATCCAGGGTTACGTTTATCGTATTGATAAAAGTAACGAGAGTGGGAGGAGAAGCACCGATAAAGCTGATAAATCGTCGATATGAAATATCTTTTTGTCGTTGCTTTATAACGTCCGTTGCCTTAAAAAGCTGACCAATTATGTAAATTACGGGTGTTATCGTAGCGTCAAATTTCGATACGGGCGTTGAGACAAGTAAGTACCAGATATCTAGACTGACACGTGAATTTCTTCCTTTTCTTTTATGTTTTTCGTTTTTCTTTCTCTCTTTCTTTCTTTCTCGGAAGCTATTTGCAAAAGAAAACAGGGAGGGTTGACGAAAAGAAAAAAGAAAATAAAAGGAATAAAGAAGAAAAAAGAGAAGGGTCGTAGTGGTAATAATAATAATAATAATAGTAGTAGTAGTAGTAGTAGTAGTAGTAGTAATAGTAGTAAGGAAAAAGAATGTGGAACAGAAGAATCATGATCTACACAGGCAAACCTCGCGCGAGAAGGACCGAAATTTGTTGAGGGTCATTACCATAATAGCATAAAGGTAGCGACGTCGTCGGCATTCAACGGGCAAAAATGTGTTTTCCAAGAATTTAATATTTCAAGAGAAATTATACTTTTAAATGTAAGAATATATATATATATATATATATATATATATATATATATATATATGTATGTATGTATATATGTATGTATGTATGTATGTATGTATATGTATGTGTGTGTATACATCTATATAGGCGAGGAGAGATCGGAGGTTGCACGAATCAGAGATGCAAATTCATTTTAAACGATACCTACTCCCTCGCGAAAATGTAAATTGATTTCGTGCCACTGCAGCTTTTCGATTCGAAGTCCATCGATCTCTCTTTTCGGTGACGGTTTATCTTTTCTCCTAGATCCTTGCCACAACTCTTTATTCTATTTTTTTCTCTCCGTCATTTTTTTCGTTTTCTTCTTCTTCTCGTTTGTATTTTTTTTCTTTTTTTTTTTTTCTTTTAAAGACGTATCCCTATCATACGCCACGATTCTCTCTCGACTCGCGTTATAATGGAAATCCCATTGAAATCTGAGCGCAACGATCTCGGTGATCGAAAAAATATATATATATCACGGGAATATTAAGAAATAGTGGTAGAATGAAACGTAATCGAGGTATCGGTAGAAATGAAAATAAATATCTTGTGTAAATTAAAAGAAAAAAAAAAAAAAAAAGAGAGAAAGAAAAGGAAAGAAGAGAAAGTAACGAAGATGCAAAAGAAAGAAATGAGAAAGCTCAAGATTCCTCGACGTATTTCAATGGAAATACGTTTAAGATCCGACCAACAATATCGTCGTATTAAAATATCAGCGATATTAAGAAACGGATCAAAGCCGATAGAAATGAAGATGTTATGTACATAAAAGAAAAAAAAAAAAAAAAAGAAAAAGAAAATAAAAGATATACACGCTCCCTCGACATGCCCTCGATGGAAATTCGTTTGGGATCGAAACCTAACAATTTCAACGAACGAAGGAAATTCGTTTGTGATCCAAAGTCGAAAACTCAATCTGAATGATAATGTCGGAAATATTAATGAATAGAATAAAGCTCTACGAAAGTATCGATGAACGTTCCAATGTTATGAAAAAAAAAAAAAATTAAAAAGAAGAAGAAGAAGAAGAAAAACAAGAGAGAAGAAAAACACGTAAGATAAAAAAAAAGAAATTAGAAGGAAAAAAAGAAAAGTGCAAGCTCGCTGGTTTCGTATAATACTTCGGAACGAAGGTAATCCGACAGCGGTAAATGATCATCTCGTCTACCTAGAGACGAGAGAGAAGAAAGGAAAAAAGTGCAGGGAGCAATCGCCATAAAGCGTCAATGACAAATGCGACGCCTTATCTATTGCATTAGCCCGCTCGTATATCAAATAGAACGATTCCCGATAGGAGAGAAGGAAAGAAAAAGTTGGAGTGAAAAAAAGAGGAAAAAGAGAGAAAGAGAGAGAGAGAGAGAAAGTGCATACACACACACACACACACACACACGATATGTATATACATATACATATACATGTATTTTATCTGAAACTCTTAAGATAAACTCTAGACGATGGTGAAAAGTGTAACTCGTGCAATGGAAGTGGAACGATAATGTTGGAACGGACGATTCATTTTTTTTTCGCATTTTCCAATAAGACGACAAAAATCTTGAAGATTACCAATCGAAACAAAAACTCGAATGGAAAATAATGATATTCGCAATGTTTGATAATTTTATATCGTTTAAATTAATGATAGAAAATTAATTGATCCAACTCATTCGTGACTCATTAATATATGTTTCTTTATTATTATATATATGGTATCCCTTCGGAAGTATACTGATATTAATATCGATTGTCGATTCGTAAAATGATTTTCAAATAATCATCCGATCGATTTTTCAGTAAGAGAAAAGAAAGATGATATAAAAGATATAATAGTTGACGCTGATATATATATATATATATATATATACAATATAATACAAAATTTAAAAGAATATACATACATAAAACGATAATGTAATTATTAATATAATAATACACGTATGCTTATCGATGATACGTAAGATATAATATTTAAAAAATATTTGGAATCAACATTAGATACTAATTAATAATAATATTAATAACAATAATAATAATAATAATAATAATAATAATAATAATAAGGATAATAATTATAATAATAATACGATAATGTAACGGTGATAGTGTGGCGTTAATGTATATTTTAGGGTGGGTGAAATGAAACGTAAAGAAAAGAAAGGAAAAAAAAAGAAAAGAAAAAGGAGAGAAAAAGGATAAAAGTAAAAGTATATTAATATTCAATGATCGAAAGTAGGATCAACGATCGATTATTTGTCGATCATATCGTCGGACGTTTTAAACCGTAAATTTTTGATGTCGCCGTTGTAACACGTCGTGTTTTCAGATCGGTCCTTTTCGAGTCTCTTGCTTCCTGCCATTACTGCAAGAAATGAATTCCAGGGGCGTTCGTTTATCAGGGACAGATGTGGAACACCCCGGAAACATTCCTCCGCGATTTTGTACGATGAATATTCATTCGTTCTAAGCACAGCTGTATCTGCCCCACCTGTCTGGCACCGTGGTTAGAATCAATTAGAATGATACATGATTCGCGTGCGATGCTCCCATTATGAATGGTTGTTCTGCACGTTGTCGGAAGACAACCCACGGATTATAAATTTATCGAGTTATCGCGCTTACAGAAAAATTACACCCGTTTTCTATCGGCCGAGCATTTCGTTGCGAACGGTACGAGAGAAATTTCATTAAAAAAAAAAAAAAAAAAAAAAAAAAAAAAAAAGACTATCCTGATAAACACCTAGATTGGGACTATTGAATTAAATTATAGGGCTATTACGGTGTAAATCGGTACGAGGGGGAAAAAATGGGAGAATGCATTAACAAGATTAAAGTTTTAATATAATGTAATATTGATTAAGCATATATATAATATAATAATGTAAGGTAATAATATTATACAATAATATAATACAATAATGTAATGTAATAATATTATGCAATAATATAATAAAAAATAATATGATGCAATAATATTATTCAGTAATTTAATAAAATAATGCAATATAATAATGTTATACAATAATATAATATAATAATATAAAAGAATATAATAAATGATGAAAGTATGTCTTTTAACAGCATTATATGGTTATATTTCGAGATTGGGAATATTTTTTTTTCTCTCATTTCCTTTTATAAAAAAAAACAATTAGATAACAATTCGATTATTCGTAAGTATATAAGATTTTCCTTAAATATATATATTATTATGATGAAAAAATTCCAATTGATAAAGAGAATATTCTGTAAAGCATTAGATATAGGTAGTATTTCGGTAATAAGAAGATAACTTATTCTGCTTCATTTAATCAACAAAATTAGATAACAATTTCTAACGGATTATGTGAATAATCATTATATGTATTTACGCGTACAAGTATGATAAAATTTAAATTTGCAATACAGTTAAAACCATCTTAAATAGTACTCGCATCTGCGACGAAAGGAAAAAACGGAGATTGGGCACAGGTGTACGCATAAATTTTATGTTACCTCACTGTCCGATTCTCTCTCTCTCTCTCTCTCTCTCTCTCTCTCTCTCTCTCTCTCTCTCTCTCTCTCTCTCTCTCTCTGTCTCTATGTTCTTAGTATCTCTTTATCGCACATCAAAAAAGAATAAAATGTTTCGATCGATCTCCCGGCCGTTCGCTCCGATGAAAAAATAATAAATATATAATAAAAAAAAAAAAAAGGAAAGAAAGAAAGAAATATCAAAGCCGAATGTACTTTATTAACCGAGAGACGATTACATTTCGGAAAATAAAGCAAGTTATTTGACCGTAAGAAATATCCCATAGAAGTTCATAGAAGTTCTTTTCTCGTACGAAGGCGAACGACGGGATTCGAGAAAAAAGTTTTCACGCTTCGATCAACGTATTATATCCGTTGGACAGTGAGACATGAGGATTTATTTTTAATTGAGAAAAAAGAATTACTCCTTCTCTCTCTCTCTCTCTCTCTCTCTCTCTCTCTCTCTCTCTCTCTCTTTCTCTCTCTTTTAAAACTATTTCCGATTAATTGGCGACACGTCAATAACGTTAAAATCAAGACAAATATCGCATCGTTCGATATCGATACGATACCATCGTAACGTCCGTTACGACTTTAACCATGATTTATCTATTTCTAGTTAGGTCTATTGCGTATAGTAAGGATCAAAATATCGGACATATCGAATGATCGACATTCGATCAGAGAAGGATCGAGAGACATTATTTATTTTATCGTCGATCTTAATATTAACGTAATCTATTGATATATCTCTCGGACCGTTTATCGTCGTTTATAAAAAAAAAAAAAAAAGAAAAATCTACGAATTAATATTAAATTTCAGACTGTTCGAGCTTTCGTATCACGATCGTAAACGTAACGTTCATTTCAATTGGATTTGTTTGATATGACGGATGGCATGTTTTTACGGTCGCCCATTGAATTTTAAACTCGTAACAATTTATATCGTTTTGTTTTAATCAGATAGAAGATCTCGTATAGAGTATAACGTTCTCGTTAATTTCTATATATCTTTCTTCATTAATCAGTATGTATATATATATATACATATGTATATATATATATATATATATATATATATATATATATACCTTGTTGTAAAATTGTCTATTTCAATTTCATTCAAGGATAATATTGATTTGATTATTCGATCTGTGTCGTTTAACTTAAATAAGATTGAGAATCACTCTTTCCTTTTTTTTTGTTCTTACATATCATTTAGATTTAGAAATTATATTAGTCGTTCTTAATGAAAAGAAAAAAAGAAAGAAGAAAAAAGAAGAAAGAAAAGAAAAGAAAACAATCGTGGTGACAAGAGTGAAATAATATCATTGGCTTACCATTTGAATCTTGATAGATATTCATTGGTCTGTCACGTCTTCACTACATGCAAACATTACTGTCACAAAATGACAATTCGTTGTAGGATCAGCTCGGAGTGATAAGTATGACTGATGGAAAGAGAAATTCAACAGCATAAAGAGGAAACTCTCACTACAGGGTGTCTCATTTTAACACGACGAATAGAACAATGAATTCATTAATCTATCTTTTCCTTCTTATCTTATCTTGTCTTGTCTTTTTTCCTCTTTTTATTTCTTTACGTAACTTTTTGGTTCATAAATTTTTGACGTTGTAATAATTCTAAAGGCTATGCCCGTCGGAAAGACATAAATAACATTATATTGCGATTACACGGTTTGTTCAATTTCAAGACGCCATAACTCGATGAATCATCGATGAAAAGATAAACTGCAGATGTTGGTTGGATTGGTGCGGATATTTTCTTTTTTTCTACGACGTTTCTTAAGCACAAAATATCGATTTCCATTAAAAAGAAAAAAAAAAGGAAGAGAAGAAACATTTTCGTGACTTTTGTATCGTGCACAACAGCGTTCTCTATGAAATAAAACTCAGTAAACGTTTTATTCGAAATATTTCTTTATAAAATTAAAAGTATTGAAGATATTTGGCGATATCGTTTAAAATGAGACACCCTTTATATATATATATATATATGTATACATACTGCATTTATGGTTGCAGGTATACATATGTGTATATGTGTATCGACTCTAAAGATATCGACCGCACCCTCCTATCGCATAGGATATAATATGTAATATATCGTAAGAACACTGTTTGATGCATCCTCTCAACACCCTTAGATATTTTTCACGATCAGACCAACATATATTATAGGAGCCTTAATATATCCGAGTTTACTCGGAATTCGAATTTAAATCGGTATCCGAATATTTCAAAATTTATTTTTATATTTTTATTATATTTATTATTTTTATTATATTTATATTTATATTAATATTTTAATTTATATGATTACTTCAATACGTACGGCTTTTCGATCATTTATTGCGATGAAACAAAAAATTCTAAGACATACAAATAATAATTATGGTTTTTTGCTTTCTCATCACTCTCGTACATGCACACACACCCACACACACACACATATAAATGTACAAAAAAATATACATGCAAATCTTTGTTCCGAATATATACGATCGTTCATCTTTTGTATTATTATTCGCAGCACACACACATAAACACTCACACGAGCGTTGTGCCTTCGGCCTTTATGAGTACCTCTATTCAATGTTCAAATCTACAAAGTATTTTGAATATTCTAATATAAACCAAAAAATTCGAGTATACATACATCCGGATACACGGATACTCGAATCTTTAAATTAAACAAGTATCCTAATTTAAATTAATACGATATAAATTTCTTAGATGTACGAGTACGCGAATACTTGAGGCTCAGATATTCGTAAATTATAACAAGGTGAGAGAACGGTATATTAGGGAAAAGAGAAAAGAGCAACAATTATTTTTTTTTTCTTTTTTAGAGATAAGTACTGATCGTTAGCCTTTCTTCTCTTGATCCTCTTTTCTTTTCAATTTTATCGATCGATCCTCTTAGTAATCGGTGTTAAGGATTTATTAGTAACCAAGTGTTTCATTGATACCCCACTCCCAAGAAAGAGTGGTAATTTTTCAAGAAAAGGCATCAGCATGATATTTTTTTTCCTTTTTCCAATACTGCAGACTGTTGATTAGCCTCGAAACTCTATCTTGAACTAGGCCGAGTGCTGATCGGTTCAATGTTCCTATGTACCTATATATATATATATATACATACGTATATATGTACATAGGTATATTATCGGAACTGTCGTATTCTCGTATCACGAAATTGAGAAACTAAGCTAAACGAAACGAAATTTTCCATATATTGATTTAATTAATCAATCAAATCAAACTTTATCAATAAAAATAATATTAAAATATTAAATATAATATTTTATGTATAAACTAAACCTATCAGCGATAGATTGATCGCAATACTTTTCGTCGACCGATCGATGAAACATATACGTATGTACGTGACGTATGTACTTATCTGCGTCTACTTAACGATTTTTCACTAGACGAAAGAATCGAGTTTAATTCGTATCTATACCGTTAAAACATACGATTCACCCGTTATATTCTTTTTCGTTGAATTTCAAGCGAATACCGTTAAGGTTACATTAAATCGATCTCCTCTTAGATATACTCGATCCGACCTTAATCTTTGAATCGTCGAAAATAATCGACACATTTTCCTCAATCGATCATCGATCGATACACCCTACACCTATACACGTACCCGTCGTATTCTCCTATGCATTAGATTTCGAATAAATACTAATTATAAGTTTTAATATTAAATCGATATGCCAGATGTTAGATACCGAAGCAACGTATCTAACTCCGAGTTCAACGATCACAACTTTTCACAATTCCCATACGAATGGAGCAGGTGAAAGTGGGATGGGGTTGGAGTGGGGTCGGGTGGGGTTGGGAGGAAATGGCGAGAAACGGGAGACCCCACTAATACTCCGACAAAAGTTTATTTTCCGTTGGACACCGTATGATCTGTATTTTTCTGACGCTCGCACTGGAAGGAATAACCAGAACGAATGACGAACAATGAGAACGAAGCGTTTCCGTGATGAGTTTTCGACGAGCTGCCGAGCAACGATAGCATTTTTGAAAAAGCATCGGCTAGGCCGCGCGAGCGAGTACGCGCGAACGCACCAGCCGTTAATTCGTGGACCAACGGAATTAGCCGTGGCCGCGTGGGTATCGTGAAAATCGTGGAAATCCGTGCCCCGTCGTACATCCTCGATGCGTTGCGATAATAAAGTCCATTACACATTCATGCCTGTCTCCCAACCCCCTCCCCCTACCCCTACCCCCTTTTCACATTCCGTACCGGCCATGCAGCAACCATCCGGAGGCAGCAACACCATCGGGATATATATATATCTCTCTCTCTCTCTCTCTTTCTCTCTCTCTATCTCTCTGTCTCTGTCTCTATCTGTCTCTCTCTTACTCGTTCTATTGCTACCGCGTGCTTTTTGTTAGCCCAGCATTCGGCCGGTGGTAATCAGTTTAATTGTAATTGGAAATCGGCCAAATGAACTGTAATCCAAGAGATCGAATGCATTCGCCATAATTTAAACTGCACCTCTCCCTTCAAATCTTTCCCTCGATTTCCATCTATAAGCGCAGATGCATATACATATATATATATACGTTTTATACACGTATCGTAAGTATATAAATTCGTAGGTATTGATAATTAGGATAAGAAAATTCACTCTTGATACTGACCAGTGGTTAGATCATATTGTATAATTTTATTCGTTTTTTAAATATTATATTATATCTTTTTTTTTTTTCCTTTTACTATAGCGTCGATCGATGTAATTAAAAATAAGTATGTAACGGCCGCTAATTACGAGAGTGACGTAAATTTGAAATTTGGAGAAAATTAGATTTATTGTTTCATTATCGAGAGTGTATACTGGGTGGGGCGATAATTTCGGTCGCCTTAAATATACCCTGTTCGTTTATTTCGGAGATATACAGTGACTTTATTTACAAAAATTGTACGATACGGAGGAGATCGTAATGCGACAATAATAATTGTGCTCTAATTAGACGCATAATAAACGCATGGAAATTCATTGAGACTTTTTTAACTGGAACCATACGTTTCTGATAGCATTGTTTATAAATTATCTATTAATTTATATAATTTGATAAATCAATTGCCGTCTGAATTTTCTTCTCAATGAAATAGAGCGATGAATATAGTTCGTAAGAATTAGTTTAGAAAAATTGTTTATAACAAATTGTTTAATTAATTATTAACGATTCGTTGAAAAGTAGAGAAAATTCTATCCTTTAAAGTGCTATTTGTTTCGAGTTTCTAAGAATTTTATTTCCGAATATATTACCATTTAAATGGGAAACGTGAAGATTAATAATGTAAAAAGAAATTGTTTAAATCACGAGAAATGCATTTCCTTGTTAATTATCCATCGATTCATGTATTTTTATGAATCACTCGCGATCTGAATTCTTTTCATTCGGCAAAATAAGATGAATTTAGTCGGCATGAATTTGTTTATACAAAATTGTTTATAACAAATTGTTAATTAATTATTAACAATACCATTAAAAAATAGAAAAAATTTTGCCCTTTAAAATGGTATTCGAATTAAGTCTTTACGAATTTTAATTCCGGAGATAAATCCATTTAAATGGAAGATGACTGATACATATATATATATATATATATATATATATATATATATATATATATATATATATATATAATTTCATTCAATTGGCTTGGCGACACATTGACCTATATAATTTCCGAGAATTGGCATGGACTTACTACTACTACTACTACTACTACTACTACTACTACTACTACTACTACTACTACTATACTACTGTTACTACAAACATACGTACAATACGAATTATGAATGAAAATCTTTCGTAGACGATATCTTCGGAACAATAGGTCGTAAATACTTGAAACAAATACCGTTTTTAACTTTAATTTATTCTTCATTTATTTAAACATTGCAACGATATCGTTATAATAAAATCGATTTTGTTAATAATTTTTGTTTAAAATTGTATTTGTTCGTTTCTTTCGTAATATCGCCTTAACTGTCATGAAGTCGTGAAGATTTATATTTTGTATGAAGTCATACATACGAGTTGTGTTACGACTCGATACGAACAAATTGTTTCCTTGATAAATATTAAACAGAAAAGGAAAAGAACTCTGAAAATTGGATTTGGAAAATCCAATCATAACGTTTTTGATCGTCAATACGAGTCCTAGCGTCTTTGTTAGATATACAAAGGCCGTGGAGATGTATCCCTTTGAAAATGGCTGAAATCATGCACACATAACTCGATATTATCCGAATTCAACAAGCTACGTATGTACCGTAGAAGCTATACTAACATTCGTTCGTCGAGGAGTCGAAAATAGCCACGTGGGATTGATAGAAACGGAGATAACGTCATACAATATCAAGATATCGGGTATTACTTTGCGGACTCGAAGCCAGTATTCGATCTTTTTAGATGATATTCTATCTTATCTCAAATTTTCTTAGTATATGTAAGATGTACGACGTATATACACGTGTCATCGTAGGCTTTCTTTTATGTATGTAAGCGATATCCTATTTGAAACTATCAAATTCCTTTTTTGAAAGAATTCCATTGTGTTACTTTTATATAATATCTGTATATGTTATTATTTGCAATGTTATTACTTGCTATATTAATATATATATATATAGTTTTAACAATCATCAACATTTGCAATTACATTATCTATAAGGAGATTAATGAAAAAATTACAATACATATGCCTATGTATGTTATAGCTATAGTATACTACATTTTATCTACATATACCTATTGTAGTACTATACTATGTCATTCTATATGTAGTATACTATGCTATCCTAAATTATCTTATATGTTTACAGATATACTGTATATAAGTATACAATACAATATTATATTAAAATATATAACTAAGATACTATAAGGTACAATTACACACACACACACACACACACAACATATATAGAAATGTTCGAAATTGAAGAGTCTATATAAAAAAAAAAGAAAGATAAATTGAAAATATACATTAATATCATTGGATTAATCTAAATCAATATAGACACCTTCAAAACAATACTTATAATTTCTCTAAAGTTAATAATAATAATAATAATAATAATAATAAAAAGAGAAAATCTAAAATCCCACAAACATTTTAGACAAATCCTTTACAGGTAAAAATATCATTATCCAATATCTCGATAGTTTCGAATAAGAAAAATCTCGATGGATACGATCAGCGAAGTCGACGTTCTGAATAATAAAATACCTATATTTATCGCGCGTGATTAGGATGCACGCGTGACACGATAATTAAATCTCAAAAGCGTCGAAGGTCGAGGCAGGTCAAGTTAAGCCAAACCAAGCCAAGCCAAGGCAAGCCAGGCCAAGCCAAGCCAAGCCAAGCCAGGCCGAGGCAGGCCAAGCCGTCGCGTCGTTTAGTGGTGTATCCTTTATTGTCTCACGTTAGCTAGAATATTGAACAACAACGGCAATCTATCCGATCGAATATCCAACGAGTACCTACGTTCCTTCGTCGGTGTATTTCTCGATCAAAAGCTGCGCACGCAGGATCTTCCTGGATAACGGCATTAATTGAATCGCTATCGGACGTGCCGCCGTGGTCTCGCGTTATTCTATTACCGAAGCAGATATTATCTTCCGTGGTTTATAGTCAACTCACTCTCTCTCTCTCTCTCTCGCTCTCTCGCTCTTTGCCTCCGCTAACCCTCTTCGATATTCCCTTTCACCTTCTTCTTCACCTCCTAATCTTCTCTATGAACCCCCTTATTCCCCATACAAATCAAAATTTCACGAAGACCTCGATATTACCAATTTTATCAGTCCAACGATTTTGAGATCGTTCAACCCGATCAATCCTATATATACATTCATATACGTATATATGTTGTCCTTCGTATATATCGATACGTCAATTCATTTTACCATCACACTGGTATTATTTATTTATTTCTTTATTTATTTATTTATATCACTTTTTGTTTCCCCATTTACACGAAACTTCCTGTTCTGTGTTTTTTTTTGTTTCTTTTTTTTTTATAAACACATCTACGTAATCCCTCGAATGACAAAGTATTCATCATCGATCTCTTTTATAATCATACGACTTTAATTATAAGATTTAATTTAATCTCGGGCGTTAATACCAAGTAACATGACGATACGAATGAACGAACGTTACGTGAAAATAATACTATCTCTTTGCGATAACACTTACGTATCCAACGTACACCACCGAATTACATGTATGGGATAAAATAGCACTGATATTCTGTTGACTAACCCACGAACACATCGCCCATGGAGAGGTTCATTGTACTTTCTCTTAAGGATCATTTATTAGCATTATTTAGCACGTACATATTTGCCCTTGAGAATTCCTTTGGTGGTTTATTAAATGGTATAAACCATTGTTATTTGTTACGAACAGGGACAGGTGGTCGGTTCACGAAAGTAAGAAAATTTAACATATTATTTATTAGATAATTAAATATAGACTCATGTTACCATCATCTTCGATTCATTAACATCATATTTAATATCATACATACATATGTCAATGATCGAAAAGTATCTGCTGGTGATTGTTCAAAAAAAAAAAAATGTGCAACAATCGTTAGCGCAATATCCGATATAATAATATAATAATGAAACGATATTACTAATGACAATGGGTACGGTTATGGTGAAACGTAAGATCAATGATCATTCGAATTTCAAAGAATTTTATAATGTCCCAATTAGTGGAACAAACACAAAATAGACAGGGTTCATAATTCTATTGTCGAACGCGTATTGATTTACGCGTTCCTTCGTTATTATCTTAACCTTCGGATAGTCAAATTTTATTTTTACATAAACAATCGCGATCTATCGCGTACAGGAGAGATACGCGTGAAATTATTTATAAACGTTACGATCTCGACCGATAAGAAATCCTTCGATTCTTCGTCCTTGTATTTTGTTTACAATCGTTTCTACTTTTCTCTATCCCTACCCATCCTCTTTCTGTTTTTCAATCGTCCTTCCAGCTAGTTCGTCGAGAGATAATCCGTCTTCGAACAGTTCGTCGTTAACAGTCGTGTTGAAAACTCATCGTGAATGCGGAACATCGACCGTTCCTCGCCAGATCGTACTCTCATATACGTAAGTATCTCTACTCGCGTTAACCTAAAGATAATCATCAAACGTTAGAAAATTTTCAAATGGGAAAACTAGAGTCCATTATTAAAGATATATTTCATCTCTCTTTCTCTGATCTCGAGAGACTCGTAGACGCCTAAACTATACTCTATACATACATACATATATATATATATATATAAAACACATACATACAGTAGATATCTCCCTTATATACATATGTACATAGATCGCACACGTGTTTATACGTAGAGCACGCCGTTATGAAAATTCATGATAGGAGGAGATAGTACGAAGGAGGATCAAAGCCGTAATAATTTGATCATACAACCATCACCACTCCCCCCCCCCGTACACCCATACCCACACCCACACCCACCCCACACTCCCGCCTTCCATCTCCCTTACCTGAGAGGCTTTTATCTGAAATGCAAGCACGAACACTATCACCCATAGAGTCACCTTTGGTATGTAAGCTTTGGTTAACGTATATACCTATCTCATATATTTCGCTCCTCGTTCGGCGTTCATTCGTGTGCGCATTCCAAATACCGAGTCTGAATCGCAAACGATCCAATGATTTCTGTATTACTGGCGCATTGTGCAAATTGGTAATGAACCGAGCGACGCGTCCAGGCTCGTGAATCAATTTGCAAAAGTACCATATATCCTTTCGATCTTCGTACTCGACCGTCCGACCGTCCGACCGACCAACCGACCGACCGACGAGAGCCACCATTGCCGTTCAAATATTGATCTTTCGCACGCGCGTGCCTGGTTGTGGTCGTGTACGAGTGACGTGTGTACTAAAAATAAAAGGAAAAAGAAAGAAAAAAATAAGAAGATAAGGGAGAAAGAGAAAGAGAGAGAGAGAGAG
>OU964975.1:3439290-3559290 GCA_918808275.2 Dolichovespula sylvestris
ACGTTCGTTACTTGGGTCAATTTTTTTTTTTAATATTTGACAAATATAGCGTACACACACATACACACACACACACACACAATGTTTGTGATTTAATACAAATACAAAAAGATTACTTCAAAGAGGTGATTGATTCCTTGTATAGGTGAAATGACCATTGGATTGGAAATTCGATCGTACGTTTCATGAATAAATTAAGAACTTTCCTGAGATATTCGAGACTAGGAGGTAACCATTGGACAATTTAGAAATCTCAAATGAGAAGTACCAACACTTTGAGAAGTTGAAGGAGTTGTTAGATGCACCTGGTACATACGGCATCCGTTTCTTGGAGCAACGTGGGCGGTGGAAACGGAAGTCGAATCTCGTTAAACGAACTCGTCCGACTCCTCGCGTCATACGATTGTGAGAGAGACTCTCTCTCTCTCTCTCTCTCTCTCTCTCTCTCTCTCTCTCTCACTCACTCTATATTATTCATACCCTCAAAGCCCAAAGGAGAAAATACACATGATATTGCGATTGTTAGGGAGTCCCAAAAGCACGAGTGTTTCAAAATCATTCCTTTTACGTTAGTCAATTTTTTTATTTATGTAAAGAAGAAACGAGAAACACGTTACGCGAATGTGAATTTTCAAAGGACAATCAGCTATTTCATTTTCCACGCACGCACACGCACATATATATGTGTGTATGTACGGATACAATACTTTGAGGAGTGTTACTGGTTTGTTTATAAAACGATACGCAATTACAACAAAGCAAATCGACATCCCAACGGTTTCATAGCTTTTCACTCTCTCTCTCTCTCTCTCTCTCTCTCTCTCTCTCTCTATCTATCTCTTTCTCTTTTGACTTTATACCATTCCTCTACTATAATAAAACTGTATAAATGTGTACTCTGTATTTTTCCTCCCTCTATTTTCCATTTGACAATAAACGAACATATAGATGTGATCGGTATCATAGTTATACGACTTTAACCCTAGCGTCGTTGCTATCCGACGAGCAGTAGCGAGTAGCCGTTCAACCGTTCAGCGTGCAGCGTGACTACTAGCAATACTTTAACAGATTCATGGACACATTTGAAATGCATCGAAAAACGATGGTATTCAATTTGGCCGGCGTGTGTTTGGGTTGGCCAGATATTGAATTTCTACGGTGGCACGAAGCGTATCACTCATTCTCTCCCTCTCTCTCTCTCTCTCTCTCTCTCTATCTCTCTCTCCGTTCCTCACACTCAACGAACAAATCGAGCGGACGATTTAACTTTTAAAACCTAAAACGTCGAGTTGTTGTTTTTCCATTGGGGACGGCGGAGAGATCAGCTCTCGCGTCTAGCATAGCGCGCGTAGATCTTCGTAAATCCGAGTACACGTTAGTGATACGGTGCATTCCCTTTTCGCACGTTCCTTTTTTATCTTTCTATATGTGCGTGTGCGCGCGCGCGCGTGTGTGTGTGGCAGTGAGCGAGCGAGCGCGCGCGCGACGCACGTTTTTTTCGTTTTCGTTCCCATTCGATATCGCAGGAAAGAACATGGAACGTGACGTGCGAATCAGGGGACACAGAGCCAACGAGAGAGTGAGAGAGAGAGAGAGAGAGAGAGAGAGAGAGAAATTCGCACGATGAGAGACCGATGGTAAAAAGAGTTTGCGGTGGACCACGTTTCGATGAATTTTCGTCGAATATTTTAAAGCTTGCATCAGGACGCAGATTCGGTTCGTCGATTTAAATGTCGAACGTCGTTCGTTCGTTCGTTCGTTCATTCATTCGTTCGTTCGTTCGTTCGTTCGTTCGTCCATGTTAGCTGCGATCGTTTTAGAAAAGAGTTATAGACAATAAGAGAGAGAGAGAGAGAGAGAGAGAGGAGAGAGAAAGAAAAAAGAAAACTGGAAAAAAAATGGAAAAGAGAAACAAAAAGGAACAGGAGGAATCGTGAAATTTATTTTCAGAAAATGAAAAGGAAAAAGTTAGAAACACGGAGGAAAGAAAATATGGCGTCCATTTTGGCCATCTGCCAGAATAAAGTCGATAAGACGATTAATCTTCAAGTGGGTTAATGTTTCGCTTTGATACTAAAGAAGGAGAGGAGAGAGAGAGAGAGAGAGAAATAGAGAGAAAGAAAGAGTGAGAGAGAGAGAGAGAGAGCCTTGACAGGCCACAAACGAACCACTATTCCCTTGTCGATCTCTCTCCTTCTTTTTCCCTCTCTCTCTCTCTCTCTCTCTCTCTCTCTCTCTCTCTCTCTCTCTCTCTCTCTGTCTCTGTCTTTCGCGTTGTCCCTATACCTATATACATGCAGTACGACCAATCAGCCGAGATAACCAGAACTTCGTGAAAACCACCTGCCGCCCTTCAAAGCCTATACATCCGATGACCAAGCTTGATTCAAAATCACCTCTCTTGCGCGTTTCAGGTGTGAAAAGGTCGATGAACTCTTACTCACCGTTCAAAAGAATCGATTCAAGTGTTGTATAGTATAAATGTTAAAGAAGGGGATAGATAGAGGAAGAGAAAGAGAAAGAGAAAGAGAGAGAGAGAGAGAGAGAGAGAGAGAGAGAAATAGATAGATAAAGAGATAGTGCTTTAATTCTCAACTTAGATGGAAGAGAGAAAGGAGGGGGAGGGTGCTTTCATCGCTCGTATTTCCAACAACTCGTAAAATATGTTAATAACGTGTATTCCGGATAAGGCTATAATTTTAGATCATATCTCTCTCTCTCTCTCTGTCGAACATACACACACACACCCTCTTTCTATCTCTCTCATCAGATATTACATGTATTGAACCACGGTACTAGGATTATCGTCTCGCCGCCGACACACAACGTCGCCATTAAATTTTCAAGGTAAGCGCGTGCGCGTTCACCCTGTATGAAAATCACGTCGTAATACTCTCCTTCGTTATCGATGCTGTTTAGTGATGGTCGGTTGTAAAGACCAAAAGAGAGAAAAACAAAGGTAAGGGAAAGGGGAAAGAAGGGAGGAAGGAAAAGGGAAGGGAAAACAAAAACGAAAAAAGAAAAAAAGAAAAGAGAAATAACGGAAAAATGATTGGACGACGGGTTCGCGGCAATATCGGTAAACAAATTGAGCGCCGATAGGCGGCTTACTCGCTAAATGTAATTATACGTAGCCCGCTAATACGAGCGCGCGCGCACACACACACACACACACACACACACCGATCGCCGTGTAACTTTTTTATACGGAATCGTCTAGTCGAACGCATGAATAAAAGGCATAGGTACTGTATACATATGTATACATATGTAATTCGTGATACACACACATACACACACAATAAACGGATACATATGTATAAACATACACATGGCAACGCATCGATGACCTGACAGGAAATAATCCTTTTTTGCCAGCACGTTCGACTTTATTTTTCGACTTTCTTTCTTTCTTTCTTCAAATTTATACGAACTGATCGTCAAATATATACGAACTAAAATCGTTCCTGTCATTCAACTTCCATTCAAGTATCGGTTTGAAAAAGAATCGCTGTCGTCAGCTCTTTAAACGTTAATATCCCGTAAAAGTTAGATGGACACTTTCATGGTTACGGAATAAAGAGGAAAATTTTTAACAATAATAAAAGGAAAATTGAGGGGAAAAAAAGAAAATTAAAAAATTCGGCTCTATTTGAAACTGTTCCAACGTTCGCTTGGGATACCCACGAGGGATAACATCTGCGGAATTATATTATGCGTTTTTTTCTTTTGTCTTTCTTTTTTTTTCAATGAAAGAACGTCCTGAAACGTTTTAGTGTCCAGTTCGTTTTCGAACTTTCTCGATGCTTTCTCTTTTGTCTATCTCTCATTATTTAATCTTTTATCGTTTCGAGATTCTATCTCTGAGATTTACATTCTTTTTAATTTAAAACATCATTAAGAGTGTCACAACCGTAGATATATTGCACGGTATGTGACTTTTGTTTGATTATGAACGAATTGGCCACATTCATCCACAAATATCTTGAAATTTCTTTCAAAATTATTTTGACTCGTTCGTTCGCCGACCATTCTCAATTTTTGTTATTGTCATTGCCGATTTCTATGATCGACGTTTACAACGTGTTCTTCATCGTTGCGAAGAGAAGATAAATCATTGATCTTTGATTATATCGTACGATTTATCGATAATTCAATGATATCCCCGACGTGATTAACATATACGAAATAATTCGAAACCGTCTACGTTAATACTATTTTATCTTATCGATCATTTCGATCTTTTCTTATGGCACTTCCGGTTTCTCTTCAATTTGCAAATGTATGAACTTTTATGAGAAGCCCCGTTAGATCGTTGAAATATAATTGATAATCGATTGGAACGATTTGATTAATTTAATTATGAAAAAACGATGATAGTTTTGAAAATGTTTAACAATAGAAATTCTGTCGCTCTAATTGTAAGTCGCGTTGGAAATTCCCTAAATTCCTCTGTTAAAGTGCTGGAGAGACAAGTGTGACCCGTACAGTGGTATGCGGCACAACAATAAGCAGATTTCAAGTGTATGAAACTTCCTGCATTTCTAGTGACCGAACACCGAACGTTTTATATACGTATCGTACTACGAAATGTTCTACAGTTGGAATGTTGAAGTACGTGCTGATCTAACAAGGTTGGTTTCGATGGGTTTGCGAGAAGGGTGAGGGGGCGCGGGATGGGGGGGCGGGGGTCGAATTGTAAAAGTAAATAACTCCGTAAAATTTCTAAGAAAGAAAACGTTGATCTAAAATAATCAAAAAACCAATTTTCTTTGAAACCTTTCCCTATTCATAAGTATAAATTTCTATTTATTTGATCGGGATTTTTATTAATTAATGATAAACGTTTCGTAAAATAAATGATCAATATCATCTATATGAATATATTGATCGGTATAAGTAATTAATTGTTAGAATTATGTATAATATATATTGCACATTGTTATTTTATTTGAAATGATAACTAATTATTATACTGGTCGTTTTATTTCAATCCGAACATTTAAAAATGTTTCCTTCGTATCGATTGATTCTATAAAAATATGTTACAAAAAGAGAAATTTTATGTGATTTATATAATAATAATAATATATAGTATAAATAAAGTAATATATATATATATATATATATATATATATTTACATGACAAAAATATATTACACTCTAAATAACAATATATTGTACAGCTGCTGTAAATAAAAGAAGTTATTCAAAGTGATATAAAGTTGAATGAAAGACATAAAATCGGGTAAAGTTTTCCTCGGAAAACTCTCGCGAGAAAGAATACTCTCGACGCATGGATTTTACGTAATCGTATAATGCATATATAATATAAAAAGGATGTTACAGTATAACGGATGGAAATTGTTTGTAATTCGGTGAGAGCGGTTATTTAAATATTTAACCGAGGAAATTATTATATGAGATTTGTTTAATGTCCACAATAAGATTCGAATGTTCCTGAGGAAGATCTTTCTTTTTTATATCTTAAGAATTTTTTGTTCTTGAAAATCGAAATCTCGTATGAAAAACAAAAATCACTCTTTTTTTTATAAAAAAAAAAGATATATATATATATATATACATACAAAATCTCTATGCATGTAGTAATTCAAAATTGAATTTTTATATTTATATTTTATTACGATACAAGCATAGATAATTTGATTTAAAAGAAATAATAAGTAAGTATTAAATATTATTAAATTTGGGTTTCAGAATGAAAATAGATTATATTAAAACGTACTGTATAATAGAATTTTCAATCTTCTACAAGAATTTTGGAAGTTCGATTATGAAGTTATTTTATTACTAGGAATAATTTTTAATAAGCGATTAAAATTAAATATTATTTGGTTTGATTAAATATCAAAAAACACGAAGAGTATATACGACTCTATTTAAATTTGGTTAACATGACAAAATTTTGTTAACAGTTTATAAAACTATGTTTCAAGTCCTAGAAATATAACTTTTCATTTTTGAACGAAAATTATAATACTAAGCGTCTTGCCTGGTTTAATCTACTTAAGAAATAATTACACAGTGAGATAGAAAATATGCTACTTAACTACTTATTCCTATATTTAAACAGATTTCAAAATATTCATTTTAACACACGTATACTATGTTGTATCATCAAACCTGATCTAATTTTATCTATTTTGCTCAAACCTTACCTAATATTTATATGATGTTAATACTTTCAAATATGTATACTAATATACGTATTAATGTGTATACTATTATATATAATGTATATATATATAAACTATTAATAGTATACCGATAAACTAATATTTTATTTATAATACTTGTTTAAGTATATTATTATACTTATTACATATACTTAGAATAGCTTCTCTATTATACCACATATAATATCATATACTCTGTATAGTATTATCTACAATATAATAATATATATTACAATGTAATGTATTGTAATGTATCTAAAGAATCTTACAAAAAATCTTTTAAAGTAACTTGTCGGTAGTCAATAAAAAAGAAAGAAAAAGAAGAAAGAGAACAACTATCATCATTATCTCTCTGTTACGATAAAATATCGTAAAATTTTTAATGAAGAAATTAACAAAATAAACTTACTTAAGTCTTTGTAAATCCTCGAAGAACCCACCTCAGTTCTAAACTGATGCGGGATGATTCACTGACTCTAAGGCCGCCCTGCATGCGACCATAATTCATTTCTTAAAACCTATTATCTAAAATAAAATGAAATTATCCAACAAGAACTATCATAAATTTTCCAAAACACATTCCCTTAAATCATCTCTAATGGGAATAAACTATGAAGCACCATTTTGAAATTAATTTATATTAAATTATATTATGATCAATAAGATATATGTGTGTGTGTGTGTGTGTGAGTGTATGTTCGTTTGTTTATAAAGACATCGTTTAAAATGCTTCGATATCGATTTAATTTACTAAATTGAAACTTTTCAATCACGTTTAATAATTATATTATATAATATTGTTGTTAGATAAACGATGAAATACTATGGGTTATCAATATTCTATATTTTATAATTATCGCCGTTAATTACTGAATTATTTCGCGAATCAATATGAATATTTATGTAATATATAATAAAAGTATTCTTACGAAGGATCGATAATTAATTAATCGCTATCATATCTAATAAAATAATTTACAATTCTATGTATGGCCAATATAATGCATCTCTAATACATCTTTCGAAATGCACTGCTCGGCTGTTTTTTTACGATTCAACAATAATGAATAAGAGATTTGCATAATAAAAGAATAACAACAAAAATCCAACTACACAAATACACAAATTTTTATTATCATATACTATTGTACACGATATTTTCATTTGTGAAATATTTATACCGAATTGGTTTTTATTTTGAGAGCGATCGATTAATTTATTTGAAATAAAATAAATGAAGGAGAAACGATCTTCATGTTCAATAAAAGTTTTCCATAAATTTTTCATAAAAAGCTTTCATCCATTTCCTTTTCTCGTTCATTTTTAACTTTTAAATGCTTGCAGTATAATTATCATCACTTTGAAAGTAATCAGGCAATTGTTTTTCTTTTTTTTTTTTTTAATAACAAACATCTTAGCGCTCCATAAAGATTTTCTAGAAATTTTCTATAGAGAATAAACTGTTTGTTTATTTTATTTATTTTTTACTTTTTAAATTAAATGCGCACCTATTCGTCTATATTTTCTTATTCCAGCGTACTTTTCACCCTCTCTCTCTCTCTCTCTCTCTCTCTCTCTCTCTCTTTATCTTTATTTTCTCCAACCAATTGTAAAGATTTTTGGAAAAGATTCTGGTGAGTAACACGCCCACCACTCAGCGGCTTTTACGATACACATTCAATTTATCTCGACGGTAAAAGAGAATTTATTTTGGATTAGTTCGTTGAGCAAAATCGTACGAGAAACTTTTTTTATTTTTCCTTATCAAGATACATCTCCCCCCCCCTCTCTCTCTCTCTCATGCTCTCTTCAAAAGTATAAAAATTGGTATAATCATATTCCAGCAGATAAATTGATCGATCGTCACAAATTCATTGTAAACATCGTATAATATCTTAAAAAGACAATCTAATAAAACCATTCTGTATATATATATATATATACATATATATATTGCTAAACGTTGTTATGCAACAATAGAGACTTTTGTCGTTTCCTCTCTTTCAATCAAACAAAAGGTTTATTGAGAACAACAAACTTTAAAGAGAGGAGAGGACTTTCCTCTCTCGAAATGCTTATCCATGATTCTCATTGAATGTGATCCACCATTAAAGAACATAAAATCTTGAACGAGAACAAACAGCAATAGGGTCTTTGGAAGAAACGAATTCTTATTGTTGATCGCTTAACCGTCCCTAAGGAAAACAAGAATGAGAATGATGAGAAAAGGTAAGTCGTGAATATAAATGGAACGTTCTACCGTTTTTCAAGTATTCGAGTCTTTTCATGGAATATCCTTCGTAATAGAAGACAAACTTATACTTGGGGTGGTTCAAAAGTTCTTAGAGGGGTTAATTTTTTCTTTTCCTTTTTCATGAATCAAATTACTCTTTAGAAATCCAACGACCATTCGGTATAATCCTTTGCTTTCCGATCTTAAAAAAGGAAACAAGATTAATCTACGAGCGCGAAAAGTCACATCGAAAGACTTAATTGATCGATCATGATCTTTCCAACGAACTTTCGTGCTCGCTATTTTATCATTTAATTATTTCCACGTATCTTGCTTCTCTTTCATTCTTTTTTATTTCTTTATTTTTTCTTTTTCTTTTTTTTTTTTCTTTTTTTTTTCTTGAATCGGATCTAAGAGTACGAGGAAGAATATGGGAATATTATTTTCGATTTCAGAACGAACAGCAAATATTTCCTTCTCGTCAATTCTCGATAACCATTTCGTACCATTTTCCGTATGGATTCGCCTGAATCATCGTGTCCTTGAAACTGAATGAAGAAAAATAAAAGAAGAAAAGGAAGAGGAAGAAGAAGAAGAAGAAGAAGAAGAAGAAGAAGAAAGGAAAAAAAGAAAAAGAAAAGAAAGTGGCTCGTACTCGCTTACGTTCGAATGTTCTATCGTAACTAAACTAAATCGTCGAACTAATTTAACTGTCGAATTTTATAACGAGTCACTTCTACCTAGTGCTAGGCCAACCATCATCGCGTTTCACTACTATTCCCGGCTTTTTCCCGGCATAACTCGCGGCAGGGCAAACGAAACAGTAAGTTCTACTTCGCTTCAAATGTAAATGTTTAAGCACTGTCTTGTTTGCTTTAACTATTATCGCGATATTCCCACATCCCATGACCGTCGTCGTCGTCGTCGTCGTAGTCGTCCTCGTCGTCCTCAGTCCTCGGAGTCAGATATGCGTCACAAGTAGTTTTACTCCTAGTTCGGAAAAGCTGTTCATAAATATTCGTCATCCCCTTTTCTCTTACCATCTATCCCATCTACCTTCTACATTCTATCCGCCAACCCTACCTACCGAAATTCCTTTTTCCCTAACCCGTCAGATTTCTCCACTTCTCCTCTTCCTCTTTGTCTTTCGACGCTCGAGGAAAGATCGTTTCGCGTTGCGCTTTAATTTCGTACTCTCTCTCTCTCTCTCTCTCTATCTCTCTCTCTCTCTCACTCACTCTTTATATATATTTGAAGGAGTTGTAAAATAAACGTGAAGCTACGAATATCATGAAAAATTAAATATTATATATGAATATATATACATATATACACATTTTTTCGTATACTTTCTTTTATGTTCATTTCAAATATACTTATGTTATATATGTATATATATATATATGTGTGTGTGGGTATAAATATAAAATAGTTATTGTGTATTGAATATTTTTGATCGAATTTAGATGAAACCGAGACCGTGGTTGCCTATAGATTTCATACCTGGGGTTTTAAATATAACTAAATCAAATGTTCATTATAATTTTATGTTCGATTTGTTGTAAAAAAAAAAAAAAAAAAAAAACAGATGAAATCTTTAGTTCATTATTTAAATCTGAATGTAACATAAGTATATTTGAAATGAACATAAATGAAAGAATACAAAAAATATATCCACCTATACATAAATTTTATAAGAATATATTTACACAAACATAATAATTATCAGTGTTTATCGAAATAATAAATATATTCGATAAATACAATGAATATATTTCAAAGGTACAAAAAATATACGAAAACGAAATCTAAGAAATGAATAAAAGAAAAAGAAAAAAGAATCGTCATCCATCCTTCGTGTTTTATTTGACTCATAAATTTAATGTTTCGAATGACGTCGACAATCTCTATGGCAGAAGTTCGATGGAGACTATTTGGGTAATATACACGAAGAGTAATTTCCTTGGTTGGAATTGGAAATTATAACAAGGTTCACGCTCGGGGAAAGTTTCACGATTGGGATAGGAAGTGAAAAAGTATGGGACATTGCGTACATCACTGCGATCGTCGACCAGTCGTGCGGATAATGTCGCGCGATGCTCCCCACCGTAATATACAATCCCGCTCTAAAATACCATTCTTGACATTCGATAAAATATCGCATTGATCTCCGTTTTCGTTTCTTCGTACTATCCTCTCTTACTACTCCTTCGTCTATCCTATGAACGACGCTTCAGTTTTTTTTTTCTTTTCCTTTAAACTTCACACCCCCCACCCTCTCTTTTCTCTACCATTCGACTATTGATCGTAAAGATAATTTCGCAAAGATTTGTTCTTTGTCGTTCGTTATGGACATTGTATGGATTTTACGTGTAAAATTAATTTTGCTTTGATTTTTAATAACAACAAATGATATAGTATAAATTGTTTTATGATAATATAGATATGTTATAATGCAATAATATATATATATATATATATATATATATATATATATTATACATAGTATATAAATTTGTATTTTTAAAGTAAATTAATTATTATTATTATTATTTTCTTTTGACGTTTATTTTCTTTTAATTTAAAAGTATTTAATACAGATACCTTCGTATAAATACACAACAATTATGTAACATATTTATTAACGTATATATTTATAGAAGACCACTCGACTCCTTATAAGAAAATAAAAAAAAAAAAAAAAGCAATGAAAAGAACCTATATTTAAGAAGTAAACGGAAAGCGCGTCAACGAGAAAAAGATAAATAAATGCAGGATATTAGTCAAAATATTCCTTTTTCTATTTATCTCGAGTCTCGTCGCAACTTAATGAATTGAAATGAGAAAGAAACTTGAATAATTTTTTTCATCTTCCGTAGAGCTTAAAAGCGATAACAATGTAAGAATTATAAAGAAAAATGAGAGAAGAAAGAAAAAGAGAGAAAGAGAGAGGGAGAGAGAAGACTTTGGATAGTATAGTACCCTCTTTTATAACCCGCTGCTAGATATAAATTTATTATTACTCGCATAAAGCGTGTATTTAGCATGAGTTTTACGAGCATTTGGCAAACTTATATATTTTCTTCTTATATATATATATAAAACGTATATATGTATATATAAAATCGCAAGCCGACAATCAAGTACCAACAGGTTTTTAAAAGCTTGAACGTTAAAGATATCAGAGATAATATATATATATTACTTTATCGATGAAAAACTTTTCTATGGATATCGTAAAGACGCATTAATAGTTACATTACTCCCTAATAAATTATAAACGTATTCTTTTAATCCTTATTGACGATGATAATATATATATTTTTTTTTCCATGGTGATGAACATCGACCAGAAAGAAGATTGTGAATTTCTCAATGGTTATAGACTCCATGTCGGGTTAACTTGTTGAACTAGATGAGTGTCTCTAACAACGAATGAAACTCAAGCTTGCCACTTGAGAACTTAAATAATGCTTTAGCAACGAGTTACATTGTTGAAAATATACAGGCGAAACGATGTGCAAGTACGTGAGTATGTACTTACGTGCTTTTATTTCTTTTTTTTTTTTTTTTTTATCCAGAAAAAAGTATTTTACGGGGATAAGAGAGCGAGAGAGAGAGAGAGAGAGAGAGAAAGGGATGAGAGTTGAAAAAAAAGAAACAGAAAAAAGGAAGTTTAATTAATTCACACACGTTACGTTTTCTTAATGACGACGGGAGTAACGAATGAAATGTTTTCATTTCTTTTTGTTTTACCTCTGTCTATTCGTCGAAAAATCTGATTTTATCGTTATTATACTCTTTCTTTATTCTTACCTTTATTTTTTTTTTTTTCGTGTACGCGTCACACGATCGTTGATATCAAGGATAATATAATATTTATTACGTTTATCGACAGATAATTAATTTGAGAAAAGACAAGAGTATGTTTATTCGTTTATACGTCGCAGATTTGAAGCCATCGTAATGAGAGTGTCAATTCGCTATCCTTTTTAATTAACAAGCTAATCGTCAAATCATACGTAATTCAATTAGATCGAAAATGAACCTGATGATTGCTATTAGACGATAAGATTGACGAATCTGTTTGGTTCTCTCTCTCTCTCTCTCTCTCTCTCTCTGTTCTTTTTTTTTTTTTTTTTTATTTATTTATTATTCTTTTCTCGTATCGTCGTCAAGTAACGAACATAAATTTTTTGTATCTCGAAATTTGTTCGATTTCGTTGAATATTGACAGTTCACTTTTTTTCTTCTACACGTATTGTATGAAAGCTAAATATTTAATGGTTACGATAAAACGTGTGTCGATTTTTCCAAAAGTGCTTTGAAAATATCTCTCTCTCTCTCTCTCTCTCTCTCTCTCTCTCTCTCTCTCTCTCTCTCTCTCTCTCTCTCTCTCTCTCTCTCTCTCTCTCTCTCTCCCTCGATAAATTCCAAGATCCATACCTTGAGGTTATCTAGCAAAGGGAAAAAAAATCGAAAGATAAATAGATAAATAGAGAGAGAGAGAGAGAGAGAGAGAGAGAGATAGTTGCCCATAAAATTTCGCATAAAACGTATTTCGTTTACCACGGAACGTCGTTCGCAAACTTAATACACCGTAGGAATCGTTTCTCTGTTGATAAAATTCATTTCTCTACGTTTCCATTTCCGTTCCGATCGGTCAACGTTTTCCCACTTGCTAAACTTTGCTTACGATTCCGGTAAGGACATTGTAGGCGGTAAGAAGAGATCGGAGTACGTTGAGGAAACACGAAAAAGTAGTGCATTAGAAAAGGGAGGGAAAGGAAACGGAAGAACGGTATCAGAAGGATGGTAAACACATCGAGTGGTCTATCCCTGTTTGCTAAGGCATCTTATAAAATATACACCCTGGGAATGGTTCAATTTCCTCGAGGATCGGATGATCTCGGAAAATACGAGAGCTCTCTCTCACTCTCTCACTCTCTCTATCTATACATCTATCTATCTTTCTCACTCTCTCTCTCTCTCTCTATCTATCTATCTCTCTCTCTCTCTCTCTCTCTCTCTCTCTCTCTCTTTGAGTTATACGAAACGGTATGCGGGTCAGCATAAAACGACTTATGCTAGGCTGACCAACATTTTCTTCATCTACTTCCTCATATTCTGCTTCTATACGCCTGCTGTGTACCTTTGTGTGTGTGTGCGTATGTGTGTGTCCCTTTTTCTCTCTTTCTCATGCGAATCTAACCATTTTCATATCTCCTTTTAAAACCAAATGCTTTTCTTACAATACAAACTACGACAATCCTCGAATATAAATTTCGCAGACATTTGAAATATGATAACACAGTCTAGAAACAATATATAAATATATATAATAATTTGAAAGACGTGGAACGTTACAGAATAGGTATAAAATGTCTCTGACGCTCGAATTAACAGAAGTAATTTAATTTTAATATATTTTAACAGATTTTTTTATATTATGAAATAATCAATTTCAAGTGTAATAATTTAAATGGAAATATTGTAGAAACGATAGAACGTTTTTCTCTAAAATCTACTAATGAGTCTCATTTATATATATATATATATATATATATATATATATATATATATATATATTCTATACAATTATAGAGTAAATATTCTACGTACCATGAATTCGTGTTATACGAGACACATAGGTTCTCTAAAATATTCATATCGTCGTATTTCCCTCGCAAGTTTGTTTTCACATATATGTCCCTCTGTACTATCAAAGACAAAATAGTTATTTAAATTCGCCAACTTAGATAGAAAAACGTATATACCGTGTTGTTACAAGTGTCATTTTTATTTTTATTTTTTTTTTTTCATCCTATTATATAAAAAGACAAGTTACAATTTTTGTGTTCTATTACACGAACTTAATGAATTTTGAACGATCGATATTTCGAACGGGTCGTTCGATTCATATGTATCGGTTTATTGTATTTTCTCAGTCAATAATAATAATGATGATGATGATGATGATGATGATCATAATTATGGTAATGATAGAAATAGATCGTATTAATATAATAAATGATAATAACACAAATAATTTATATACATGCATATATATATATATCGATAATAATAATAATAAAATAATAATAATGATCAAATTAATATAATAAAAAAAAAAGATGATAATGTGTGAGATAGGTAAATAGGGGCATAATATCAGATAAAATAGAACATGTGAATAATATCGAGACAATGAATATTAAAATAATAGATAATATTGTGATCATTGAACGATTTCGTATACATATATATATATATATATATATATATATATATATATATATATATATATATTCAACCTACTGCAATACCATCAGATAAAAACTACAATGGAACATTTTAATCGGTCTTTCTAGAAAAAGACGAAGACGAAGACAAAGACGTAGATGAAGAAGAAGAAGAATAAGAAGAAATGGATGAGAAAAGGTCGAAGCCGTTGGCGGTTTAAGAGAAGAAGCACGCAGACATTACGTCCGTTACAATGAGATAGCGTGACTTAGTGAACGCGTGGCTAAGCTATAGAGTAGACGTATGTATATGAAAATGTATATACATTGTACATGCATACATAAGTATATGAGTTCGTACATGAAGAACATTTATGCAAATTCCACAACATACGATTCACACGTCTATATACACATCTATAATATCATATGTACATTACATATATGTATGTTTGTGTTTATATGTATATTAAACATACATATATATATATATATGCATGTATGTATGTATGTATGTATGTATGTATGTATGTATGTATGTATGTATGTATGTATGTATGTACTACGTATACCATTTTCCAGGAATCAAGCTTCTTCGTTGCAAACAATTCTCCCTATCCCCTTGCCGTTAACTCGTCCCACTGGCTTTTCCATTCACGTCCCCATGATCGTCCAGCTGCACCAGAGAAGATTACAAATATTTGTTGCATTATGACACCTATAAATTTCGAAAATCAATAACGTCGCCGAAACGTTCGCCGTAGTCGCGGTTCACCACGCCTATTGTCCATTCCGCACGCTTCTGTTCACCCTCGGACACCGATATACGGCTACGTACCTATATCCGCAATATATATACCGGGTGTGCTCCTATGGAACTCATTTAAAATCATACTCTTCGTGGATTTTATGATCTATGAAAAACGTTGAATAATCTAATCGTTCACGGTATCGTACACGTCGTATATATTTATACGTATGTACGTACATGCATACATATCTATTCCTATTGATTTTATACAAATGTACGTTCGTGTTTTACATGTATATATATATATATTTTATGATATCTCAATGATTAATTTCTTTCAAAGTATTATTTCAATGCTGAATAGTAATGTTCGAATAAATAATAATAATTTTGTTGTAATTGGATGCTAAAGAAAAAAGGAAAAAAGATAAAAAATATTATTTACACGAACGATACGTTCAAATACACACACACACACACACACACACACACACACACACACACACACATATATATATATATATATATATATATACGTATATTATTGCGTTCGCAAGTGTAAGTTTATCTTTTCACATGTTTTTATGATATCTCAACGATGAATAATCTCTTTCAAATATTATTTCGATTTCTCGACGTTTCGTGTTTGTATAAAAATAATAATAACAATAATAATATAACATCAGTAAAATGTACAATAGAAAATCTTTATTTACCAGACTGTTATACTTAACGATGATTATAATTTTTGTTTTCCTTTCTCTTTTTCTCCTTTTTTTCTTGTTTCTTTAGCGCACAAATATCGCACGTTAAACTTTTCAAATCATAGGGCAAAACGTCTACGTAGATACGACGTAGTATACATGAAATATACCGGAGTGTGGTTTACACGCATGCACATGGGTATACACGCGTCATGTACATAGGCACGTACATGGAACTCGCGTGAAGTACCATAAACCAGGCTGGTTCCACCTGTGTGATCCGTGTGACATATACACCGAGTGATACAAGCACGAATACGATTGTTCTGTTCGCCCAACACGAGAGACATAAAGTCGCTAGACAAACTGACGAATCTCATCAAGTCGATGTTCTGATAGAAATACCATTTCTTATGGTTATCGATTTACACGTCCCTGGCATTTTCCTTTGAAACATATTTGTTAACAGTTGTTTCAAAAACACATTGTCGAATAATAATAAGAAATAATAATTACACGTAACAGAGTTCGCGTCTATGATCACAGAAATCGTAAGTAAATATTAATTTATTAACAATTTATCTTGATTATGATTCGTACAACAACGTAAATATGTATATCTTACGCAACGAAAGAAAAAAACTCATTCCTTCAACTCGTCAATTCGACGGAATTCAGATTTCACAGTTGACATTATTTTTCAACGATTTTACGTTTATTACAATTCATGCGATTCAATGAACTAATATTATTTGGAAAATGATATATGATTTACGATCATCGATATGACGGATTTCGATGACTCAACATTGATATAAACATAATCGACGTTTTTAAAATCAGTGTAGAAAAAGAGAAGAATGTTTGCAAAATTGCAATGCATTTATTACTACTACTTAATGCGATCGAAAATATGAAGATCATAAAATTGATGTACTATGAAAAAGATATATATATATATATATATATATATATATATATATATATATATATATATATATATTAAACATCGATCTCCATTTTTGAAGCATTATTTGTCATTTTCAAAATTACATGGGTAAACTGTGTCATGATTATATATAGATACATCCCCTACATACTCGATATCACTTTAAAGAGGAACAACTTCTTCATCAAAATGGGAACAAACCCTCTTCTCGATCTTTAAGAGGTTGCCATCTTATCCTATACTTATATAAATATATATATATACTTAATTAAAAACCATGTACCGATGTGTTATCATTACTCGTTTCTTTACCGATCCAATATTACCTAACAATTAATTATTGAAGAATTATTGTATCCTTGCTTACTAAGCAATTACATCCTTACGTTCTGATCCCTTCTCTCTCTCTCTCACACACACACACACACACTCTCTCTCTTTCTCTCCCTCGCGTAAACGAGCGCGCGTGCGCACGTAAGTAATATTTATGAAAATTGAACGTTGTATTATACTTTCGGATAAAATTCTCGTTAAAGCTTTTCAAGTAATCCAACGTTCTTATATACAATGCTGTCAAGCACAGTAATTGCTTATTTTCAATAAACAGAACCTCGTATTGACAGAAACGACGTTATAGTATTTTTCCTAGGAAATGTGAATTGCGTTCGCTTAACGCGAACAATCGATAAAAAGAAAGAAAGAAAGAAAAAAATAGAAACGAAAATAAAAAACAAAAATAAAAACAATAACAAAGAAAGTAAATCGGACGACTCTTTCTTCCTTTCTCTCTCTCTCTCTCTCTCTCTCTCTCTCTCTCTCTCTATCCATCTATCTCACATGTACTCTTTCTTACCCTTATTCGTCATTAATAATCATTAATAATTAATAAAACATTATTTGGATTAACCACGTTTATTCGTTCGATATATCATAATACAAACAATACCCTCAGAAAATATATTTTACCTAGTAAATAATATTCATGTTTGTTTGCTCTTTCTTTCCTCTCTCTCTCTCTCTCTCTCTCTCTCTCTCTCTCTCTCTCTCTCTCTCTCTCTCTCTCTCTCTCTCTCTCTATCTCTCCTTTTTCCATCTCTCCCATTCTCTTTTTCCTTTTCATTCCGTTCGAACGAACATCGAACAGGAAAAAGTAGCGTAGAAGAAATTGAACGGTTCGATGACTCGATGATAGGATTGTAAATCACGGCTGGATGCCGACGGCGTCTTGACTGTGGAAGACGTTCTGTACGAGCTTTCGATCTTCCACCGGCTACACTCGAATTCACAGTAAACACCGCGAGAGATCGAGAGTTCCTCTCACTCTCTCTCTCTCTCTCTCTCTCTCTCTTTTAACACCACGAGAGAGTCTCTCTCTCTCTCTCTCTCTCTCTCTCTCTCTCTCTCTTTCCGCCTATCTATACATCTATCTGTTTCTATCTTTCTCACGCTCGATCGACAGGTGACGCAAAACCGTTTTACAGTTCGGCAAATTGCGAACGACTAGCACAGCATCAAGCTTACATAGAATTCCCTTCTCGTACTTCTACCTATTCCCCCTCTTACCCTTTACACACTCTCTCTCTCTCTCTCTCTCTCTATCTATCTATCTATCTCTATCTCTATCCCTATCTATCTATCTATCTATCTCTCCATCTCTATCTATCTATATGTCTCTCACTCATCCTTTATCTTTCTAGCTTTCTATATTCCCTCGTCTCATCGCGCCACATGCATCCCGATAGTATTTCCGGGAATAACAGGTACTCGTCATAAACTTGGCCAATTTATTACGATGAAAATATGTAATATTAATTGCGTACCGGCGGTAAACCGTTTTTGGTTTAATTTAGATCGCCAGAATTATAAACGTAGAGCGTCGATATCAAACGAACATATAATACATACGATACATATATAATGTAAAGTTTTACTTTATCTTTAAATACGTTATTGTCCTGTTCATTATGTATGTGTATGTACATCGGATAAGAGTATCCGCGGATTATCATATTTACGTCTACGTTTATCGAGCTATATCGACACATATGCGAATAATTATTTGCTTAACGATGAGAAAAAAATTTTCTTTTATATTTATTTATTTATTTATTTTTTTTTATTTTATTTATTTATTCTATTTTTTCTCAACTATAAGGATTATTTTCTATTTTGGATGATCAATTTACGAGTATGTATTCGGAATAATTTTTGTAGGCGTTAATTAGTATATGTTGATGATCACGACAATATTAATAATGTATTACGTATTTCTATATTCTCATTTTTTCTACTTAGGCAATTAAACGCGTAATATTGTCACTCTTTCAAACTTAATTTTAATGAAAAATTAAGATATTATCCATAATATCTATTCCTGTTCTATATTTTGGAAATAATTTGCGAATTCAATGAAAATACTCCTGTACATACGATGTTATCTAACGTTATCATATCTCTATGTCTATCTCTATATGTATTTACAAATGCAAGTTAATAATAATTTTCATGGAAAACATTTTTTCGATATTCGAGAAATTTTTGAAACATGGATACACAAATATTATGAATGTAAGTTTACTTGCTATATATCCACACACACACACACACACACACACAGACACACATATATATTGTCCTCATCTATTTGTTATGTACAAACAGAAGTAACTAATTTTTTACAGAATATTTCCGACATGTCCAAAATAAAAATTTCTAAATATTTGTCATTTGAAAACGAAAAGAGAAAGAGGGAGAAAAATTTGTTACAAAAATTTTGAAAAAAATTCAGGAAATGCATATGTATGTATATGGAAATATTTATGAGCGATAACGCGAACGGTACGTAAATTACAAACGATTCGATTCTCAACGACGGAAATGACGGTCTCGCAAATTTATCCCAGGATAGTTTCTCGCTCGTTCGAGAAGGCTCGATATCGCGTATACAAAGTTTCGAACTTACAACCACCAATAAAACGAATTCGTGTATGGATAGCCGGTGGGATGGTGCGGATACGCTTTAAACGGCTTCATGAAACGGAACGATTTGCCGATTCATTGATTAATGTTCGATAATTCCAAGCAGGAGGATTTCTAACGTATCTATCATGGTAGATATCGTATACAAAAAATGATATTGAACGACAGAGAGAGAGAGAGAGAGAGAGAGAATGAAAGCAGAAATTCACAGCAAAACAGGGTCAGAATGGTGGAAACGCTGAACGATCAGATTCAACGATGACGAGAGTGGAAGAACGCAAAAGAAAGAGTAAGGTATATATATATATATATATATATATATATATATATATATATATATAGAGAGAGAGAGAGAGAGAGAGAGAGAGAGAGAGAGGTAGATAGATAGAAATAAAAAAAAGGGGGAGTAAAACGAGCGATCGAGCTAGCAAGAGAGAAATAGAGTGATAAAGAGAGAGAGAGAGAGAGAGAGAGAGAGAGAGAGAGAGTGTGTGAGAGAGAGAGGGAGGAACGATTTTGTAGGAAGAAGAAGGGTTTCACGTAGAGAAGCTCTTTTCAAAATTTCCATCGCAAAAACGGAATCCGGTTGAACGGTCGTTAACGCGCTAGCATGACCGCGCCCGTTCGTCGTTTCACTATGGTTCTACGTAAGGATGAATGAAAGATAAAGACAGACAGAGACAGACAGAGAGATAGAGAGAGAGAGAGACAGAGAGAGATAAAATAGATATATAAAGATAGAAAAAGAGTGCTCGTAGAACGCGATGCTTCGCGATAGCAGTACACTACTACGGCTTGGTAATTCCAGAATACCGTCAGAGCCTTCAACAATGGCACAGTAATGCGGACGTCAGCCGTCAACTACTTGATTGCGTATTGTTGTTTGCATTGTACGGGACAGACCTGGCCTCGCATACAATCACCCACTTTCATAGAACATCCGCGCTCGCGCGTACAACGAAACAGAGATCATCTACTCTTCTCTCCTCTCCTCTCGTATATCCTCTTCTCTCTCCTCTCTCATCTCCTCGACCAACCCCTACCATCATCCTCGTCTCCACCCACCTATCCAACAAGCAACTCACCCCACCCCACCCCACCCCCCCACCCAACCCCTGCGTACTCGGCCCGCAACCACTGCCGTAGCAAACTCCATCCGCGCTCTCGCGGCTCTGTAGCTTTTCCGTTTTGCTCTCGCCCTTCTCAAAATCCTCTCAACTTTACTCCAACCCCTCCCCTTCCTACCTTCCCTACACACACACTCTCTCTCTCGCTCTCTCTATCTCTCTCTCTCTATCACCCCTTAACCTTTCCCCCACTCACCTCATTCTGTCCTTTTCTCCCGTAGCACTCGTCGCTGACATATCGTGGCCATGTTACAACGACCTCCTCGCCTCTACAACCATCCTTCTGAGTTAACGTAAGTCGATGTTGCAAGCTCCACGTAATGGTAACATTCTTTATGGCATTATTCCTTTTCTACATTAATTTGCAATATTTTTTTACTACGTCTTTTCTTATCGTTCGGTTTCTCTCTTCTCTGTCTGTATATCTATCTATCTATCTCTCTCTCTCTCTCTCTCTCTCTCTCTCTCTCTCTCTCTCGTTCGCTTTCCTCGGTTATTTCTTTTACACAGTACGTGCGAAGAATTTTAATTTTACAGTCGTTCGCATTGAAACTCTTATCTCTCTCTCTTCCTTCTCGCCTTCTTCCTCCTCTACTTCTTTTTCTTCTTCTTCCTCTTCTTCTTCTTCTTTCCTTTGTAACATCGTTTATCTTTCTTCTTTTTATCTCTTTGTTTTTTTATTTCCGTAATGAAGTTTAGAAATGAAAGGGACAGTAATGAAAATAGGAAATAACATTATTTCCCAATTGGATCCGTTAGAGATAAAAAAGAAGAAAAATACAAAAAAAAAAAAAATAAAAGATAATGAAACAACGAATAATAAAGGATTTATCGTCGTTTTGCTCGATCATTCGTAATACGTTCGACAATATTCGGTATCTCGCGGAAATGGAATAAATTTTCATATGAATATTCCTCTATTTCGAAATAAATGACGAAATATTCTTTAGAAACAATAACGGTTGGCATGCATTGTTGAACGAAGGGTGAAACACGGCGAGAGTATGCGATCGGGTGTTGGCGGAACGAGGAAAGGTTGTACAGAGGAGGTAGAGCGATAATAGTGCATGCTCGAATTGGAAATTGCATTCAATTAAACATCCTTTTATTTGAGATGGAAAATTGCTGTCCCACGAGAAGGTGATTGTCATTTGACAAAAATTTACCAAGCCCATTAGCAACGCGAAATAATAGGAAAAAAAAAATATATTAAAAACAACGGAGGGTACGATCTCTTGTTTTTCGAAAATATAAAAGGTACTAAATTGGATGAATCGTGATTCATATATATATATATATATATATATATATATATATATATATATATATATATATTATAGATAGATAGACGTACTTGTAGATAGTATATAAGATATATTACTAGTTAAATGTATACGAGTCGCCTAAATTGTATCTACAATTTTTTTACTTACTGCTGGATATAAAAGTGATATATTTTACATATAGTAAATTATGTATGTATAAAGCTATAAAGTGTATAAATATGTAATAAGCCGTAACACGTATACACGGACGAATAGTGTTTAAAATTAAGTTTAATTTTATGTACGTGTTACGAACAGACGTTTTATAATATCTATTACGGTTCTGAGATGAATAATTTTATTTTTTTTTTTTTTTGTAATTCATTCATTCACTTACCTATAATAATTCAATAATATTGTTTCGTTATACATTTTTATTTTTTTATGTAAGTATATTTCTCGTCGAGCTTTTCCTATGTGTTAATGTACGTACATAATTATTATATATGTATATAAAATTATATATTGTATCATAATTATCAAATAGTATTCTTATGAAAATTACATTTTGATTCTCGTATAGTTATGTATGTATATATATATATATATATATATATATATATATACTGTTTCATATTTTTTAAATCTTACCGTCGTCATAAACTGTGATTAAATCTGATACGATTTAAAAATACATATGTACGTAATATGTGACACATTTGACAACTAATATGATTCGTTACTCAAGCATGCAAAAAGAAAAGAAAAAAAACAAACAAATGCGATCAGCTGCATAAAATTGAGAATCATAAATTCATGAAATTAATAGACATGTACTGAACAACATTAAAATATGTTTCACGACATGATCGCCCACGCACGAAGGATAAACGCGTACGATACATACGCACACAAACACACACACGCAAACACACATATAGTATATACTGTGTACGACGCATTCGCGAGTATTGAAACAGGAATAACGAAGGGTAACACTAATTAGTAACACTAATTAACGCTAACATACAATACCACGTAAGAGTTCGAATGAGAAAATATCCTAAGTTTGTGAACGTGTGTGCGTCGAGATAAGGAACCAACTTGGACTGGCCACGTCTTTCCTTATTGGAACACGCACTTACATACGTCTAAAGGAAGGCATGCGGAATCTTTTCTGGTAAAAAGGAAAGGCGTTTCTTTAGAACATCAAAGGGAAAAGATCTGCACTACGACCTCTGGTAGAACCCTTAGCAATTACACCTGAGACTACCGAGGAGAAAGAAAAAAGAGAGAGAAAAGAAAAAAAGAAGGAAAAAGAAAGGAGGAGCCTGAAGGCGAAGGAAAAAGAAAGAAGAAACCTTTCTGCCTCCTGCTGCTTTATAATCTTCTCCTTCTCTCTCTCTCTCTCTCTCTTTCTCTCTCTGTCGTTTATTCACTCACTCGTTCGTTCTTTTACTTTTCCCTTCTCTTTCTATCACGATACCTTGCTTACACACACTTATACACACATCTACATCTACACACACCTCGTACACAGAGAGTCATACGCGTACAGTATACATACACACACGTATATACATTATGTTGGATGTCTTTCACTACGGTTTAACCTTTCACGCCATAGCGGTGATGGTGATGTAAGGTTTAATAAAGCCCCCCAGGATGTCGTACCACGTTATGCATAGTATAGTGCGTGAAATTTATGTAAACGGACCCATCCACGTCCCATAGAGTTCTCCCGTAATCATTCGTAGCAGGATAAGTATAATACAAGCGTGTCCTTTATTTTTCGTTTTTCCTTTTTTGCTTTTCTTTTTCTTTTCTCTCTCTCTCTCTCTCTCTCTCTATATATATATATATATATCACACACACTCATATTCATTTTCTTCGCTACCATCCCTTACTTATATATCGTCGCATAAAGAAAATATTAAAAGCAGCTGTGATTACTAAAAATTATTATTATTCTTTATATATATATATATATATATATATATATATATATAATATATATATATATATATATATATATATACAATATAATAATATTTAGCAATATCTTAATATTCACGACGGAATCGATGGGACGCCATATAACCGGACGTGAAACAGCAAAACGGATTACGTGGATCTCTGCGCCGATGATCAGGATTATCATTGGAGTAGGATTACTCAGGATGTTGGTATGCTCCGGTTACATCGAAATACAGAGGAATGTTTGGGAACGATATCGAGTTGCCCGATGAAAAGCCGTTCCTAATCTCGAATATTTGATTCTGACTTTGACGAAAGAAAGAATAGGCATTCGAATATAAGATCATTGCCGATCGATATGTTATATACCATGCATATAGATACACAGATACGTTTAAGTAAATGAATATAATGAAATATATGCGGCAATAGTATTTTACTGATTATAAATTCCACATTAGAACGTCGTGATCACGGTGACCTTACACATTTTGATACATTCATTAATTCATAGCTATCTTTGATTTATTATACTTCATATACTTACCAGTCATACTATATATGATAAACAGGCCAATGACTTTGATTGAATATATCCGATCTTTCTGGAGATATGAAAAAATAATTTTGTTTGCTAAGGTCGTACTACCGTACAGAAGCGGATCACAATGTGGTGGAAATAATTTTGTTAGGAGAGAGCGCGTAAGGGACATACAAAGGACTACTGTTTTTATTACATTTTTCGTTTTTTTTTTTTTTTTTTTTTTTTTTTTTTTAATAGAATCATATTGTTTCAGATAGTTCGACGTTATCCGTAAAAATGTGTTAATCTGTGTACGTACGTCGTAAAGTGATTAATTCGTCAGCCATATTAATTTAAACATCGCTAAGAAACAACGTTGGGAGATGCGACTGAAAATGTAGTAAGAGTATATAGTGGTAAGGAAGGGATGATTTCTTAGCTTACCTTGCATTATTATTCCGAGGTTACGTTGTACAATAATGGGGTAAGATAAGCGCAAGGTAAGCGCAGAGCAAGCGCATAGTAAGCGTAAGATAAGTTCAGAATATGCGTGGTGTCATTATTGCCAAGGGAAAATCTTACGAATATTTTTTGTCATTTAATTTCGTACATTGACGATTATTAATGGATCTTTTATTCCTTACTTTAAATAAAGATAATGAAATTTTATATAGTTATAATAAAAATTCGAATGATCTCGTGACAATTATGTCCTTGTTGCGAGAGATACGAAGAAAAAAAAAAAATTCAATTTTGAAAATTATCAACGAAAACGATTTTATTACGACGATATCGGTACAATATTTATATAAATGGGGAATAAGTTGCACTTGAAAACGGTACTCGTTTAGAGTCTCTACGACTTTTCCTTCCGGAGATATCGTCGACGAAATATTTTCATTCATAATTTCTATCGTACATATGTTCGTAGTAAAAGTAGTAACAGTAGTAGTAGTCGTAATAGTAAGACAGCGTAAATTCTTCGAATTTATATAGGTCAGTGTGTCATTGAGCCAATTAGAATGAAATTATATAGGACAATGAGTCGAAATAAATGTCTTCCGTTTAAATGGGGAATATCTCTGGAATTAAAATTCGTAAAGACTTGATTCGAATACCATTTTAAAGGGCAAAATGTTCTCTATTTTTTTTATGGTATTGTTAATAATTAATTAACAATTTGTTATAAACAAACTTATACAAACTAAATTCATCTTAGTTTTGCCAAAAGAAAAGGATTCATATCGCGAGTGTTTCATAAAATTGCACGAGTCAATAAATAATTAATAAACCAAATTAATTCTTTTCTTTTTTAAACAATTTCTCTCTACACTAACAATCGCCATATTTTCTACTTAAATGCTAATATCTCCGGAACTAGAAATCGTATAGATTTTAAACGGCAAAATATTATCTATTTCTTTCGTTCAAAGGTATCGCTTATAATTAATTAACAATTTGTTATAAACGATTGTTATAAACGAATTCATACTAAACAAGTTCATTTTATTTTGTCAAAAAATAATTCATGACTAATTAACAAATTTTTCCGAAAAACGAAAACAAAACAATTATTCTTCCGCGTTATTAATCGCCGGCATTTAAATAAAAAAAAAAAAAAAAAAAATAATCAAATGCCACTTTAAACGGGCAAAATTTTCCCTACCTCCCAACGATTTCTTAATAATTAATTAACGATTCGTCGTAAATCGAATTTTTCTAAACGATTTTCATAAACGAATTCGTACGAACAAACTTCATCTCGTTACGTTCGTCGAGATAACACGAATTCCGACCGATTCGTGAAATAACGTAAAAATTAATAAACGATCAACAAACGATCGCTTGTTCCTCGCTCACACTGCTTTACTACGAGGCTAAGAGAAATCGTTACTTCATCTCTCTATCGTCGTACTCGTTATACAATATACGTCACGTATAAACGTCGTAAGGATATTGATGTCATAAAATAAATTGGAAGACGTTCGCGAAAGATATACGAGATTTAATTTATTGAAGGACGTTCGAATGAAAATTTTCATTATATCTACTAGCATAAAGACAGCAAGAGGCATGATCATCCATCGAGACAAAGGATCCACCTTTCCACTTTATAACTCGATATTACTTCTCAAGGATAATCGTTGGACGATGGGAATCGTTGAGAAGAAGGAAACTTTCTGATTTAAGGTCGTTCGAAAAGTGGCTCGAACAACGTCGAAGATATTTAAGGTTCCGGTCATCAGCATCTAACGAGGCTAACGTTTTCTTATCTCTCTATATATCTCCCTCTCTCTCTCTCTCTCTCTCTATATATATATATATATATATATATATATATGTATGTATGTATATACATATATCTGTGTTCTATGAAACGGCTGAGAGAGGATAAGGGTGTTGAATATGGGGAAGGAGGTGAGGGCCGGGCTACAAGTTAGGCAGGACAAAGGAAACTTGCATCGTACGTTAGGCAGCAGACGTGCCGTGACACGCACACACACACACACACAAATACACATATCTACACGTACACGCATGCTCATGTGCGCGCGGACATCGCCGAGTCCTAGTCGCATAGTAGTCGTTTGCTCCTCCAGGAGTATATGGATACCGAACAGACCGGAAATCGTGTGTACGTGGTTCTCTCTCTCTCTCTCTCTCTCTCTCTCTCTCTCTCTCTCACTCTTACTCCCTCGCTCTTACTCTTTTAGCGGTCCTTGTTCACGAATCTCGCGAGTTGAGAAAGAGAAAAAGAGAGAGGAAGAGTAAGAGACAGAGAGAGAGAGAGAGAGAGAGAGAGGGAGAGGGAGGATAACGAAGAGATAGGAAGACGAAGGAGGTGAACAGGAAAGGGGAAGATGGAAGGCGATGCCACGGAAATATGCGCTGGCCATTGTCTGCAAATATTAATCGTCTGCTGAAGTTTGAGCTTGAACGTTATGCTCCTCCTCTCTTTACACCTCTCTTTCTAACCCCTCTGTCTCTCTCTCTCTCCTTCTCTCTTTCTATCTATCTGTCTCTATCTTTACCTCTATCTCTATATCTTTCTCTCTGAAATCGGTATATACTACTCCTGCCTTTCTATGCTCTTTCCCTATCTCCTATCTCTCTCTCTCTCTCTCTCTCTCTCTCTCTCTCTCTCTCTCTCTCTGTCTCTCTCTTAACCTCTTACACATACATTTTCCATTTCTCTCGAAAGAATAAATATGAATACATTGAAAATAACCAAACTGTAGGGAAAAAGAAATATATTGTAACGTTTCAATTTTTTTATTATATTCATATATACACATGTCTATATATATATATATATATATATATATATATTCGTAATATATTTAACAGAAGAAAGTAGACTCAACTAAATATATATATATATATATCATTTTTTTCTACAATCTAAATAGATCGTCGAGAAGAAGTCGTCGTAAAGAATATTCAAAATGTATCGACACGATGGGCTCTCAAGCTTCACGAATCCGTGATAAAATAGCTGACATCGGCAGGAGAGAGAGAGAGAAATATCGAAGCATAAAGGCGTATATATAAGCGTCGTATGTGGTATATGCGAGCTTGCACACACGGCAGGTGGTACATATAAAACGGATGTAATGTTGTCTGGAAGCTTCCTTCCTTCGAACTTCCTGCTTCTACGTGGGTGGTCGCACGCTCGCTGAAGCATGCAGATCCATAGGATGCACCAATACTCTAACATCCCATTCTATAACGTCGATCGAAGATAAAAAGAGAATATTCCAAGAATTACTACAAAAGGCCGAGCCGTGTATTCGAACGGTCACTGAATACATATATATATATATATATATATATATATATATATATATATATATGAATATAGATATATATGTATACGTATGTATGTATTAATGTATTTATATGTTGTGGACTATATACATAAGTATCTCTAACCCTTGAAAGCTTAAAAAAGAAAGAGACGAAGATACTATGCAGCCTCTAACCCTCTAGCGTGATATGAAATGCATGATTTACTTTTATGCCCGTCGAACTTTAACCCCGTCGACTTGAAATCTTCTCCTTCTTTTCGAATTTCCTATCGAATGATCGCAAAAGAAATAATTCGTGTTCTCTCCTTGAGGCTCTCTCTCTCTCTCTCTCTCTCTCTCTTTCCAACTCTCTTTCTTTTTCTATCGTCTCGTAAAATTTGAACGACGTTTAATTTTCAACGGAATACTTCGATTCTACGTAAATCATTCTCTCTAGAAAATTAATATCGAGGACGTTGAAAGAGGAGGATCAAGAGGTCATGAATGATGGTTGATGATGAGGTCACGTCGTGCTTGAAATTAATCGAGAATATGTACTTACCGCTTATCGAGGATGGAAGAAAAAAGGAATCGAAATATTGCGATGGAATTGTTCATTTTTAATGAAACGCTAAGAATGTAAGTAGTTAAACGATTCGAAATAAACACGATCTTTACAATTGTTTTCGATGATATCGATCATCGATTAAAAAATAAGAGACACATAGTATGTACAAATACATATTCACTTCACTAGTATATTATATATATCACTGCACACACGCGCGTATGCGCATATTAAATTTAAGAACATTATAATTTGTATACGTATATTAATTTACACACACAAGCATAATATCATTTATATACGTACGCGGAGGCGCAAGTTCGGTATACGCTTATGCAATGATTAATTTTACGCGAATTAATTTTTTCCAGATTAATATACAAGACCTGCTTGACAAGTGAAAATTTAAAAACATTAAAAATATAAATAATAAACGTTGTTAGGTGTGATAGAGCGTGGGAGCCGAAAGAAAGAGGGGAGGGGTGAAGAGGAAAGGGAAGGAATGGAGGAGAAGAAAGAAAGAAAGAAAGAAAAAATACGAAATAAAAGAAAATAACGCGTTAGATTAAACTCGTACGAATAAGGGTGCAAAAGGCCGTTGGACATTCGTCATACTCTTATCAAGCGTACGATAAGAATGAGATTTTACGTTAGCACGTTAATGAGAGAATTTACGAGGTAGGCGTGCAAGGTATTAAACGCACGAGACGAAACTTATCTCGTCCTATCGAAAGGAATTTTCTTGTTAACACGTGGTACACACGCCTATATGTGCGAATGTCTTCCCAACCCCTCCCCAACTCACCCCTTAATGCGGATCTACGAGTTTAGGTGCGTCGTTATATATTATATCACGACACGAAACCTAATTTTTTATTTTAAGAACTTAGGACGGCCGGGACAGATAACATGACCATACGTACCAGTTTCTTTACTCGTGTCGCTTAATTAAAAACCGTGATATATCTAAAAAAAAAAAAAAAAAAAAAAAGAAGAGTAAAAAGAAAAGAAAATAATTACACATCTCCTCGCACGGTAAATACCTACACTCGAAATCATTTATAAATCTCGCTCCGATATAATTACAAGAGCGCGTGCGAACTTTTAACTCTTCCACCCTTCCGCCTAACCCTTCCTTCTCCTCCAGCCCTCCTATATTAACACAAATCGTTCTAATTAAGAATCGTAAATGATAACGATAAGCTACAACCTCGGACATTAGTAACTTTTAACCTGAGATACTCTCAACGTCATCAGAGACTGATAAAGAATTTATAAACGCATTAATATCGAAAGGGGATAACGTTGTGATATATTCGATTCGTTCCGCCATCCTTTTTATTACTTTTTGTATCGTTTGAATCGAGATTATGTTCGATCGATATGTGTACATAATCGTGCCCTATCCGAAATTATGCATTAAATATGTTTGAACAAGGATTAGCTCCGTTTTGGGATACGCGTCATTATAGTTTCGAATTGAACGGTACGCGTCGTGTCGATCGAGAATACTTGGAATATATAAATATATATATATATATAGACAGTAATCGTTCATTGAATAATAAATATAATAAGTATCGAAAGTACGATCAAAACATACGAATGATAATGTCTGATGATAGACATATAACGGATGGGATCGTTAAGATCATAATCACTTTTCATAATTTGTTCATTGGTAACAAAACAAATTCCGGACGTTTATATACAACTGTTCTGAAGTTTTCATGGCCGTGCCTGCCCATTGTAAATGCCGTCTAAGGCAGCGCAAACTTCCATCCACGAAATGCAACTGCAACACAGAGAAATACGGTAAAGTTTGCCAAACGCGTGACGGGTAACTATTAAACGTGAGCTAGTCTCCAGTGAAATTAATTCACGATAATCAAAGCTCGACTCTACTGGCTCATTCCTTCCTCCCGTTCCAACGATTATGTCAAATATTACCAGCTCTTAAATTACTAGTTCGTATTAACGAACTATATTAAATACTACACGCAGCTGTGTATTATCTCATTCAAAGGAATAACATAACCCGTGTAATCGTTCTCGGATACGCTCGGAGAGTGTTCAAATAATTATCTCAAAGAAAAAGGAAGAAGAATAAATTAACTTCTTCTTCTTCTTCGTTTTTATTAGAAAAATTTACTAACTTAATCCTTTGTAACGAAAAAGTATATAACGTGAAAAGAAAATTATTAGAATTGTGTAATTATGCTGTACTAAGTTATATTTGATAGTTAAGTTTACAAAATATAATGCTATAATATATTCCGAGTTATATTTAATGGTATAATTTATTGAATACTATACCATAGTAATTTATATATACTTAATTTATATATACTACATAATAATTTATATATGTGTTAATTGATTAAAACTACGTAACACACGAGATAAATTTACTTCGTATGATTTCATTTCTTTAACGTCGAAGATTGTTATGGATAAGTATTCTTATGACGATCGGCGATACGATCTTCAAAATATATTTATTATTTATAGTCTCTCCAAAGGCAAGGAATGCATAATTTCCGAAGAAAAAAAAAAGAAAAAGAAAAAAGTAAAAGTAACGAGAAAATAAAATAAAATAATAACAATAATTTCGAGATCGAGATAACTCGTACGCAACGTTACTCGAACGGACGCGAAAAATATTTTTTTTTTTCGTTGTAAATAAAATTAAAAAATAAAATTAATTACTTCGAGATCGAGATAACTCGCACGGCAGTGTTTCTCAAATCGACGGAGAACGTATTTTCATTTAATAAAGCATCTGTGCCAGAGTAAATAAGCTGTGAAGAAAATAAAAGAAAAAAAAAAAAGAATAAAAAAAAAATTGGGATTTCGCCGGAGGAGAAACGTGCATCGATCGAAAGTACCGCAGAAAATTCCTGAGACGGTTTGTTCGCCATCTTGAAACCATAGAAACTTCCTCCATCCCCTCTCCAATCCTCCTCTTCCCTCTCACCCTCCTACTGCCATCTCCATTCGTCGTAATGAGAACGAGGAGGTACGACCGAAGTTTTAATATTTCCCGATTATCTCAAATTGCATTTTCCAACAAAAGGAAATATGTATTATACTATATTATAAAGTCTTCAATATATATATATATATATATATATATATATATATATATATGTTTTCAACAAAAATATGTAGATATATGCAGATAATTTTGAAGTAACACAATACCATAACGCATACATACATACATTCATACATACATACATACATTCATACATCCATGCACGATTAAACTAAACGTACAGTGTAGTGTTATTTTTGTTTGCATATGTATCGACTAACATAACACACGCGTACTCCGTACATCTGTTAATTTAAACACGTATAGTGTAATATAATTTTTTCCTTCTTTTTTTTTTTTTTTTACCATACATATACTTTGATCGAAATAATACACATATTTCGATGCGTGTTAACGTATTAGAATGATCCACGCAAATATATGATAACGTCAAATTTTTTCAAAAAAACCGACGACGCTTAAGTGAAAATCGGATGAACGAGCGACGAATTTACTCGACGATATTTCATTTGACTTCCTGTCAGTAGGAAGACATTGTCGAAATATCTTCATTTCCAAAAATCGTTATTATGAAAGTAAATAAAGTTTTCGTAAAACATGAATAACATAGAACGCGATACACAGGTCTGCTGCAATGATATTATAAATATATATATATATATATTATGTTGCAAATATTATGTCCTATAATTAACATGACGGTCATATCAGATACGTTTAACTATAGACATAGAAAAGTGAACTAATCAGGCGCGCGCACACGTACACAACAAATTTCGTAACTACCGTGACCACTTGCAATAAAAAAGAAAAAGAAAAAGAAAAAAAAGGAAAAGAGAAAGAAAAGAAAAGAAACGAGATACGAATTTACTTGGCAGAATATTCCCCGAAACGGAAGAGACGTCTCGGAAATCGTTGAAGAAAATTTCTTCATTTCCACAAACCATTATGAAAATACAAACGTTCCGAAACACGCGAGTGGCATTTCTCACATACTTACATTCGGCTCGCAACACGGCCAATATCGCGCGAAGGGGGAGTGATCGCGACTAGAATAAAAAAAAAAAGAAAGAGAGAGAGAGAGAGAGAGAAAAGGAGGAGGGAAAGAAGAAAAGAAGAGAAGAAGAAAAAAGGGGGAAGAAAAGTGGAAGAAAAATGAATAGGCGTGGCACGTTTCTCACCCTAATAACGCACCGATACCGATCCCTTACAACTTCATTGGAAGTCCTTCCCTATATATTTTCTCTTTCCCTATTTCACCCTCTCTCCCTTTCCACCCCACCCCCCCTCTCTCTCTCTCTCTCTCTCGTACAGCAACGTATAAACGACAGATAATAATAAGTCATTAGTTGCACGTTCTACCTAGAAGTTACATCCCGTAATTGTTAGAACGTTAGAACGAAGGCAAGCAGGCATGCACGCGTGCAAATACGCACGCACACGCACATACACACGGTTAGAAATATCGACGAAATAGCCAACCACAAGAGAAAAGGAAAATATCGTCTCTCCCGATGGATATCAAAGATCATAACCATGAAACGTTTCGTGCAGAAGCGCGATTTCGCCCGTAGGTGCTACCGATATAAACGATTACTGGCCATGCCAACTAACCTTATGGCGTTGGCATATCCGTTGCAGACGGTAAATCGTGTTACAGTCATTGACTATATAACGTGTAACGAGGTAAGTGTTCCGCAAAGATGTATTAAACCGTTTCGGAGATTTAAACGTAACGTTGTTTCGTTATAACCTTTGGGCATTTTGAATTCTAACGGATAAAACGAAACTACGTTAAAACCCTTATACAATTTATTCAATCTATCGTTCGTTTGATTTCTCTTTTTCTTCCTCTTCTTATTCTTCTTCCTTTTTGTCTTATTCGTTCCGTTTTCTCTTTTTTTTTTTTTTTTTTTTTTGTTACTATTAACAAGGAGCAAGCCTGCTTTTTGGATATATATATATTATTTTATTTTATTTTATTTCTTTTTTTCTTTTCGTATGAAATTTTGTCAAACAACAAACATGTCTCCGATCTTAAAAATTAATATTCGTGGATCGTTATCGGATCATATTATTTCTTTATTTATATTTATTATGCATGCACGTATATATAGATATATATGTAATCAAATAATTTACCTTCCATATCTATTAAAATAATTAATAGTATTTTTATTATATAATATATTTTTATTATATAAAATATAATATATATATTTTTATTATATAAAATATTAATAGTATTTTTTTAATATAATAATATTAAAAATAATTAATCGATATCTTTTAAAATAATTATTATACCTAATAACAAATAAATAAATATACATATATATATATATGTGTGTGTGTGTGTATTTAATTTATACAGATTTAAATTACGTTAGTTGTATTTATATTTTGAAAGTGTTTCTATTAAGACAAATAATAATCGAAACAGTATCGAGCGAATTGAATTCAATTCGGATGACCAAGAATATAACTTCCGAAAGATCTGAAAGACGATTTTGTCAACGAGAGTATTAATATGTACGGAAGGTAAAATACAGCGTCCGCCTATCTCTCCTCCGTTGATGGTGTCCTCCAGCCGAGTGTCCGTGGTGCAAGGTTACCGAGGCAGAAGTGAATATAATGTGGGTTAATGATGTAATTATGTCGTTGCTCTCACAGTAATGCCGGTTTAATCGGGCAGCCGTCGCCCTTGCCGAGACTGTTTCAGACAAGTTAAGCACGAGTACCAGCTCTCTCTCTCTCTCTCTCTCTCTCTCTCTCTCTCTCTCTCTCTCTCTCTCTCTCTCTCTCTCTCTCTCTCTCTATCTATCTATCTATCTGTCTCTGTCTCTCTGTCTTCTGTCTCTCTCTTTCGACTCAGCAATTCAAATACAAAATCCCTGTATCTTCCAGAAAATCGTTGCTGCATTTAACGAAAGAGGGAAAAAAGAAATAAAAAGAAAAAAAGAAAACACAAAAAAAAATAGAAAAAGAAAGAAAGAAAGAAAAGGGAAAAATCGTATGTGCTTGAACGATACCAAAATTACAACCGATACTATTTTTTTTCCGTCCTTTCTTCTTCTACTTCTTCTTTATCGTTTTGCCTTCTTCTTAGTCGTTTTGTTTTCATTTAATTTTGTCCCACCGTTTCAAGTGCCATTTCGAATAAAAGAAAAGGATAGAAAGAAGAGAGAGAGAGAGAGAGAGAGAGAGGAACGAACGAATGGAATACTTAAAAGTCCACATTTTTGCGTTTCTTCGTTGTTGGAAGGCGTTGAAAATAAAAGATTAAAAACGAAAAACAAATCAAAAAGAAGATTAAAAAAGAAAAAGAAAGAAAGAGGTAAAAACTTTCTACGCTCCGCCGACGCGTTTTATGAAAGAAAAACAATATCACGGTGAAATGAATTCTAAAGGGAAGAATTACGATCTCTCGTTTTTCTTATTTTCATCAAGTGGGCAATAGCATGTAATATTGGTTAGGTACATATGTATATATACGTATGTACGCACGTAATGTGTGTGAAGTTTTGTTCTTCTTTTTCTTTTCCTTTTTTCTTTTTTTTTTTTTTTTTAGGACTAACGTCATACCTCATTCAATGTACAACAAGTCACGAAATACATAGATCTTTGATTTTCATAAATAGATGATATTAATGATAAATTAAAGATGAATCTATAAATCTCGTTATCGGTATATATCTGATTGATACTGTCGCACGATCGATTCGAATAACATTATACTGCGTAAAATTATAAATTTTAAAACTGCAAACTTATAAATTTTATTAGCCTCGCAGCCGCCTCGTGACGATCGCCAAATTTTTCCTTTAGTTTTCATCTCCACAACGTATAACGTTTTCTTTTTTTTTTTCTTTCTTTTTCTTCTTCTCAACGATAAAAACAAGTCGACTTCGTGGCTTATTGTCGCTCGCTTTTTAAAGTGAAACGGGAAGATCGAGACGAACCGTGGACGGACGTCAGATGATAAACCTTATCGTTACCGTGCTCTACGTACGAAAGATTATAGCGACGAAGGTAAAGGAAAACAGATTTATCGTTAGCCATTTGCAATTCCTACGATGTGAAGAGAGCGGAAATAATAAAGGGGCGAAAAAAAAATAAAAGAAAAAAAAAATAAGAAAACTAAAAAGAAACAAACCACGTCAATCTTGTCCAATCGAATCCTCAATTTTGCGTCAAATATATCCGACGTGATCGATCAAAATGTGTCATTCGTCAATTTATAAAATCGTGCGTGATGATAAAAAAAAAAAAAAAGAAATCTTTCCCGAACGAAGAAAGAAAAATCAATGAGGACGCCTATTCGAAAAAATTAAAAAAAAAGAATAAAAAAAAAAAAAAAGAAAAAGAAGAAAGAAAATTTCATAACGCGAGCCTACTCGAATGATCGAACATTTTTTAATCGTCGTAAAATATATTAACAAATTTTTAACACATACATGCGTTTCAATACGTACATATTTCATAAATAGGTACGTACGTACGCAAATGCATATAATGTACAATACTATCGAATTCTTATACGTTATCGTTTTGCAAACGAAATTTAATCCCAAATGATATCAACGAACGAAAAGGGTGAATTCACATAATTAATCCTACATATTGAGATCGAAGCTCGTATACACATACGCACGTTAGGTACATGTGTTCTCCATCGCTTTTCGCGAGTTCGATCGTAATCGATGCATTAGTTTAATGTGACTTTACTTTCTCTCTCCTCTCCCTCCACCATCGCCATCGACCACCCCACCAACCCACACTCCTACTCCCTCTCTCTCTCTCTCTCTCTCTCTCTCTCTCCATCTATCTCTTCTATCCTTTTCTCTTTCAAGCCCTCATTCGCTCGGCCGCTCGGCCTGCCAACCACGTTGTGAACCCCTTAAGCTACATACATTAAAAGCATAGAATCCAATTCGCAGCGGAACCAACGGTATCTTCAAAGCTCTCTCTCTCTCTCTCTCTCTCTCTCTCTATTTATCTATCTATCTATCTCTATCTCTCTCTCTCTCTCCCTCTTTTAAACGATTCAAAGGCAAAGACTATCGACCGATAATTATTGAAGGCCAGAGACCCCGTTAGTATCTCTAAGTTAACATTGAAAAATAGATAATCATCTTGAATATCATTTGAAATTGTCAATTCGATTAACACGAAAATATATAATATGATTTTTCTATCGTATGACGTTAAGAATCGTTTGTAATTGAACGACATTGAAGATTTGTTTAATCGAAAAACTATGATATACGCATTGACGTAGTTACCTCTCCTTATTTAATTTTAATTTTTTTATTTATTAATTTTTATTTTCTTTTTTTTTGATAAGTTCAATAATATTTTTATTTCAATCCTTAAATGTTTAGGTTTACGAAATTATTATTGTATATAAACGTAAGGATTATATATATATATATATAATATAATATATAATCCTTATATATGTGTATAATATTTATATATATATATATAGAAATGTGTGATCCGTTTTTTAATAAGTTTTTTTAATATTTTTCTTGTAACCCCTTAAAAGCATATGTTTATGTAATTATTGCATATAAACGTTTCACGTTGTTCGATATATGCGATCTAACACATACACACACGCGTATATACGGCATATTCTAATGTATAATTAAATATCTTAAGAAGCAAGTATAATTTAAAATGAAAATAAATTTAATATCATACGGATACAAATATAATCGTGTGTTGGTTAGTTTATTTCTAACCATCAATTTCCCGAACAATTTCTAAACAACGGTGCATCATAAACTTTACGTCGTATCGAATACGATGTTTCGATTATACGATAAAATATTAGATTTTTATCTCGTAATCCTGTGGGGGGATAGGATGATGGTGGGATAACGTTGATCGCATTAAAAACAATATTTCTACGCCGTTCAATGATAATTCCTGTAAATCCATATCCGCGTCAGATATTATCAACGTCTATTTAATCATCTTTATCGACAATCAAACAAACAAACAAACGAACGAACGAACGAACAAACATTTGATAAGACGATATACTTGTTTCCTTTTCTTTTCTTTTCTTTTTGTTTTCGTTAAACGGTAAACGTGAAATCCGAGAGAAAATAAGGCGGTATATCGTAACGACGATCTAAATTCAAAACGCGACGACACGCGTACATGAAACACTAAAGATATCTGCTCTGTCAACATTGATCAAGGAAATAAAAAGGAATAGGAACATACCGAAGGGCCATTTCGTGGCCGTAAAATGAAAAACAAAAAAAAAGGGAGAAAGGGAGAGAGAAAGAGAGAAAAAGAAATAGGAAAGAAAAAAGGAGAATAAGAGGAAGAAGAAGAAGAAGAAGAAAAATAAGAAAAGGAAATTCAGAGTTCGCGATAGTCGGAAGCCTCGTCGTCCTTCTCTTGATCTCCACAATCCCATCGCATTATCATTATCTGACATCCCTCCCTTCCCCACCCACTCCCCTTTTACAAGGGTACACCCTTTACGAATACCAAAAGAAACACGCTATGGAATCTCCGCCGTTGTCGTCATCTGAGATTTTTTTCCTTGCCCCCTGGGGTTAAGTAAAGGGTGAGACAGAGAAAGAATGAAAAAGTGAAAGAAAGAGAGAGAGAGAGAGAGAGAGAGAGAGAAATATGAAGAAGAAAAAAAAAGGTGCGTGGGCGTGTGAAAAGGGAAAGAAAGTTCTACTTTTTTCTCCCCTTCCTTTCTCTCTTTCGTTTTATCTCTTTTATCCTCTCTCTGTCCCTCTCTCTCTCTTTCTCTCTCTCTCTCTGTCTCTCTCCCTTTCTGTCCTTCTCATGATTGTCGTCAACGGCGACGACAACGAAGAAGGCAGAGGTGGCAAGAGGAGAGTCAAAATAAAGAAGTCGAGCCGCACGAAAGAAGATGACGACGCGACTGGCATAATGAAGAGTCCCTGACACCCTCGGGGCAATATATGTCTCGTATAAGGACTCGTTTCGGCCTTACCACTTGGCCAGTTCTATAACTCTTAGACTCACTCTTACGTGCAAATAATGAAGGATCGGAGGGTAAACTCCTCCGTGTAGTTGGTTCGTAGGACTCGATTTAAGCTTTCTCACGTGTTCTCCTGTATATTTTATGTTTCGTTTTATAAGTATATAAGATCGATATTTATATATATATGTATAAGTATATTTTATATAAATATAAAAGTGATTCTCTCTCAATCGATTCATTGATCGTCCTATCTATATAGGTATTCATATGTATATGTATATATATTTTCTCATTTGTTTCTCAACACTTTCTCACGTGTTCTCCTGTACATTTTATGTTTCGTTTTATAAGTATATAAGATCGATATTTACATATATATATAAGTATATTTTATATAAATATAAAAGTGATTCTCTCTCAATCGATTCATTGATCGTCCTATCTATATAGGTATTCATATGTATATGTATATATATTTTCTCATTTGTTTCTCAACACTTTCTCACGTGTTCTCCTGTACATTTTATATTTCGTTTTATAAGTATATAAGATCGATATTTATATATATATATATATAAGTATATTTTATATAAATATAAAAGTGATTCTCTCTCAATCGATTCATTGATCGTTCTATGTATATAGGTATACATATGTATATGTATATATACATATATATATATATATATATGCATATATATCAGCTGGTCGACGAACCCACTGAAGATCACTTTTGAATACGTTTGAAAAAGTAAAGGATCCCTGGCAAATTTACTTCCCGCAAATTCTCTTCTCGATGAGGTACCACGAGTTAGATGACTCGAGGTAAAAGAGGGGGCGTGGAAAAAAGAGGAAGAACGAAAGAGAGAGAGGACTATAGCATTAACTAGACCAAAGAACCAAGAGAAAAAGGAGAAAAAGAGAGATCGAGAGAGAGAGAGAGAGAGAGAGAGAGAGAGAGAGAAAAGGAATAAAGTATACGTCTGTGTGTACCGTTCTCGATCCGGAATCTATTATACAAAGTCCCATGAGACGCTCCACGGTACCGTCGTTCATCATGCTGCTAGGAACCACCTCCAGAAGATACCGAGAAAAGCACCAAGAGAAAGAGAAAGATAAAGAGAAACAGAGAGAAACAGAGAGAAGGAGAGAGGGAGAGAGAGAGAGAGAAAGGAAGGAAGGGCAAATACCAAAGTAGCACGAGTCACAGACTTTATGCGATTCTACTCGTCCAAAAGTTCACCGCCGAGACGTTTGCCGCGAAATTGGAGAGTCTCGGATAAGATCCACCAACGGGAGTAGACGAGGATGGGCCGTTTTATACGAGACTCTCGCGATACTCACTTCTTTTGATACTCTCTATTCCCTTCGAACACCTCTCCTCCTCCTCCTCCTCCCGACCACCCTTCCCTTTTTTTTTCATCCTTACCCGCGTCTCTAACAACGGGTTAACGATTCCGTTCTACGATGACAACACTCTTAGAACGTTATTTTTTAAGACTACCAAAAAAAAACAAAAAACAAAACGAAAATGAAAGAAAATGTTTAAAGAAGTGTTCCGTATCGTCGCCGATTGGGTGGAATTAATAAACGGGATTGTACGATTCGTTAATATTTGTCTTTTCTCGTTTCTTTTTTTACTTTTTATGGTAAAGTTTACTCGTCGCCGAGCACGAAGGGTTTTTAAAAGTCGCTCGTTAACCAACGAGAAATTTTCAAAATGTTGTCGTAGATATTAACAAGAACGAAAAAATGTTTTGTGTTGTACGATTTTAATTCAATTAATTTCGAACGCGACGTCGGTTACGTGAGATTCGATTGTCACGCGTTTTAAGGGAGTTCGAAGGGATTAATAATAATGTATATATATGATTGATATTATTATATTATATTATTATTATATGATTGAATATTATTATATTACGAATATTAGAATATTATAATAACGATATTATGAATATTATGATTTAATAATAATATTATGAATATTATGAATATAACAATATAATATGATTTGTCATTTTACGATCTCGTGGATTATAGATTTTATTTACGTGTCGCGTTACTATGCAAGATTTTACGATCATAGATCGTATGATGATAATTTTTGAAAAAAAAAAGGTGGAAGAAGTTAGTTATTAGGATTTAAGGGATAAACGATTATGATCGTACATCGTCGTACGATTTGGTCTTTTAAAAGTTACGTATTAACCGACGAACTCTCTCGAAATGTTACTACCAAAATTCGTAAAAAAGTATACGTCTAACCTAAACGTTCGTCTGTTCCAGTATCAAACTGAACAATCGTGACGGTACGATTTGGTCATTTTACAATTTCGTAAATTAATTCGACATGACACCCGATATAAAAGGTTTTAATATCTCATGTATTCCGTGTTATTGTTAGTAATTACGTTCGAACTTAAACAGTGGTTATAAACGCGTTTGTCACGAGGTGGAGGAGGAGGAGGAGGAGGAGGAGGAGGAGGAGGATTACATAAATGACGGTTACCGGTCGTATCTCTCTGGTGCGGACACACGGAAAAATCTCTTGTCATGGCCCGTATTCGTGGCTATCCTACGGGATCCATAAATGGTTAATCCCTGGAGACGCATAAACTAAATGCTTTCGATCCTGTCGAATCGACGAGATTGCACGGTGTGTACTATCGCAGAATAACGCGGTTATTTACGAGTAAAAGTTGACTCATCAAAGAGAGATGAAAAACATGGATATTCTTTTTAATGGATTTAATTATTCCTGGAGGACGTTCTTTCGATTTCCTTTGCGATTTCGAATACATACGTACATATAGATACCATACGTACAGGTATATACATATGCAATATATATATATATAGGAAAGAAAAAAGGAAGAAAATGAACGAATGAGAGATAACATATATATAAATGCAATAACCATCGTATTTCACAGATTGGAAATCAAACGTTTCTGTTTATTTGTTTAATAATTTTATTGATCGACGACAAGTATTTTGTCAAAAATAAATTAATCGCTTTGTAGGAATACTTCGGTTAGTATTCAGACAGATATAATAAAATAATTGAGTGTTAAGGGTAACGTTTGAATTATATTTGAAATTTTTATTTACAAATTCTTACAATCTATTTAAGTTACCGACAAATTATTATTATTATTATTATTATTATTATTAGTATTATTATTATTATTATTATTATTATTATTATTATTATTATTATTATTATTATTATTATTATTATTATTACTATTATTATTATTATTATTATTATTATTATTATTATTATTATTATTATTATTATTATTGCTTACGAACGGATATATTAATAGATAAAAATACTTATCGTTTCGGTATCGATCTTTCGTAATATCAACCACTTATAACGCAAGTACTGTTATTTTATTAAAAAATACCCATCATTCATTCGTTATAAACTAATTGAGAACGTTTATAAAATACTAAAGCGATAAATAAATAGCAATACACGATCGAAGAAATTTGAAAAATCTTTTCTCCGAAGCGTTTCCGAAATGAAAATCGTTTGCAACGCACACCCAATATATTCGTCGACACGTGTTCAGGGGAAATGTTAATTGATTAAAAAAAAAAAAAAAAAAAAAAAACAAAACAAAACAAAATGTTCGTTTAAACGGGTATATCGAGAAATTTTTAATAATGTTCTATAGATATATCTATTTATTACGATATTATTGTAAAAAAGAAATTTTGATATAGAATTAAAGAGAACTCGCAATTTACCGTAATTTTGATGTCGTAAAGCTCGACAGTTGGTACGTTTCTCTCGAGAGATTGAAAAAAATATGAACAGGAAGAGTCGGAGTAAATGGTAATCTGGATGTTAGGAAACGAAAAAAAAAAAATTATAATACGGACGGACATAGAATTATTTGTTGTCGTTCGAAGTCAATTTAATTCTCTACTACTTGCGAATATAATAAAAAATATTTTGCAAATATAAAACAAAAGCTAAACGATCATCATTATTACCAGGATTACTAGAATCATTATTACTAGGACCACTTAGGATCGATCGATCGATCATTTACCGAACCTACAGAAATCGTAAAAGGAGTAATCGTAAAGTATGAAAATTTCTCGATTAATTGATAATAATAACGATGAGACATAGAAAATGGACAGAGATGAAATTGTAATAATAATTAATAAATTATAATTAATAATAATAATAATAATAATAATAATACAAATAAAATAATCATGATAACATCATTCGATTGATTTCAATCTTCAACTTTATTAATCGGTTGTTACTAATGAACGCGTATACTTTTATTTATTTATTTGTTTTTTTTTTTTTTTTTTTTAATTTATCACGCCCCTCTCGAAATAATCGTTTATTATTTCAATCAATTTATTATATGCCATCGCGACGTGGCAACCTCAATCAATAATTAAATCGCTTGCAATCAGGTTTAGAGTTTCGTTGCGTAATCACGGGTCTGGACAATAGGACGGACGGGTACTTTGCTTTTCGTACCGAACCGTCACGTGAAATATTCATCAGCTTTTGAAACCTGAGACTAGGGCTTTCACTCTCTCTCTCTCTCTCTCTCTCTCTCTCTCTCTCTCTTCCCTCCTAACCAAAAAAGCTCTACTTTATATTCCAGTCTACGCTAAGCTATTTGAAAGTCAAACTGTTTACTGCTTCCTCTGTGCAAACTTTTGATATAGGTAAGTCTTGCCCTCCGTTTCGATAAAGCCGAGTAGTATCTCCTCCGCACGTTCTACTCTCTTTCGTTCTATTTTAAACGAATGGTTTGACGAAACTTTCAATAGCGGGGAAAAAAAGGAACGACTGATAAGCTACGAATGAGAGATGTTCCTCGTTAAATATCCTGACAAATTTTCAAAACCACGGCGGTTATGTTGTCATCGTAAGGATTGTAGGTTCCCATTGAAAAAAAAAGAAAAAAAAAAAAAGAAAAAAAAAATTAGGGAAAGAAAAAAGAAAGCAAAGTTGAACTTGAAGTCTACTGTGAAATGAAAAGAAAAGAAAAAAAAAGAAAACGATGAATGCCCCGATAGCCAACACTTCATCCAATCGTTCTAATCGAATATTTGATCGGCGTACGTGCGAATTATTTCCACGAAAACGAAACGTTTCGCTCTTTCGAAATCGTCGAACCTCGATGTGACGATTTGTTTCAGTACGTTCGGTGTAAATCAAAAATCACGTGATATTATGTCGAACGATCACGATACGAAATATCCCCCGTACAAGACATAATGGTAGGGAAAGGTTTTGAATGAAAATAAACTCGATTTTAAATCGGGAAAACGAAATTATCGTTTAACTCGACGATAATTGTTCTATAACCATCAAAAATCTGGAATCGAGAATACGCCGTAGTCAAGAAATTAGCGATCTCTGTTTCGTTCGAATTTTCTCTCTTTGCCTACCTGCCTACCTAGCCGCCACATTAAGGAACCATAATATCCATTATGATATAGTAAAAATAAATTTTAGCCTTCAAATATCCGCGAACTTAACGTGTCGGTGTATTCTTTATAAATGTTACGAGAGAGATAAGAGACCAAAAGAGAGATTTCCAATCAGCCGACGGAAATGGTAGCGTCTAGAGGTAGGAGATGAGATCTCTCTCTCTCTCTCTCTCTCTCTCTCTCTCTCTCTCTCTCTCTCGCTCATGAATACGATAGGACGAATCATTCCTGCATTAGGAGATGAGTTGAGGCAGTAGATAGGGTGAACTTACCATAGGCCTCTCATAACCCGACTTCCCGTCGGTCTTATCAGACGCAACGTGTATTTTTGTGTGACTCTCTCTCTCTCTCTCTCTCTCTCTCTCTCTCTCTCTCTCTCTCTCTCTCTCTCTCTCTCTCAAAAGATCCGAGCCATTGCTTTCCAGGACGTTGAACGCTACTAATTAGGAGGTTCCGTGGTTTCCGTTTTCCATCTATCCAGGATACCTTATTCGCCACCCATCCTCCAACGTTTCTCGACGAAGTACTTTGAGCATTCGAATCCTTCCAAGTTCCTCTTTCTGATCCTCATTAGTTTATCAACGTTAACTATGAAAACGTACGAAGTGTATATACTCTCTCCCTTTCTCTCTCTCTGTAGTCGCAGACGAAGTAAATAACACCTTTAACGAACGAACGAACGAACGAACGAAATTTTAGAAGACCCTCCTTCTATCGTGTATAATCATTAATTGGCTAACGTGTCTGATTATTTAGAGTATCCGTTTAAATCTCCTACTTCGTTATGTACACATGTATAAACGTATAAAATCCATCTCTCTCTCTCTCTCTCTCTCTCTCTCTCTCTCTCTCTCTCTCTCTCTCTCTCTCTCTTTCTATCCATCTATCTATCTATCTATGTCATTATAATTTTCCACGAAACTCCTATAAAAATTTGAAAGGCACGGTATGTTCTCTCTCTCTCTCTCTCTCTCTCTCTCTCGTTATTAGCTTCAACAAAATGGATGAGAAAACGACGAAAGTGAGAAAAGCAAGCGAGTTAAATAGAGAGAGAGAGAGAGAGAGAGAGAGAGAGAGAGAGAGAGAGAGAGAAATAGTGAGACAGAGATAGATGGCAAGAGGCATCGATCGAACCGGAAGAACGTTCATACGTAAAAATTCAACGACCGTTCGAGTCGAAAAGGAACATGCAACTCTCCCATTAATACAAGTAATAATTTCCCTCCGGAACCGTTCCTAATGATCGTGCTCAGGAAGCGAAAGAAAGCATTGATGTTTATTGCATCGCACCAAGCAAGCAAGCAACCAAGCAAACACCCAACCAACCAACCAACCAACCAACCAACTAACCAACCAACCAACCACCCACCCAACCAACCAATCAATCAAGCAAACAAAATCTTAAACCATGTAATCCAGAAGTTCGCGATTGGATATGTACAACAACAGAGTCTAAACAACACTAACATAAATACCTACATACATATATACGTAACATGCATATGTACGTGACCTGTCGTCGATCTAATCCACGCTTCGATAAGTCTATCCAATACGAATCTCGAAATGATAAGCAATCATACACTTACGTACCTATAAAGCTGTTAACATACCTCCTCAGTATTCAATTCAGTATTAAAGAATTATAAACTTTAATTATAATAAGATAAATGATATCGATTATAATCGTGGATATGAATGATGTTGCATTAACGTTGTTTGGATTGGTATAGTTTCGAGGCAATTTACGATATCAACGTTTACTCGAAAAGATAAATAAAAGCATCGTTCCAATACGTCAATCTATCATGACACGAGAAGAAGGATCGCGAGATTTCCATTTCATTTAAACGCGTGGTCGTCGACGTACATACGTACCGTACGTACGTACGTATCTACACACACACACACACATCTGTATGTATGTACATATATACATATATGCGTCTCTCATCCACGCGTGCACGATTTTCATATACATACATACATATATATCTATATCTATATATATATATATATATATATATTTTTTTTTCTCTCTCCAAGAAAGTTGAAATATTATAAAATGAACATCTTGACAGAATATACAAAAAAGTTTCCCGATAAAGACACATACTGTTGAATTCATCAAACGCATAGTCGATTGACAGACAGATAGACAGACAGACGGAAAGAGAGAGAGAGAGAGAGAGAGAGAGAGAGGCGCGCGCACATACGTAGAGAGGACCCATAAAAAAAAATATCTTCGTCGGAGTGTCGACCAATATAAGAATGACGTAGCATTCCACATCTTCCATCGTGATACTGGCCAAGCAATAGCCCGTCTCTGCGGTAGTATAGATAAATGAGATCCCAGGCGGTGGTTTTCTCGTTGATGGAGGGGCGGGGAGTGGGGGCGGCCGAGCCATCTCAAGCTATTTACACAGCCACGAGCCGAGATTCGGTTTCTTTCTCGAGGCTGTTTGCACAGTGTCGAGAGAGAGAGAGAGAGAGAGAGAGAGAGAGAGAGAGTTGCCCGTTCGGTGTGGGAGGAAAGAGAAGAGAGGAGTAAGAGTAAGAGACAGAAAGAAAGAAAAAGAACGAGAGAGAGAGGGTGAGAGAAAGAAAGAGGGAAAGAAAGAATAGAAAGAAAACAAGAGAAAGAGAGAGAGAGAGATAATGACGGATGAAGAGTAGAGAGAAAGAGAAAGAGAAAGGATTGAGGGGTTACTGGTAGCAAGTAGCAAATGGTGCTGGAGCTTCGAGATGTATGGAAAAATCCGACTACGCGAAACCCCTCAGGGAGAAATGGTTTCTTCCTTCTCTAGACTACCACGAGTCTCGTTTCTCTCTCTCTCTCTCTCTCTCTCTTTCTATATATATATATATCTTTCTCTTCCTCCCTGCCTCACTACCTTTCATACCTCCCACTCTTCACTCTATCCCTCTTTCCTCTATTCCAATTCTTTTCTTCCATATTATCTGTCTCTCTATCTCTCTCTCTCTCTCTCTCTCTCTCTCTCTCTCTCTCTCTCTCTCTCTCTCGCTTGCTCGCTCGCTCGCTTACTTGTTTGGTTACTTGCTCACTTGCTTGCTTGCTCGCTCGCTTATTCTCGTATCTAGCTACGTAGACGTCATAGGCCTAATGATTTTTCATATCGGCTAACAGAAAGAAAGATCCGGGCTCTGTCCCAATTTCCTCATTGTCGCGTAAAACCGATCGTCCCAACAAGCGGGTAAGTATTACCAAGGCTACAGCTAGGAATGGTAGATCGAATATCTGTTAATGGCTCGGCATTGTTCACCTCAGAGAATCCAAAAGGAATGATCATGTATCTTACCGAAGTCATTCGCGACGAGATCGATGATGTTCTTTTCGAAAGTATTGAGATACATAATATATAATATATAATATATAATATATAATATATAATATATAATATATAATATATATATACGTGTATATTTATAAATTGTGTATGTAATTGTGAAAGAAGTTGATTTTCTTTGATTTATTTTTATACTTAATTATATATAATATATAATTTATAATATATAATATAGAATATATATATATATTATTATATATACGTGTATATTTATAAATTGTGTATGTAATCATGAAAGAAGTTGATTTTCTTTGATTTTATTTTTATACTTAATTATATATAATATATAATTTATAATATATAATATAGAATATATATATATATATATATATATATATATATATATATTATTATATATACGTGTATATTTATAAATTGTGTATGTAATCGTGAAAGAAGTTGATTTTCTTCGATTTATTTTTATTCTTTTTTTTTGTTTTGTTTTAGTAAATAATTCATTTTTCTCCCTGTTAAACAAATTGATACGGTTCAGCGATAATTTTTAATCCTCTTTTATCGATCCAACGCAAGAAAAAAAATCTACAGTTACTGTCGACGAACGTGCGCGAAGTCGAACTTAATTCCTTTAAGCCTGTTATCGATTTTAAACTGATCTCATTCGTTATATTTGTTTTTCCTTATCAATGTTTTGCTTCTTGTCAATTTCAAGCCGGATGTACTTACAAAGTTCAAACGAGCCACAATATTTCTCTGTACAATTGTTCCGACGAAGACCCTCGACCAAAGTATAAACATTTTTCCACGAATTGTCTCCGTTGACATCCGACCAACGAGCATCTTTCTTCTCTTAACTGCTCTTATTACTTTAGCCTACCGATTGTTAGTCGGAGAAGCAGTGAGAAGCCAGTAGATAAAAATCGATCAACATACGTGCATCGTAGAGTCATAAACCAGTAGGCCAAATTCAATCAACATACATACATCGTATACTCAACAGCAAGTCTTAAATCGTGAGCCAATTCGCATAAGTCAATCGTCGAATAAATACTAGTTTAAAAGATCAATCAAAAATAGTCAAAAATAGTCGAAAATAGTCGGTCTCAAGTCTTATATTAAAATTATAACATAAAATCCGTCATTTTATATATATATATATATATATATATATATATATATATATCAGATTATCAGATATAATAGCAAGTCATTTATTCAATCGTTGTTATGCAACACATACTCGTTAACTACGGTCCACTGCAGTAAATTATTTTGTGATATATCGCATCTGCACAAATCACATCTACGCCGGACGCAACGTTTACATAGATACACATTATATATTTGTTTCGTACGGAACGGCTTTTTCATTGGATCCGTCAATCTATCGATGAGCTACGACGTCGTGCTTAACGAAATGATATTGATCAATTTAAAAAGAAAAAAAGGAAAAAAGAAAAGAAATAAAAGAGTAAACCTCGACGAGCTTGATATCACGAGAAGTATAACGTGATGTTTGACGAAAATTGTCCACCGATCAAATCATATTTTTCCCGCTTTGAGATCACAAATATTATTCCTACTTTTTTTGTTCTTTTTCTTTGACGATTTTTCGTAAAAAGGTCGTCGGGCGATAATGTTTCGTCGTTGGACGAGAAATGCCACCCTGTATATACGATTAAACGTATCCATAGATCGTCGTTGACTATCTATATCGATGATAGATTTACAATTTACATTCCAGTTATAGGGTTAGGTATGCATGATCATAGTATGCAAGGTCGTTATTCGGACACCAGCTCAAAGACATGCAAATGATATTGTGAAAGGTTAACTGCATATTTTTTTCATCCCTATTGATCGCCTAGCCAAGCCACAAGCAACCACTTTGATTATTATCGACATCGATTGCCTTCACCGCCACCGCCACCACCGCCAACCCCTTCCCAACCCCCTAACCCCCTCCCCCATACGTTCGGTGGTTTTTTTCTCCGAGACTCAACGTAGTTGGTACAGTCGGCTCTTGTGTATCCTATCGGGTTTTCTTTAAAAAAAAAAAAAAAAAAAAAAAAACAAAAAGAGAGAGAAAAAAATATTTTATATCCACCCTCGTTCTATTGACACTTCGATATTGAACGTCGATTTCGATGAATTAAAAAGGAATAAATACAGAAATAAAGAAATAAATAAATCAAAAGATTTCTTACGACGTTAAACGATATTGTACATTTTTCTTTTTTCTTTATTTATTCATATAATTATTTATTTATTTTTTGTTTCGTTTCGTAAACATGTAAATGAATACAAAGTCCAAAATTTGTTTCAATGTAATTAACTTTACTCATCCAAATGAAAATTATATCGATTAGATATATTCAAGTGAAATCACGTACGTATCTCGTCCTCATTTCGTCGCGAGATTAATTGTCCTTAAACGTAACTATAATATTTTCCTCGGCGTTAATTGATTTCTTTCGTATAGATATGATTATTTGTTTATAGATCGAAATATTGTAACAAAAGTTACGTCCAAATTTTTCTTACAAAATTTACTTTCAAATTTCTCTGCTATTCAATTTGTGTTATTAATTTCTTTTCATTTTCTTTCTTTCTTGTTTATTTTTTTATATTATTTCTTTTTTGTTGAATCTCTTTCTCGTTAGTTTGTTATTTTTGAAATTGAGTACTTCGCAGATGACACCTATCTATCTTCGAACTCGAATAATGAATCTCTTCGATCCTCGTTGTAAGATCAAATTAAAAAATTTGTGTACGCTATCGGACATAAAAGGGAAAAAATTCATCTTAAATTCGAACGATTAAGTTCGTTGGCATGGTTGGCAAGGATGAAATTCGCATTTAATAATGCCAAAATTGCCTTTTTTGTCTCTCTAAGAATTTCATCCTTGACGACCGAATGTATTAAAACGCGATTTAAGGAAAAAATCATAGAAAACTAATATCCCATAGAAAAGAATATTTGTACATAATGTAACGAGATCGTTTGAAAAAAGAAATGAGAAAGTATAAATGAATGGAGTTAAGTTTATTTTTCCCATTAATCTTTGAAGGGTAAAATCGTTAAAGTACGATACAGGTCGTTCTTAACGAGTCGTTCGAGGTCTCGTAAATCTGTCGTCTTTGTAGCAGGTTCGTGCATTCGCCGTACAGTCAACGTGTCTCCCTTGCCTCTACTAAAGGAAGAATTATAACTGTATAGAGAGAAAGTTAGAGAGAGAGAGAGAGGAGAGTGGTTGTTGGCTTCGAGTATAGGCAGTCGACTCCTTGGTTGAAGGGTACTACAGAAATCTTAGTAACTCGGCGTAAATGACAGACAGTACTCGGCATAATGAGGCCGTTGCTAATCCTTTAGACTTTCTGTCTGTCTCTCTCTCTCTCTCTCTCTCTCTGATCTTCCTCTCTTCTTATCCCTCCTTCTTTTTTATTCATTATCCGTAAATAACTCTCATCCACCACGAATTTTTCTCTTATATTTTTTCCTATCCGTAACGTTCGATGGAAATAAAACGTGATTTTATTAAATTCGTATAAATAGATTTGACCTTAGTCTCTTCGTGCCGTGATAATCCCGGCGATATATCTTTAGTTAGTGTCGATGTAGTTAAACGAGTCACGGTTGAAGGGTTCATTCCATTCATACGTAATATCACGTAGGATAATGGTACGCGTCGACGTCTACGATGAATTTACATACGTGGATAGACAGACAGACGTTCGTACGAATATAACTTCATTTTCTTCCCATGTAAGTAACATTTATTAACTCTTACATATGCGTATATATATATATATATATATATATATATATATATATATATATATAATACATGAATATGTAAATAAAAAGAGAGAGGTAGAGAGAGAGATGTTATTAACAAGTATGAAAGTTCAATGTGATCTTAAGTAATTATTAATTTTATAGAATATATATAAATATATATATATATATTTATTTATTTATTTATTTATGTGTGTGTGTGCGTGTGTGCGCGTATGTGTATATGTATACAGGTCATAAAAATGAGACAGGAGAAACGTGTTACCCCCCAAAAAAAGAGGATATATAATTTGACCTATAAACAAATTATCACATAATTAACATGTTAATTAATGTCTAGGTGAATACGTTTCGAGTATTGTGTCTCCACGACAAAATGAGGAAGAGACGCGGGACTGCACGTCTCGTTTCTAGGAACCAGACGACCGGGAAGCGACATTAAGGGAGGAAGCTGAATTGGATTGACATTATCTACGGTTTCAAGTTCCGGTATATCCCTCGAGAAATCAGTACAGTGCCTGCTGCTACCACCGTCCGACTCGTTTGATATATATATATATATATATATATATATATATATATATATATATATATATATATATACAAATATATACGTTCAGATAAGTGCACATCTACAAAACTTATTTTGTAACGTAAGTGTTGATGTTTCGTGTGTGTGTGTGTATGAGTATGAGTGTGAGTGTGTGTAAGGGTATGGTTATGGGTATGGATGTATATGTGCTCGATAAAAGGAAACCTTTAACTATGCAAGAACGAAGGAGAAGTAAATGTTGTAATAATTACTTCCTTATTCTTCGCGCTTTCTCTTTCTCTTTATTTCTCTCTCGTTATTATTTATTTCCTTCTTCTTCTTCTTCTTCTTCTTCTTTCCTTTTATCTTTTTTCTTTTATTTCCTTTTTATTTCTCATCACAGCTTTGTATCTCTCCGTTGCTCTTCCTATCTGAAACGTAGTGCTAGATTACGCGACAAACGATCCAATTTAATTTCCTGACCGTTCAGGCATGCATTTAACGCTGACCGAGTTAGTCCAATTATCGTTAATTTAAAGTCAATTATCATTGTGAGCTATTTAAAACAGAATGAACTCTCTTTTATCGATAAATAAAAAATACTTGTATAATACACACATACATAATAAGTTAATATATCACATTAATAAGTTAATGTGTGTGTGTGTGTGTGTGTTTGTGTGTGTAATATGTATATTAAAAATATCGGTTGAGTAATCAAACAAACGCTACGTGAAAAGAAACATTTCGTATCTAATTGAATTTATTTAAATGTCAACATTTATAATATTATACTTTCTGAAAGATTAATGTCAGGTAAAAAGTAAAATTTGTCAAATCCCTACGATTTCTCTATAAACGGAGAGAATAATGTTAAATAATTAAATGAATACGTTTGATTACGTTTAAATACGTTAAAAATAAATTACTTAAATGAATATGTCAAACAATAGAAATGAAATGTAATTTAATAAAAACCTTTCGACTAAATATAATATCGCTATATCAACAATGCCTGATTATCTCGATCTGATTATCGATAACAGACATAATTGAAATTTTGACGATGAAAGGAACGAGACACGTAGGTATATAGATATTTAATCTATATATTTATATTAAATTTATATATATATATATATATTCTAAAAATACCATAGAGAGAGAGAGAGAGAGAGAGAGAGAAGAAAATTAATTCGTAGCATTTGAAAAATGTGCAGAAGTGAGAAAAAAACCCAAATACATTTATCACTGAATGACCATTCATTGCGACCAACATTTCATGCGTTTATAATCGAGGGAGCGTAACTCCGTTGCGATCGCCATTTAAAATATATACGTTTTATATTTTAATTAAAGCTTATAGGTACTCCCGATTCGTATACGTGAGCAATGGTATTTACCACGCGAATAAATGCGCGCACGCACGTATGTGTGTGTGTGTGTGTGTGTGTGTGTGTGTGTGTGTGTGAGAAAAAGAAAGCGCACACGGTTTCACGTAAAAAAAAAAAAAAAGGAAAAGAAAGCAAAAGAAAAGGAAAAAAAGAAAAGATTCCGTAAAGGAAAAAAATTTTTCCACGACGTGTACGCTTTAATTTGAAAGAATGCGTTGGTGGTGGTGGTGATGGTGGTGGTTTTGCGTTCTCTTGGTCTTAGGCACTTGAAAAGTCTCGAAAGGAGCTTCAAGTACCGTGTATTTTGCTTGCTTCCCTGCGCGTACGCGCATAAGCATACGCATACAAACGGAAACACACGCAAAGTCACAGGGTGGGGGACGCTTGAACTCAAAAATTCACGGACTTCAGGTATACGAACAGGTATATACACGGATACTATCCATGAGGGACACGCTCAAACTCACACGTGTAGACTAACAATTATACGCATTGTGCGTGTCCATGCGATGGCACACCCACGATGCAGGATCAAATTCGCACTCAAACGAGCCCAGGTATACGAGAGCAGGTATACGAGACGTAACCCCGTGTGGTGGTACTTTTGTAATACTTTCCGATTGTGCCAAATATACACCCTGGTAGCTTTTGCCGTTGGCCCACCTTTAAATATTTTGTAAAATTTCGTTCCTCCAGACAAATGCAGGAATTCAGAAACCTCGAGTATACTGGCTTTACCGGCAACCTAACTACGGACCACTCTCAATCCTCTTAGAATGCTGAGTACTTAAGGTTACGTTTGAAATCTTCTTCCCTTAAAAGGGTTTACGGTTCGTCTATTACCACCGCAGAAGATATTAAACCTACCGTAACTCGCTTTTCGAATATTACCATTTTCATACGAATGGAATGACGGTAATAAATTATATATTTTCTTTTCTTTTCTCTCTCACTCTCTCTCTCTCTCTCTCTCTCTCTCTCTCTCTCTCTCTCTCTCTCTCTCTCTCTCTCTCTCTCTCTCTTTGGTATGCTTTCTTTCAATGTAAATAAACTAATTTATATAGATATTTTATATAGATACTTCAACCATTTCTTATTAGCTTCATTTTTTATCCATTCATAGGACAAACAAAAATTATTATCTAACGATTATTGATTATTCGATAACATTATTTCCTTTCATCTATTACATTAATTCATCTACTCACTCGAATCATTCGACTCTTTTATATTCGCTTTGTTATTCTGCTTACAGAAAGGAGAAAAAAAAAAAAGTAAGAAAAAGCAAAATTATTAACAATAATTATTAATAGGCGAATAATACCTTTCTCTTCTTTAACGTTAATTTAAAATCGATCATTAATTAATTTTGTTTGTATACAATGACGCTCGAAGTATTAAAAAATAAATAAATAAATAAAAAAAAGAGAGTGAGAGAGAACCAAATTAAAATATTGTACACCTTTTGCGTAAGAAAAAAGAAAAGTCATCTCAACGAAATTCAAATCGTATTAAAAGTAGTCGTAAAAGAGAAAGAGGGACACATAAACGGATATCTTGAAGTATCTACTAAATTTTTTTTTAACTATTCAAGGTTCATCGGTCGTTCATTCTCGATTTATTTCTTCAGGTCCGACACCTTCGTGATATTTCCTTCCGTCATTGTGCGAAGCAAGCTTGTCCTAGTTTCCATTAAAGAAGAAGCTTTACCTCTTCGTTCAATGGCCAGGTGGGTACTTTTAAAAGTACAAGCTTTAAAATCGTGAACATTCTAATGATGTATTTATCTCTCTCTCTCTCTCTCTCCTTATTCCCCACCATTTTCTTCCACGTCTATCGTTCTCGTTCTGAGTCTTCGTTAGTCGGTCGTATTTAACGAGAACGATGACTGTGAAAGCAACTTTCATGGACTGTGAGTGTACGATAAAAGTAACAAATTTATTCGAGAATAATATCTATTCGTACAATTGGACCTATATGTATACAGATCTTATAATATTATAATAATAGATTATTCGACGAAGTATAAAATAATTTGTCAGAAATTGAATAATTCAACGAATCGTTTCAACGCGTTAAAAATGTACTAATTGACCCTAATACATGTTTATACATATATACATGTATATATATATACATATATGTTGTTATAATATCAAAACATTAAATGATCCCTTCCTTGTTTCCTTCGTATAATCGATCTATGTATGTATGTATATAATTTTTTAATAAATTAAAATTCCTATAACAAATTAATGAATGCACCGACGTTTGATGTATATTAACTTTCCTCGTAAACCGTTCGAGTACGAAGTTCGATTCAACTATAACTCTACGTCGTTGGGCATAAAATTTTTGATAAATTTCCATCAAATCGATTCTATTAATCGACACCACAAATCGTATTTTCATGCGCGAATTTTAATTCGCAAGCGTACGAATTAAGTCTGCTTCTAAGTAAATCTGCTTCTTTAAATTTTCATTTCTACGAGTTTAAATTTTCTTACTATTTAATATTTACGCAATGTTATTACGAGTTAAATTCGACGATCGAAAACGATCAGAATTTATTGAAATAATTGAGTATTTTATTTCGTACTCTCGAATCATTCGAAACGTAAAATCATTAAGCTTTTTTTAATGAATTCTTCTCTCTCTCTCTCTCTCTCTCTCTCTCTCTCTTTCTATCTATCTATCTATCTATCTATCTATCTATCTATCTCTCAGTCTCTTTCGCTCTCTAAAAAAACCGCGAGATATTCAACTAGGGCCCAAACACAATTTATACGATCGACCTTGTATTAGACACCCGATGAGAATGTTTGTGAGATGCAGTTAACGATTATAAAAAAGAAAAAATACAAAAAGTAAAATTACTTTTGATCCATAAAATCCATAAATTACTTTTGATCCATAAAGATCTCTCCCTCGAGATCTCATTAAGAACAAATTTGAGGATGGCGAACCTTCGGTTTTTGTTTTGTTTTATATTTAGAAAAAAAAAAAAAAAAAAAAACAAAAAAAAGAAAACAAAAGAAAGAAAGAAAGGAAACAAAATTTTTACGATCAATCATCCGATTTGGAATAAAAGGAAAGGGAAAAACAGAAGTTACTAAAGATTATATATATTGTAAGTTGAGGTAAAGGTTATAGTATTATGGATGGGTTATGGGGTTTATTAGACTGTAAATGCTATAACTAGTATTCGAGTTTCGTACTCGTCTTTTCTCTCTCTCTCTCTCTCTCTCTCTCTCTCTCTCTCTCTCTCTCTCTCTCTCTCTCTCTCTCGCTTTCTCATCGAAACGGCTTGAACTTCGCTCATTTTTTCACCCTCCCCCTTCCCCTCCCCCCTGCCAGAAAGCTCCTCGCGAATGGTAATAATTAATAGCTCTGCTTTCTACGCTATTTCTTTCTCTTGTTTTGTTCTTTTCTTTACTCTCTCTCTCTCTCTCTCTCTCTCTCTCTCTTTCTTTCTTTTTCTCTTTTTTTCTTTCTCTTCGTTTTGACGAGCGAAAAGAAAAGTTCTACTTCGTTTTTCCAATACCCCGTGTTCTCGTTCTCGCGCGTTAAAAAGCATCCCTCGCCCGATCGATTTTTACGTTTTCCTTTCGTCCTTTTTTCGGTAATTTTTTTTCTTTTTTTTTTCTATTTTATTTTTTTTTTTTTTTTTTTAGTTTTACTCGCATATAAATTCATTTATTATTTTTCTCCTTTTTTTTTGTTTCTCTTTCTATCGCATTGCACGCATCGATACAAATGTATACTTAAATGAATAAACAAAGAGGAAAAAGAAATTACGTCGAAAACGATATCGCAATAACAATTAACGGGATATTACTGAAGTTGTAAAAGGATAATCGTAAAAAAAAAAAAGCGTCGTTAGAACGGAACATATAGTTGTAATGGTAAAACTGTTGTAAAGGTCCTTCTTCTTTTTCCTTCTTTCCCATCACCTCCCCCTAACTTACCTACCTACCTACCCCTACCTACGTACCTACCTGCCGTTCTCTCTTTCGAACCATTTTCTTTGTTCCCTCTTTCAAATCATTTTTCCTTCCTTTTGAAATTTTTTCCTTCCTTCCGATTGGACCCAAGACGTACCACGGCAACCATATAAATACCGTGCGTAACCTTCGACGTTTAGCTTATTCAGTAAGAGGACGGTGAGAGGAAGGAAAAGAAGAAGAAGAAGAAGAAGAAGAAATAGAAATCTAATTCGTGATATCGTCGAGTTATGCACCTTCCTAAAGATCTGTCTCAGAGTGAATCGGAAGTGGACGAAAGGGCAATCGTGAATGGCCCTTTAGATAGGAGAAATGAAATTGATCATTTTCGTGGGGCATCGCGAAGAAATCGCCATAACGCATATCGAAACATCGATTTGATTAATAACGAAAGGAATAATAGAAGAAATCGGCTAAGAAGTAATCGACGCATTAGAAATGATTATGGTACGAATCGCGTGATTATTCGTTACAACAACGACGAAGACGACAGCGACAGCGACAGCGACAGCGACAGCGAGAATGAAGAAAATAATCCTGAAAGAAATCCTCGAAGTGTCGATCTGGTCGTGAATGAAAATATGACTAACGAAAATCGAAGACTCGCGTTGAGGAAATTATACAAAATGCTTAGGAGATTTCATTCGTCGTGTTGTATTGCGCATGATTATCTCTCTAATGTAACGTTGGAAGACTTGTGTTGAGGTATCATAGTGAGGGAAAAAAAAAGAAAGAAAAAGAAGAAAGAAAAAAGAAATGGTGCCACATACACGAGAAATCATTTTATTTCCTTTTCGAACAATTTTACGTGACCATCGAACCTTGCCAATCCAGATGCAATCCAGATGCAATCCAGATGCAAACCAAATGCAAACCAGACGCAATTCGGGACACGCGTGGATCTATTTCCTCCGTCCTAACTATGAGTATTCATTATACTTATGTGATCATAATTATCCAATAATCTTTGTCTACCGAACACTTTCCCTTGATTTTTTTTCTTTTTTTTTTTTTTTAACGAAGATTACTTCCGTAAAAAAAAAAAAACTTACAAAAATTTAGTAATACCTTTAATAATCGTACCTACCCAAAATTGAACATATTTGTATCCTTAGATCTACGTATATAAATTTGATCTTGTCAAATAAACGATGCGATACCAGAAAAAAAGAAAAAGTGATATTGTGTGATCGTTTTCCTTTTTATTAATATTATGCTAATTCAAAAGTCAATTCGATACTTTATTATGAAGTTAAGAAGACAAGGATGGAAGAGGAGCAGCTGCCCGATCGCGAACGCTTTGTATCGGCGCTTATGAAATAATTTGAAATTCAAAATGATATTTTTGTTTCTTGAAATTAAAATATTCTTCTCGATGGATTTTTATAAAGCTCATTAAAAAAAGAAAAAAAGAAAACAAAGGAAAAATTACGTAACATTTTAATTTTTATCCTTGAAGCGTCTAAAAATTTAAAGAAAAAAAATATCTTTGAAAAATATCTTTATTCGATAATTCGAATATTCGTTGAAAAAAAAAAAAAGAGGGAAGAAAATATTTTACCATCAAAAAATTTTCAAAAATCGACGAAGTCACAGCCACAGATTGAAGTCGATTCTTCCAAAGTTCGACATCACTTCTGCCTCAAAACTTGAACGCTCCTTCCTCAAAATCGTGTTTCTCAAAAACTTGAATGAAATTCGATACTTCGTCATATCGAAAAGAAATCTTATTTTTTTTTTTTGTAGGAACCATAGTTTATTTTCTTTTGTAATCATTAAAATACCACCGATATGTTTTACAATAAAATCGCATCGTAAATTCAGTAGCTCGTATTTCTGTATCGAGTGCATATATTAAAATTATTTTGTTTTCTTTTTTTTTTTCGAAATACCTTAAAGACTTTTTGCTTAGTTTCTTTTTAACTTCTACTTCTTCGTTTTCTATAATACTCCGAGGAGAGATATTTATTGCAAACGAGGTACAAATCCACTTTGCTTGGTTCGTCATCAATTATTCCAAAAGTATATTGGATTGTTCATTTATTTTTTTATGAAATAAACACTCCTAGAATTACACATTTCATTCGCGTAATCGATGACTTTTTATCGATGAAACAAATTACGTGCGAAAAATAAGAGAGAGAGAGAGAGAAAGAAAGAAAGAGACAATCGCAAAAATTTGCCTGTCTTTCGGTGCGTCTAAGCTCACGCGATCGTTCGAAATTTTCTTTTTATTTCAATTGGAGGAAGAACTTTTTTCGATCGAGAAACTCTGGGAAATTCGTCATAATGGTGTAGGCTTTATCGCACAAGTATCGACTAACTTGATGGCGTATTGCGGTCGGATAAGTGGCTTTAATCCAGCTTACCTCCAAATTCCATGATCGATATGAGCGCGAGAATCGAGGCCCTTTGAAGCTATGTACATAACTTGCAACGATTTGTTTTACTGCAAATAATCCGATTTTCTCGATCGGTAATCCATATCAACGGTATGGAAACGTTCCGTTTCGTTCCGTTTCGTTCCGTTTCGTTCCGTTCCGTTCCGTTCGGTTTCGAAGTTTTTATGCTAAATCAAAATCCATTCATTCCTTTCATCATTCTCTCGTCGTAATATTTTCAATATAAATAAATAAATAAATAAATAAATAAACGACAAAAAAAAGACATTAACACCGAGAGGAAACCTTTGCTATTACATTCTTTTCGAGTTTGTCCAAGTTAGAAATCATTTCGGAGAGGAACAATAATGTATCGATGTCATTAACTGTCTCCGAGTCTGTCCAAATCGATGTAATTCTTATCCAACGATGATAATAATAATAATTATTATTAAAAAAAAAAAAAAAAAAAAGAAAGAAAGAAAGAAAAAAGCAGAAGAAGAAGAAGAAGAAGAAATAAAAGCAGATATAAGTCGAGAACCGTATCGAAACGTTGTAAGTAATAAAGTCGCAGTATCGATACCTCCTTTAGGTGACCCCCCCTCCCTCCCCCACCCTCCCTTCTCAAAACTTTTCTCCATTCAGATTTTCAATGGGCTCTTTCCTCGTAAATGTAGGGAAAATAATTTACGACTTTTAATCTCGGCAATACAGAGAGAGCGAGAGAAAGAGAGAGAGAGAGAGAGAGAGAGAGAGAGAGATTCTAACGACGACGAGTTAAATAAGTGACAACCGTCTATGTACCTAAGGTATTTATGTATGTATGTTAACGTTAGAGGACACGCTACAAGCAATAAAACTTTCTCGCTCGACAATACTACGGTCGCTTAATTACCCTCGCAATTTCCTACGATCCTTTTACGAAAAGTCTACGAACATTTCGATTATGCTCGACGAGTTTGATCGTAAAAACTTTTATTGGGACTTCTCCCTTCCGCCGACCCGGCCCTTTTAACCTTCCTCCTCACCCACCCACCCACCAACTTCCCGGCGCCCTTTAAATTCTACTATTACCGTTCTACGACACACTCAAAACGCATAAATTCGTGTCTCTTAAAATCCATTTTACTCCTCTCTCTCTCTCTCTATATATATATATATGTATATATATATATATTGCTCTTCGGATCTTTCTGTCTCCATCTCCGTCTCTGTAATTCTTTATTTTTCGTTCTTCTTTTTCGCGACGATATATACAACTCTTTTTTCTTTCGTGTGGTGGTGAATACGAGGGAAAATGGGATGGAGAATCGTCCCTTTGAATATTTCAAATCGAAACTTGCTCGTGCGTTAAATATTCGATCTTGAACGATCGAAAATTGTATTACCATGAACGTTCTTCGCGCTACTTTTCAGGTCAATCCGCGCTTAACGGAGAGTATCTCGGTATAATTCGAGTTACCCTGTGATTTACGATAACCGAAGCTCGACGGTTTTTAGACCGCGTACTTCGTTATCTATCGCGTAGCATGTAAAATATCGAGAAGATCGGTAAATGGGTGGACACGATCGAGGTACGAGAAGAATTATTGAAAATCGATACGAGTCTTTCTGACTGAAAAATAAAAAAATAATAATAAAATAAAATATATGTATATATATTTAAAAACATATGTGCGTGCGTGTGTGTGTGTATGAGATCGTACGATTAATTTGTTTTTTAATTAACTGAATGGATACGACTCTTTCTGTTTACAAAATAAAAATTATATATATGTATATATATATATTTAAAAAAAAAGATATGTATATATATATATATATATATATATATATATATATGAGATCGAATGATTAATTAAAGAACTAATTAACTAAATCGATACGACTCTTTCTTATTGAAAAATAAAAACAACGAATAAAATAATAGAATAAAATATATGTATATATATTTTAAAAAAAAATATATATATATATGTGTGTGTGTGTGTGTGTGTGTGTCAGATCGTACGATTAATTAGTTTTTTAATTAACTGAATCGATAGGACTCTTTCTGTTTAAAAAATAAAAATTAAAAATTATATATATATATGAGATCGTATGATTAATTAAAGAACTAATTAACTAAATCGATACGACTCTTTCTTATTGAAAAATAAAATAAAACAAAATAAAACGTACACCTATGTATAATACCTACATATGCCAATGACCGTAGAATTAATTAAAGAACTAATTAGCCAATACGATACGACTGAGGTTGAATCACAAATTTTTTAAAATTCGGATATTTCGATTATAAAATTCTAATACGTTATATTTAATGCGTGTTTGTTCGTTTGTTCGTTCGACTCTTTCTCTCTCTCTCTCTCTCTCTCTCTATCTATCTATCTATCTACCTATCTGTCTATCTGTCTATCTCTATTAATTCTGCTGATAATATAAAATATGTATAAATGTAAAATAATACTTCGAATCCATTCAAATTCACTTTTCGTAAGTTCAAAGAGATTCGTTTATCCAACCTGGTATTACCCTTGAGGCGACATCGGTGGTGACGTTAAATTAGCTTAGAAATGAAACTACTAGATCAAATTTACCATCCTTACGTTCAAACGTTTATTACCATCGTCGTCGAGTATCATCGTGATTGGTCTAGATCAGAGAAAATTTTCTATTTCTTACATTACATTGTAGTAATAACAATAACATTTCTCCTTGTATAATTTTACATTTCCATTTCTCAAGTTAACAATATCGCGAATACAAACGTTACGAATTCTCTCCAAGCTGTCGTATATAACCGTATCGTAGGGAGTATCAGTCATTTTGAATATATTTAAAATCTGAAAAGTATTCTCGCAACGGAATAAATAAATAAATATAAAAAAAAAAAAAAAAAAAAAAAGCACGGGAAAAAAAGCCACATCACGTCGAAGAATTCGAAATTGTAAAATCAGAAAGAGGAAGAATGAGAATAAAAAGAAGAAGAAGAAGAAGAAGAAGAGGAGGAGGAGGAGGAGGAAGAAAAGAGAATGCCAGGAGTAAATTGTTATCACGGAAAGAAATTTTTTTCTGAATACTTTACAAAAACTTTTCCTATTCGTTTTATCGTGTGCGCGCGCGCGTGTGTGTGTGAGTGTGTGTGAGAGAGAGAGAGAGAGAGAGAGAGAGAGAAAGAGAGTGAAGGAAAGAGAAAGAGATAAAACAGATAGAAGAGAGTTATGCCGGTAGAGAGTTTCCTGGAAGAAGTTACGCCGACTGAAAAGTTTGACGGTGGAGGCGCAATGTAAATTTCTCATACAATTTTGTCGGTACACATCCGCCATAAACATATTACCGGGTAGAGAATAAAGGCGGAATGAGAGGTGGGGAGGGAGGGGAGGGGAGTGGGGGAACAGTAGGGGAAATACTTTCTTCCATAACGAGAATGAGAAGCCCACGACAATTCCGTGCCTCGTATTTTCAAAATTGCAACAATTTCCTTTTCCTTACTATTCGACTTGGATTCGTATACGGAAACTCGAACGTTATATACTTTTTTTATTCTTCTCTTTTTTTTTGTTTATTTTTATTTATTTTTCTCTTCTTCTTTTTTTTTTTTGAATTTTGACGAATTATACCTTCTCGTAGAAATTTCTCCATTAGGGATTTTTGTTATTACGTAAATGGTGACGAATACGTGTTTAAAGGTATTAACCATGACAAGTATCGTAGCGAACGCGTTTCTGTATATAATCTTAGCGTTGATGTTATAAACAATTTTTATACGTACATATATATCTCTATACATATATATATATATATATATATATATATATATATATATATATTTATGTATATATTATTTGTTACATTTTTCTTTCATCCGGTACGATTCGTTGTTGAATATTAAACGTGGAACGTTTTATTTTGACGAATTATGAGGAATTATATCTTCTTACGGCATTTCCCTTCAGTATGACATAATGTGAATAAAGAAATGCATTTTAAAATTGATCCTCGGTAAATATCGTTGCAACAAATAATATTTGCAAAATAATCTTAACTACAATATCATTATTAATTTTTAACATTAATATTATAATTAATTTTAATAATTAATACGTACGTGTGTATGTACGTAGACTTTAAGGCATTTTTTGAAGCGTTATTCGTATATTTTTATTTCCCTCTCTCTCTCTCTCTCTGTCTCTCTCTCTCTCTCTCGTTAGCCTTCAAATCAGAACTTTTAACATTTACACGTACATTACACATTCGTATCCGATATCTGCATATTCAAACATATCGTAATATTGAAAATTTTGATGAAAAATTGGTGCCGTTGCTAATTTAGTATGTTATATCTACGAAATCCGTTCCCATTCGGTTCTTCGACGTGTGGATATACTTATACACGTATATACATATGTGCGGGCGCTTATATGCGTGTATGTACGTCAGCTTGTTCGTGTGCGTATGTACGCGCGTTACGTACGTGTCTATGTTAACATGAACGTTGAAGTCCCACACACCGGTCCGTTACCGTAGTCTAAATCAAACAGCACTGCAAATTGCAAATGAGAGCTAATTGCTTTCGTGCTTTACTTACAACCGCAGAAACGTTTTAACAGGCTCTGACGCGCGCCGGAGTGTTCGTAAACGTCGGGATGGCCGCTGTGTGTTACAGGGAATTTAATCCCAATAAAGGACCAACCAATGGAACTTAACTTCCGACCATCGTATCGCGCGCTTGGAACTTCAATCGAATAATACGATTGAACGCGTATCCTTTCCCACCGACCTACGATTCCCCACGATTTGATTGCTTAGATTTTCGAATTGTCCCTTTTCGAGTTCTGGCTCTCCGGTGGTTTTAGAAGTTCACCGTCTCGACATCGTCGAGAAAGTGAACTTACGTATGTAAATATACAAGATAGAAAGAGATAGATAGATAGATAGATAGATCGAGAAAGAGAGAGAGAGGGTAACTCGATATCTGTATTGAACATCGAACGAATCAAAGGGAATATATTTTAATCGACATTTTAAGAAAAGAATTACTACAAGCACGCAATCAAATCTTCAATTTGTATATTTCAATGAACCTGTCTTCCTTTTATCTCTTTCTCTCTCACCCTCTTAAAACTAATATTAAGGAAACCCAATCGATCGTGTAAATTGTAGGAATATAATGAAAAGGAGATTAATGCCGATCGCCGTATTGAAAATAATTTGAATTTTTTTGAAACGAACGATGATGCGCAGCCGGGATCACGAGTTTCTTTCTTTTTTTATATTTTTTTTTTGTTTTTCTTTTCTTTTTTTTTGTTTCGTCTCGATAAAATGGAACGATCGTTAAGTGATACGCAATGAGAATAAGACGAAGAACGGATATTTACAAACGGAATCGATTAACCAAATACATATATCTCTCAGCTACGAATAGGATAACAATTTTTTATACGCCGATTATGGTGTATTCGAAGCATATGTACGTATAAAGCGAAAAGAACAAAAAAAATCTTTCGGAATAAATCTTTTAATTTATTTCTTTTTTCTTCTTCTTCTTCCTCTTCCTCTTCCTCTTCCTCTTCTCCTCCTCCTCCCGCTACCTCGCAGCTAACGCCATCGAGAAAAAAAAAACGAAAATAAAGTAAAGAAAAAAAAAAAAGAAAAAGAAAAAAAGAGGGACCAACAGAGAAAAAGGCTGTAGTAGACGGAAAAGCTATAGTTTATACTCGATAGCATTCATGGCCTTGCGTATATCTGTTTACAGAACGTGTTTGTTTGTATGCCGGCGGTAGTTAGTGTGTTTGGTTCGATGATACAATTGTATGCACAGTGTGGACTCTATTTGCCGGTGCACAAGGACACACCGTAGTTGGCGTTGGTCGGTGCATAGGCTCAGTCGATAGGAGGAGGAGGAGGGGGCAGCAGCCGTTGCGTTGAATGCATAGGCGGATATCTGTGTTTGTTCACCCAGAATACGCTTTGAGCTTTGTGCTATGACAGCGACGTTACATCTACGGATCTAGCCGCAAAGTTCGGAGCTGATCGTTCGATCACGATCTTAAGCCGACACTATGGCTACCCCGGTTACCACCATCGGGACACGATCTATCTACATACGCCATAAAGTACCCATTAACGAGCTACATAATAATCTCTGATGTTTGTTTCGTTTTGTTTGTTCTTTTTTTTTTTTTTTTTTTTTTTTAAGCGAAGGGAGAAAAGTAACTGAAAAAAAAGAAAAAATAACTAAATAAATAGGAAAGAAGAAAAAGGGAACGCGTCATTTCGTCCTCGAGATATCTTTTCGGATTTCTTTTTTCTTTTCTTTTCTTTTCTTTTCTTTTTTTTTTTCTTTTTTTTTAGAGTTACGAAACGAAGGATTTTCCGCGCGCATTAATGGAAACTTGTTAATCTACTCTACAAAGTAAGATAAGTAGACAGTGGTATCTGTTTATACCATTCCCACAGAGTATATCTATCTATCTATGTACGTACGTATGTATGTATGTATGTATATATGTATATACGTATGTATAGACTGGAAGAACTAATTCCGACCACTAATGGTTCTGCCAATAGCAATGTCTTTAAGACTGAATAGTGATTATCGTTCGTAAGAGCGACCGAAAGAGAAATCCCTCTCTTTACTGATTAAAAATAAATACGAACAAGGAAATTAGAGATCCCCATTCCTTTGAAATTAATTACAACAATTTAACTTACGTAGTTAATTACGCGATTGCGATAATATTAATTTTGTATCGTCCGTTAGAAATTAATTTTCTACGTATTAATTATCTAGAAGAAAGTTACGAAGATAAAAAAAAAAAGTGTATCCTTCGAATTACATCGAACCCTTACCTAACCCTTATCCTTTTATTATTATTATTATTATTATTATTATTATTATTATTATTATTATTATTATTATTATTATATAATATTTACGTACACGTGTGAACTTTCAACGAATTCGCAATCCCAAGGTATTCACAAAATTCGACTTTCTCCTAAGGGCCATATATATCGTCACTGAGAATAGTTGTCCCATTTTTTGAAATTTCGTTGGATACTTATTAAGTATATTGAAGTATAAATATAGTATTAAGTATATTTAAGTAAATTGAAGTATATTAAGTATATTGATAAAGTCTCTCGGGTCGAGTAATAAATAAACAGTGAATGGTAGACTCCTAAACAATATGAGCCATGAATTTGGTGCCTGTACTTACCCTTAAACGTTCATGAATCCATAGGATCGTATGTACGAATGATCGTTCCTAAGATTTTTCGAACGTTTAAAATGAACTATCCTAACACGTATGGTCCATGAACAACAAGCAATCTTCCTTTCCCTTTCCTCCTCCCCTCACGTACCTTTTCTTCAAACTTCTCCCACCGGAACTTTCTCTTCTCCAGTTTCATTATCGTATGAAACGTTCGTACTCAACTGTGAGACGATCGAATCTTATCAACATCACCGATAATACATCATCGCTCTTAGATATTAAGCACTAATAAAGCACGATTTAAGTCACGCTTAAGTACAAAATCGACACCGCTTGGTTTCGACGTCGATAACTTCGAAAGTATAACGATTCGTTTTAATCAATTTTTTTTTTTTGCTTCGACGAAAAAAAAAATATCCCTTCGAATTATACGCAGCATCGTCACGTCTCCGTCCGATGATTATTTTTATTAACAAAATAAATTACATTGCGAAAGAAAGAGATCGTCATAAGAATTGTCCTTCTCGTTTCCTCGACCGTCCAGTTATATTTCATCCCTTCAAGGGGACAGGCCGACATGGAAGATTGAAAAAATCGTTTTTTCGTTTCTTTCTTTTCTCCTTGCATTTTTATTAACCTTGAAGTGTCGCGAACAATTCAAATGCATTGTACGGTATTGAAAATTCGAAAAATCGACGGAGTCAAAGATATGTTCCTATGTTCGACCCGTAAGTACCCGGTGCGAACACAAACGGACACTTACTTTCTTTTGGCGTTTTTACTCGAAATTACATTTTTCGACCCAACCGGAAAAGAAATCTCGAGAAATATCGGATTGATCGACTTGAAATTCGGACGCACAATACTCTCAGATACATTATCTACAAAGTATTATAGCTTATGATCTATGCGATAAGTTAATTGATTTTTTTAATATTAATCTTTCGTTCTCCGCTATTTCTGCAAAAATAATATTTCCTTTACTGACCGCCATTTTCTGAAGATAAAAAAGACAATTTTCGTAGCGGCGATATTCGCGAATAAGGAAATAATTTTTTTTTTTTTTTTTTTTCTTTTTTTTTCTTTTCTTTCTTCCCCCGATGCGCCGATTTCTGTTCGATCGACGACGCGTGTTTTGTCGATCGATCTCTACGATGGAATCACAGCCGAGGCGCCGTCATTTTTTAATACTTTTTGTATGAGAGACCGTTTAAACGATAAACAAGCATGTGGCGAAAATTAATGATAAGAAAAAAAAACTGTTCGTTCGACACTTTTGAGTTCGTAGATTTTTAAAAAGTAAGCCCACCTTTCTTAAGCGCTCTGGGTCGTCTGTCTCCCCCCCCCCCCCTCCATCCTCTTCCCGCCTCCTTTTAACAAAGACGGCAACGATGACAATCAATTATATCAGAAAATTAAGTGCCACGCTCGGTCTACATAATTAAAATTTCCGAGGTTTACATAAAAGATCATAGGACCTATCTGATTTACGAGTCACTATCACGAAAGTTGTCTTGTCATCTAAAACAACGCGGGAGATACTGATTACGTAAAAACGGGCATTCTTTTACTCTGATTAATCGTTCGATCGAGCGTTGGAGAATCGAATCGACGTAGAAAAAAAAAAGAGAGAGAGAGAGAGAGAGAGAGAGAGAGATAAAAAGAAAGAAAGAAACAAACAAAAAGATCTATTATACTCTTTTCAATTATCTAGTTCTCGTTGAATCTCCTGGAACGTCTTGCCCTTCGTTTCCGGTGCCAAATTAAATAAAACAAAGATAATTATCCAGACGATTATGCAAAATCCAAAAAATGGAAGAGAATGGCCGCAATTCAAGTGTATCGAAATAAATATATATAACTTGCTGACTATCACCCCGAATAAACCACCGGCGATAGCGGTCATAGAGGAACTAACGGCTTTAACTTCGATCGAGAATATCTCCGATGCCATGATCAACATAAGATTCGCGATCGAGTTGGAAAAGAGGATCAACGTGACAAATGCCGTTGGTGGTACTAAATAATACTCGGAGATGTCCACGTCGATGTTGTAATCCTTGACGTAAAAGTATGAACCAATGGTTAGATTGGAAAATCCAATCGCAATACCCGAGACGAATATCAACGGTTTACGACCCAATATATCGACGATGAATATTATCGATACGGACGATAATAATAATGTAATACCGATTATTACGTTACCGGTGTAATGAGACATACCGTTTGACGTTTCTTTGAATATCAATTGTCCATATATTGTCATAGTTATGAAACCGCCGAAATGATTGCACGCGACAAACAAAAGGATTATTAAGAAGGCACGTCTGTGGCACTTCATCGCGAATACGTTCTTCAACGTTCTCGTGTATCCTCCATTGTTCTCTTCGTTCCTCTTCGACGATACGACGATGGTACTTAATTCCTCGGTAACGTCGATTTTACCGCGTAATTTTTCTAATACGTTTTCGGCCTCCTCGATTTTACCTTTCATTGCGAGATAATACGGCGATTCCGGCATGAAAGTTATTAAAACGACGAAGCAGATCGATGGGATTAGAAAAATACTGGCGGTCGTTGTTATCGTCAGATAGGGTACTATTATGTAAGACAGCAAGATGCCGAGATTAAACGTGATGCCTAATAACGCTCCGTTAACACCACGCGTATTTACCGACGATATTTCGCCCAAATATATCGGTGTTATGACGAGGCCCAATCCAAGAGAGACACCGGAGAAGAATCTTGCCACGTACAACACCTGCAAGCATCAAATGAGAGAGAGAGAGAGAGAGAGAGAGAGAGAGAAATATCAAACATCTATTAATAAACTATTTCTATTGAGGTGTTACGTACGTTCTCGAAAAATGAAAAAAAAATATATATATATATGTATACATTTATATATATATATATATATATATATATATATATATATATATTGACGTACTTCGAAAATTGTATATTTTCAAAAAGGAAATAAAAAGAATCGATAAACTGATAATAATACCGCGTTGTTAGGTCGAACGCGATTTGAGGATTGCATATCTGATATGCAATCTGTCGGCAAATTGAACGAGGGATAAAAAGGAAATGTTGGGTCAAGCAACGGATACGGTATCATTTATTAGTTCTTCGATATATTTGTTTTTCTCTTTTAATTACCATTTTGAAAAATCGAAAATTTACGGAAGCACAGAAGTACGTCGATTTTTTGACTCTCGAGAACGTGATGTAATACCTTTAAGATCGTTTCACACATTTCGGTTGAATCGTTCACGTTCACACATATCATTTCAATATATTATCCGACAGACGATACATATGTATCTCTTAATCTGTGAATTTAGAGATCTTTAAACGTAGGGGCAATTAGGAGAATTTCTATTTTTTTTTTCTTTTTCTTATTTAACAAATTATTTTTTTAAGCAAGTTATCAGTATTTTCCGATAGGTATAGACGAAGCGATAAAAAAATAATCTTCTCCTGTCTATGGGGTGCCGGCCATATCGCAAACGAAAAACTTTATCAGATTTCTGTCAGCAATTTCGAGGAAAAAAAATAAATAGATAAATAAATAATAAATAAATAATAAAAAAAAAAATTAAAAGAAAAGAAGGATAGAAGAAACATCGTTTACGACGATCTCGAACATGAAAGAAATACGACAAGCTCGGTGACCGAAGAACCGGTCGCGGGACTGAACGAAAATAATGTAAAAATCGCTATGATCGAAGAATCGATGTAACAAGTTGACGGGACGAGGAACCAATATATATATATATATATATATATTTGCATGAATCGACCATTATTCGGTTTCGCGTATACGCGTAAAAAAGTTTGACAAGGTGACATATCTTATCAGATTCTCTCAGCGCGATAAATAAACAAGTCGTAAATGTTACGCGATAGAAATTTATACGAGAGATTACGTGAGAGAATTAAAAAAAAAAAAAAAAAAAAAAAAATCTTTATCTCATTAGGGTATCTTTTATTGTTTCATATTAAAACCCATACTCTTGACTCGATATACCCGACGATTAGAATTATTCTAGAAATATACTCGGTGACTGGAAAAAGAAGAAGAAGAAGATGATGATGATGATGATGATGATGATGATGATGATGATGATGATGATGATGATGATGAAAAAAAAAGAAAGAGAAAAATTCACGTCTCATTCCCATTGAAATTATTACGACCAAACATTAAATAAAATACTTACTGAGACGCTCTTCGCAAATATGATCAAACACCAACTGGCGACGATCGGTAGACCGCAAAACAATAGGGTATATTTTCTTCCAATTTTGTCAATCGCAAACATATTTATTGGCGGTCCTAACATTTGACCGAACATCATCGAAGCCGTCAAAGTTGATATATCCGAAGTATTAACGGGAATTGGCGAATCCGTTGTTAGCAACAGCATGATCGTCGGTGAATTCCAACCAAACATTATGCCAATACACAAAGCTAACACGGTACCTGAAAACGTATTTTTCGAAATTAACCCGAAGTCGAAGAATTTGTTCTTTTCTTTCTTTTTCTTTTTCTTTCTTTTTCTTTATTTTTCTTTTTTTCCCCGACCCCCGCTGCCCTCCCCCCGCCCCCCCCCCCGTTTTTTCGACGATCTACGCAAACACGATTTATCGCGCAACGAAGTGCCTTACAAACGAAAATCGCTAGATACTCCCAGGTTTTCGAGCCATGAGGTGACGTGTACTTTCCCTTATCCCCATCCCCGTTCATTTCTAATTCTTTGCACAACGGGAATTCGTCTGTCCGCGGACTCGAAAGAGAAATTGCCGAGACCGTTATTCCGCGAACACCGTTCGTTTTATATTCGCGCAAGTACATAAGTACGCACATGTGCGATCGTCGAGGCATCGAAAAAAAAAAAAAAAAAAAGAAAACAAAGAAAAGATCTCTTTTTTATCTCAATAATCCCCGCTTGTGTTGTACTTGAGATAACGCGAGAGGAAAAAAAAAAGAAAGAAAGGAAGGAAGGAATAAAGACGGAAAGAAAGAAAGAAAGAAAGAAAGAAAGAAAGATAGAAAGAGAAAAGACAAGAAAGAAAAAAAGAGGAAGAAGTAAAACAAACAGAACCGAGATTGTAGCATATTTATAACGCAGCCCTCGAACGCGTGCATGTCTAACTATTATTCTCATGAGATACTCATATATCTATCCTCGTAAATCAAACAACGCGTTTTCTTACATTTTAGACGTATCTATGTATGTTTGTATGTATGTACCTTACACGTACGATCTCCTCTTTTAGACACGTATGTATGTACTTACTATATATATATATGTGTGTGTGTGTGTGTGTGTGTGTGTATACGTAACGTGAAGTGTCCATTAATGGCACATGTCAAAGGTAGAAAACCCTTTCAAATTTATCGAAACTTTTCTTTTGATATGTCTTCCATTATATTTTTCGTATTTCTATCTATATAAAAAGGGGAAATATTTATCTATATGTTCCATATACATAAATACATACGTGGATATATTCACGTGTGTTGGAAACTTATTCAAAGGAACGAGTAACGTTAAACGAGACGTATACAATTGGGACGATTCCAGACGATACAAAACGAATATATATCAGCTGTCCTTTTAGTATAGTTGTCACGATCCCATCAAAGTAACGTTCTTTAATGTTACGTGTTACTTTCCATATCATCGAGCATGTTCAATCGCACGTATTTAATGTTATTTTCTTTTATATGATAAACAAAGGTAAGGACAAAAGGAGGACGTAGGTAAAAGCGAATTGAAACGAAAGAAAGGGGCTGTTATCTGACAATTCTGCAATTTTACGCGATTAATCGTTTCATTTTCTATAAAACGAAACTTTGATCACGTTGAAAAAATTTGTTAAAAGTGTAAAATTCTTATCGCTCATCGCTTATAATTGTATTAGTATAATTTTTATAATTATATGCATTCTCGAATTTGTACTTGTGGAAACGTTGAAAGTTTCTGACGTAAAGTTACGATTAATTTAATATGGCATTTCGTTAATTATTAAGTAACTATACTGTACCAGATATAATACGTTATAATTTAAAAACTTCCAATTATATGTGACCAATTGAATTTTCGATAAAATGAAGATAACTTAAAAAAAATACGAAAACATAAGTTACTTGAAAGTTAGGTACGTGGCGTTATGGAGAATTAAAAATTTATCATAAAAAATAAATAAAAAGAACAAAATAAGGAAAAAGAAATTAAACTAATGAGAAAAAAAAATAAGAAGAAGAATTTCGATTAAAAGTTCTTGTTATTATTCAATATTGAATAAAAATTATATTATATATATATATATATATATATATATATATATATATATATATATATAAAAGAAATTTAATTTTACAATGATCCCTAACAATCATAATCAACGATTAGAAAAAATAAATAAATTACACTCGTGGTTCTGAATTTCTTTAAGCGAAATTTCATCGATAATAGCTTTTAAAAGGATTGACGTAAACTTATCGATTCACATATATATTCTCTCCCTCTCTCTCTCTCTCTCTCACACACACACACACACACACACACTCTCTCGAAATCAGTCGATATAACGAAAACATTAGAAGGAAAAACAAAATAAAGAAAATAAACAATAAATCCAAATATAACGCGGTCGTAGATAATCCGATCGACGTCATAATAGATTAGGTAAACGTTTAGATGGGAATAAGTGTTTGATCTAAACAAACGTCATTTTGGGTCAACGAGCAACGTCGTTACCCGAAGATAGGACAAGTTGGAAATTCGTCTGATCCCGTTAGAGGTCTGTCTCTATGTTGGATCCCCCGTTGAAGCCGCGCGAGAGACCGTCGTTGGCCTTCAACGACAACCCTTAATTGACTCTGTGTCCGATGCTTGTAACCTCCCTTGTTAGACGTCCGAAGGAGCGGTTACGTTTGCGGCACTACGATCCTTTGGACCGATCTAGATTGGGCCGAGTTATACCTTTCTCAGGGAATCCCATGTTAGACATTGTTGTCCCGAAATGTCCCGTGAGCTAAATTAATATTGTCCTCCTCTTACCACCCCCCCCCACTCTCCCATATCCAAATACACCCGAAGGGATTTATTATCTTTATCAGGATACCACGCTCTTCTAATTTCTTTTCTTTCTTATTTTTATTTTTCTTTTCTTTTTTTTTTTTTTTTTTTGTTTTCTTCCTTTTCTTTCCCCTTCTCCTTCTCTTTTTCCTTTCATTTACCTTTACTTGCCTATCCTCATCTTTTTTTCTTTCTTCATTCTTACACATACACGCACACATACATGCGCGCGCGTGTATGTGTATGTACGTGTGTGTAAATGTACGCATACGTTAAAAAAAAAAAATTAGAAAATAAGAAAAAATATATATTAATCATTATCGACAGTGACAATTTTATGATTTTAATATTTTGAAGTAGATATTTTTTAATCGAACAATCAAGCATGGCAGTGCGTTTTAATGTAATAAAGAAAGAAATATTTGATAAATAAATAAGTGAATATTAGTTAATGACGAAGGAGAGGAATATTGTTCCTTCGAAAAGTCCATCGATAATTCTACGTCGAATTATATAAAATCGTGCTAATGCATGTTCGCTCGATTTCGATTTTAAATAGACTACCAGTCGATATATTTTTTTTTTTGCCATCTGATATCGTAGAAAAATAATTATCCTTTAAAGCGATGAATTTGTTCGAAGAATTATTACCGTTATAGCATACATACTTACAATATCATTTTATGTGTAATCAAATGTAACAATCTTTACAAGTCATTTATTCCATTCGAAACGTTCGATTAAAAGTGTTCATTACGTGTATATATATATATATATATATATATATATATATATATATATATATACGAATTATAAATTTTATATCTTTTTCTTTTTATTTTTTTTTTTTGTTAATATTTTTCAACTTTTATTTGAAAAAAAAAAAAAAGAAAAGAGAAACAAAATTACAATTTATCATAAACAAAAGTTTCTCCGTATGTATCTCACCTCTTTCGCTTTTCATTATTTATTATATTTTGTTATTATATTATTAAAATAAAATATTATTGCCGTGCATTAAAAATGCTGTTTCTCTTTAATTCGAAAATGTTCACTACCGTAATACTTAAACATTCAAAATGTTTGCGATGAACGAAAAAATCCCTTGAAACTCTCTGAAATTGGCGTTCTTCAAGATAGAAAGGGTCCAGTCGCTACTTCAACTGCGGCATTGCTATTCAGAGACGAGTTTTGCCATCTCGAAACGTCGAGAAATTTTAATACCGCACGCCACAACATGTCCCCGTAGAATCGACAAGTCTTCTTGGTGGACGTACACCATCCTGAGTATCTGGCAATTATACAGTAAGATAAATAAGCTCGGCCACCGAGGAGATACGTGACCAGAATTTTTTTTTAAACGTGGTCATTCGTACCCATGCGCCATATCGATCGAGAACCATGGTCAAATAAGGATTAAATAAGTAATTTTGTTTTATTCGCATATAAAGTTATCAATTTTTTATTTTGTAATTGCGATCATTCTTATTAAATCAATCTTATTAAATTTAATAACGATCACTGGGCGAAGAAAATAAAATGTCGTTGTCGAATAATAATTTTCTTTTTCTTTCATTGCTTTCGTCAAAATTTGAACAATTTTGCAAACTTTACTCTTTCAAGGCAAATTGGGAAATTTTTTAATCAATCATTTTTTATTTTTTTCTTGTTTATTTAATTTTTTTTTTTTTTTTTTTTTTTTTTTTTTTTAATAAAATTTGAGAATCTTCAAGCTCGCACTTTTTCAGCGTAACATTTATTTAGGAAAGTTTGATAAAACGAATATAAATGGAACGTATCCGTCCAAGTTCATCATTCATTTTTAGAACATTTTTTTGTTAATTTTAATAAAAGACAAAATAAAATAAAATAAAAGTGTACTTCACATAGTAGGTAAAAAATAAAAGAGCGTTAATGTAAACAATTCTCTCGAAACTGTTACTTATCAAAGTTGACTGTTGTGATCGATTTCAAAAATTTTCGAACAAAAGAAAAACAAAAAAGAAAAAGAAAAGAAAAAATTTCGATCGGATAAAATTTCTAATAGATGCCTTACGAGCGCCGTCATTGATTCATGCCGCTAACGGCGATAGATACAAATTTGCGGGGGGAAAAAAAATAAAAAACAAGAAAATGAAAAGAGAAAAAGAGAGGGGAAAAAAAAAGGAAAAAAGTAGGGGATAAAAAGAGGGAGAAGAAAATCCGTTCGTGTTGATTTATCGGGTGATACGTGCGTTGAAAAAAAAAAAGAAAAAAAAGAAAAAAAAGAGAAAGAAAAAAGTGGGGCGGGGAAAAAAGAAGATAAAGAACAAAAAGGAAAACCGAAGAAACAAAAGGCGAAAACCAAAATGGAGGAAGGAATAGTATTTGTGAACGTAACCGCATATAGGTGCGGTGCGGGGAGCCGCGCAAAGCGCAAATGTTGACGCGACCAACGTCCGGCTCGACGTTCCTCCCTACGTTCTTTCGCGAATTTTCTACGGATATATCGATCCGTAATCGATGAAAAGCTTTTCTTTCTTTCTGTTTATTTTCTTTCTCGAAAAAAAAAGGAAGAAAAAGAGCTCGCTCGCGAAATCATGATGAGATCACGTATTGGTCGAGATCGCAAATTTATTTTTTTTTTTTTTTTTTTATGTAAAACTTCGCGTGATAAGCATTAAGAATGTTCATAAATGAAAAATGAGAGAAGGGAATAGTAAAAGAACTAAATAGAGAGAGAGAGAGAGAGGGAGAGAGAGAGAGAGAGAGAGAGAGAGAGAGAGAACGATGAAGAGGAGGAAGAGAGAAGAGGGAGGAAGAGTATGAGATTGGAGAGAGAGAGAGAGAGAGAGAGTCGCGTTTTTACTTATCCAAGATGAGGTGTCCGCCTTTTGATGAGTCTAAGGAGCCCATCATTTTAAAAGAAACGTAAGAACAGATGAAAAGAGCTCATCTACCGTTTTTCTTGCAAATTCATAATGTTGACGAAATAGAGAGCAACGCATCCCTCTGTGTAGGATGATGGTGCGGTGCGGGTGGTGTCAGGGTAAGGGGAAAGGAGCGAAATGTGGGTGAGGAGGAACAAGACGAAACTAAAACTAAGAAAAAAAAAGAAAAGAAGAAGAAGAAAAAAAAGGAAAGAATAGAAAAAAAGGACAAATTACAAAAAGGAACGTGAAACTTTAGTAGGTCCGAGTAAAGTCAAGAATTTTTCATTACAAGCAACGAGCGTCGCGTGAGAAAGACAAGAGAGAGAGAGAGAGAGAGAGATGAAAAAAGAAAGAAAACTTATACACCTTCTTCGACTAATTGTAAAAAATTAAAAAAAAAAGAAAAGAGAATAATAATAATAATAAAAGAAAAAGAAGAAATTTAGGTACGTAAAAAATGAAAAAGCTGGCTCGTTACTTATTTTCTCACTCTGCGCTTCCGAAGAAGGATGAATTTGTGTTATTAATTATTTAAAAAAAGAAAAAAAAATGAAGAAGAAGAAATCACACGCACACGCACATGCATATTTCTCCATTATATTAATGTAATCGTTCAATGTTTTTCTAACATATAACCATATTAAAGATTAAGCTATCTGCACCAGATAATAATGTCCATCAAATATTCACTGACATTTCACCGCAAAGTTATGTTATTCGTGTTCGTTTAGATATGCCAGGTTAATTCCAGCAATTTGTGAATTTCTGTCTATTGCCAATGGGCAGAGAGAGAGAGAAAGAGAGTTTTAAATGCTACATTGATGTGAGAAAATAACAAAATCGATAGAACATAACGTTACTTTACAATATATCACGAATGAAAATAATAATAATAATAATAATATAAATAATAATCAAATAAAATAGCAATGCAAATAATTTCATTCGTCCTTCCACGTTCTTCAAGTTTCTCATTTTTTGTTTTTCTAGCAAAATTCGATGCGAAAAAAAAATAAATATAGAAAAAATAAATATAAGAAAAGAAAAAAAAACATTCAGTTTGTTTGGAATTTCTTGCGTTTTTTTTTCATATACATATCTGTGTACTGATTATATATTTGTGGAGGTCATGATAAAATTTATGAATTATTTAAAAATGTGAGAACGATAATAATACATCAGATACACCATATTATTTTTCTTGTTAGTAAAACTCTCTCTCTCTCTCTCTCTCTCTCTCTCTCTCTCTCTCTCTCTCTCTCTCTCTCTCTCTCTCTTTCTCTCTCTCTCATGATTCTTTTGTAACATAATAATAATTATTTATAATGAATATCTCTGTTCTTTCTTTAACAGTAATTACTGACAATGTAAAATTTTATTACACCAAAGCAAAAAGTTTTTTATATAATTCGAATTTCAATATCCCCTACGACCTTTCATTTAGCAAATTATACGATACGAAATCTAAAAGTTCTATCTTCATGAAAATGTTTTTATAATCTAATGAAAAAAAATAATTACACGCAAAAAATGAAGTTATTAATTAGTAGTTATTAAGAAATCGTTAAAAACGCTTATTAAAAACTCGCTTACAAAATTTCTCGTATTTTAAGAAATAGAGAATTACCGAAGTTGGTGGTTATTGAAACTCGTTGAAAAAAAAAAAAGAAGAAGAAGAAAAGAAACAAAGAAAAAAATATACATATATAGAGAAAGAGAAAATAGGTTGAAAAATTTTCAAATGTACAACATCATCGACGTTAGCATTTATTAAAACGCGCTTTTAAAAATTTTCAAGTGACGTAAAATATTCATCGATCTTAATTCATCGATATAACGAATAAGGATCGACAAATCGTAGGGATGGATCAAGGATTAAAAATAGAACGTCAAATATTTGTATTAACGGTGAAGAATAGGCGAAAAGTGCGAAGACAAAATTCTCGTTGCGCCCCTTGGCGTGTCTGACGACCGTAAGAAATGATAATACACTCACCCCCTTCGGTGCCTGGCTACGATGGCTAGCTACGTGCACTTGCATATATAACATAGTCGCATCCAGTGCACCACGGATGGTTTGAGAACGTATGCACCGAGAGGAATATTTATGTCGACTATAGCGTGAGCAGGGAAAATATAGTCTCTTGAACAGGAAGAAGAAGAAGAAGGATCCTTTGAATTTCGAGTGAAACTCTAACCATTCAACCAGGTCACTTATTTTTCATTCAGTAATAAATCGAAAGGCATCGTCAGCTTTTCAATTTTATTCGTTGTAATTTTTATATACCTAAATACGTATATATAGTAAAATGTTATTAAAAATTTAGTTATAACATATATATAATTAAAATGTTATTATAAATTTATTATAATAAGTTGTACTATTGGGTAGACCGAAAAGATCGTGCCGATTTTGAGAAGCAGAAAATTTCAATTTTAGTATACATTTATTACATTATTATTATTATTATTATTATTATTATTATTATTATTATTATTATTATTATTATTATTATTATTATCAAAATATTATCGGCACGAATTTTCCGAACGACCCGATATATGCATACATACACACACACGCGCGCGCGTGTGTGTGTGTGTGTGATCGTGTAATATGTATAAGAGATTAATTATAAATGAAATGTCAATTGAATATCTCCTTTGTTAAATGCAATAGAAAAAAGGAATTCTTCGTGGCCCATTTAAAATTATTTACATTGGAACGTGGTTAATGTTAGTCGTATAATTATACACGATGATATTGTGCCAGGCGTTTTATTTTTTTTTTTTAAATATGGTATCTGAGAGAAGATAAAATACGGCAGCCAAGAGAGATACGACCGGTTTCGGTGTAATACGATACGAATTAAACGTGTTATAAGAGAGTTCCGCAAGAGTAAGAAGAATTCGTATTCGGTGGGGAGAGGGGAGGGGAGTCTCGGTAAATCGTCATAGGACACGCATCTAGTTTTTGCATCAGCGTAAATGACAGTATAACGGGGGACGGATCCGTTATATTATACGACGTCGAAAAGTCAGCAGAAAAATTGTCGAGAATTTTAACGAGCGACGAAAAAGCGCGCATTGAAGAAGATCGACGGTGAAAGACGGACTAAGAAAAATAAAAAGCGAAAAGAGAAAGAGAGAGAGAAAGAGAGAGAGAGAAATTAGCCGTATTAACGTGTATCCGATTATCGTGAATCCTTCTTTTTTCTTTTTTTTTTTTTTTGACAAGGATATTAACAGATTTGCCACAAACGTTTTTCACGAAATTCTTGTAAATAATTCTCGTACTTTTTAAATTTATTTATTTATTTATTTATTTATTTATTTATTTATTTATTTATTTATTTATTTATTTATTTATTTATTTATTTATTTATTTATAGAAATGTATTTACAGAAACAACGAATATCATGCAATACGAAATTAATAGTATATGAAATAATAATTCAAGGTGATGATAATTCACGATTCGTTTCATCGTTTCCTTTTCCCGTTTCCCATAAAACCATTCTGAAACTACGTAGAAATCCCTCAGCGTCTGCTACGAACTGATCTTGCCCCAGTTAAATTTCTGCGCATGGATTTCTACGCGTAGTTAGATAAATTCAATTAACCTACAAGTTTCGTTAACATCCAACGTTAAACTAACGCTATTACCAGTAATTCCAATTTGTCATCAAGAAGCCTACGAGACAGAGACAGTGAGAGAGAGAGAGAGAGAGAGAGAGAGAGAGAGAGAGAGAGAGAGAGAGAGAAACTTCGTCTGAAGAAAAATACGGAATTGAGCCCTAACGAACCAGATCATAAAATAAGTTCGCTCGTTCTCGGCTATAATTTATTTCCTTATCAAAATTAATTTCTATCATTATATTTTTAACGATCTTTCGGGCATTTTAACAATCTCCTCTTGTCATTTCGTTGTCGAACGAAAAAGAAAAAAAAAATATCCATAGTTCGTTATTATTTGTACGGTTTTACGATTTAAGAATAACATTAGGATTGTGTAAAATACGTCGCGAGTCAGAAGATGACTATTGGAGGGGGGGACTTTGAATAGAAGATCATTGAATCTTATCGTGCATTGAAACCTGTTATCGATAGGACGTTCTACCTTATCGACGCGACGATATCATTGTATTACTTATGGGCGATAAAATAAATTTCTTATCGTCCGTTGGTATTGCGGAACGCGTCGTTACGAAAGTGGATTAAACGTTTAAACGGAAAAGTCAAAGGTATTTAATAAAAAGCAAAAGGTATTTATTAAAATTAATTTCGATCGTTTTAATTCTATCGATATAACACATAATCCGTGAAATTTTTAATTAGCGTGACATTATAAAAAAAAATGATTGAACGAAAGTATTATTCTTTGGTGGTATTAATTATCTAGAGAGAGAGAGAGAGAGAGAGAGAGAGAGAGAGAGAGAGAGAGAGAGAGAGAGAGAGAGAAGAAAAAAGCGTACGCTTTAAAAATTAATTCGTAGCACTTTTTTATCATCACATAAAAACGAAATAGCTGAGATAGTAGGCGATAATCGTAATAGGGTGCGCGTTGTTCTAAACATACGATGGCCTGTGATTACGGCATGGCGTCGTTCAAGTCGTGTGTCATCGTTGATTACAGGTGAAAAACGTAATTACAGGGATAAAATAAAATACGAAGACTTTTACATGCATATTATCGATGAACAAGCTATAAGTTATAATTTTAAATAAATGTGATAATAGAAAATTATGATAAATGTTATGCCACATGGAGATCAAGGAGAAATTTTGACCGTACGATTAACGACAACGCAGATTGGTTTACGCTATGGCGGCAAATTCTAGTGAAAGGTTTACGGTTACAAATGCCAATAATGTTTCAACGTTGGTACGTCGATGATTAATAAGTGCAAACGAAAATATTCCGTTGATCGTTTCATACGTGAAATTCTTCTATCCTAAGGAGATATCATTTGAAAAATTGAAATTTTCTGAAGTCATGCATTTTAAAGCACAGTGGCGACTTATCATGGCGGCGAAATTTTCTTAGCTGTGGCCGTCGTGCTATGCGTACGATTACTATCGTACATAATACCCAGCTCGTTAGAATCTCTATTCATTGGAGTGTATTTTATATAAAAACGTGGTGTGTATACGATATTCAATACTCGATTATTCATCCCATTTTTGTGTTCGTCAACTACACACGCGCGCTCATACTATTGTTACATTGGTTTAGGTTGAGAGTGTATAAGTTCAAGAACCTCATCTGTGTATACTCTTAAGAACTTACTTTTATAACATTGCATTTGAAACTGTACAAGCTAATGCTATCTATACTTCTGTAAATATGGTGATAATTGCCATTGATGTGTTTTAAGATCTGGCAGGATGAATAAGCGTCGTAGAACTTCATCTGTTGCAAGTCGTGGCACAGAGGATGATGGAGAAGATTTACCGCCTGAACCAACGAAAAGGCGAAAAAAATTAGATCCTGTAAGCTATATGTATATATATTATTGTACATTTAATTTCCTTTGCGTTTTGTTTACTAATCACGTTATAAATGTAAATATTAACTCTTTACTTTTTATTACGCCGAAATAAAATCTTTTAATGATTGTTATGTTCTAGCACAAATATATACGTACTAATCCGTACATAATTTTTATACAGAGTGACTTGTGCCAACAATTGTATGACGTTCTTCGCAATCAAAAGAAAGAAGATGGAACGTTATTATGTGATGCATTTATACGTGTGCCTAAACGTAGACAAGAACCAGGTTATTATGAAGTAGTATCAAATCCAATAGATCTCCTGAAAGTTCAACAAAAGTTAAAAACAGATGAATATCGTGATATGGATGATTTGGCTGCAGATATTCAATTGATGGTCAACAATGCCAAAGCTTTTTATATGGTATTATTAAAGGAAAAGAGTTACTATTTCTTATTTCATATTTTTTGTTAATTTATTTCATTTACGTTATTGTTGCATGTATAATACAAGATATCTATTTCTCAATTAATATTGATACTATGTATTTCAAACATCTTTCTTCATTAGCGTACATCGCCGGAGTACAAAGATGCCACTGAACTCTGGGAACTATGTATAAACACCAAAAATCGTATTATGGAAGAATATGAAGATCCAGAGCCTAAAGGGAAACTAATTTTAAAAGTTGGTAGATTGGTAGGTAGTCATTTTCTAAGAATATATAATAAAATGTATACAGCGATAAAGTAAATCAATATTTTCATTGTGCTAGGCACGTAAAGCTACCTTAAAGCAAGACGACGCGGAAGATACCTCTGAAAGTTCAACAAATCCGGATGAAGAGACCATGCAACAATTTGAAGATTTATTTGCAGCAGTTATGACAGCTACGGATCCTACCGACAACAATAGGCCATTGCATACGATGTTCCAATTAAAACCGTCTAAAAAGGTTTATTTCATGATCACATTACTTACCTTACGATTAATATAATTTATACACACTGTTTAGAATGTTAACAAATATTTTAGTTGTATCCAGAATATTATGATGTAATCGAAACGCCAGTTGATTTAAAAACTGTTGCAAGAAAAATTCAAGAAGGTGCATATAGCGGTATTGGAGATATGGAAAAGGATTTAATGCTAATGTGTAGAAATGCGTGTCATTTTAATGAGCCGGGTTCACAAATTTACAAGGACGCTAAGCTATTAAAGAAAATTATTACAACGGCTGCAAAGAGACAAGATACCGGATTGGGTAATAACAGTATAAAAATCGCAAGCACAGCACCTTCAACGCGAAGTAAAAGAGGAAGTCGTACGATGGCACAGTCATTGATAGCACAAACAGCATTATTACCAGACGAAGATGAAGAAAGTGATGATGAAGAAGAGGAATCTCCAGAAACAGAAGAGGCAGATAATCCACAATGGCAACTATTTCAAACTATTAGAACGGCTCCTAATAATCAAGGTATTTTATTAAATGATCATTTACATAGTGTACATAAAATGTAAAATTACATATTATATATATATATATATATATATATATATATATATATTAACATTAATGATAATACTTTTATTTAGGTGTTAGAATGAGTGAATATTTTTGGAAATTACCATCGAAACGATTGTATCCTGATTATTATAAGATGATTAAAAATCCTATATCTCTATTACAAATTCGTACAAAAATAAAGGTATATATATGAAAAATTATTTTGAATTCCACAATATAATGATTACTTTGCTTTGTATATATTTATATAAATATATATATAAATAAATAAAAAAAAAATAACACTTATAGAAAGGCGAATATGGTACTGTAAGTGAAGTTGCTGGTGATATGAACATTATGTTTGAAAATGCCAAGAAATATAATATTCATACTTCTAGATTATACAAGGTAATCACCATATTTAAATTTTTGTAATCAGTATAAACATTCTACGATTAGACATCGTATATATATAGTCTTTTTTGTTCTGCAGTGTGCTGTAAAATTACAAAAAATAATGCAAGAGAAAGTACAAGAATTATTAGAGTTTGATCAGGTAAATGAAAGTTATTATAAGGTAAGTAAACCTTATTACATTTTCCTGTCCCCATACATTCACAATCATTTACAATTATATGTATCACATTAATATTAATATTATTACATACATATTTTAAATATTACCGTTTTTTCGATCGATTACAAGTAACAATTTACGTATTTGTTTATTTATTTGTTAATTTTTTATATTATGATTGCTTATCATTTAATATTTGTAGGATTCAGATTCGGATAGCGAATCTGAAAATAGCTCGCAACAGCCAAAGCTTATTAAACGAGCGTCTAATCTTTTAACTCGGGGAAAATATAAGGATAATATACCATTGAAAAAGCGTTTATATGCTTTAGTTAAATGTGTTATAGAATACGTTGTAAGTAATTCCAAATTTGAGTGGATTCATTAATGGCAGTCATTATAAAATTTTTAATATTTTAGTGCGAAGATGGTGGTCGACAGCCGATGTTGATGTTTATGGAGAAACCATCGAAAAAATTATATCCAGATTATTATCAAGTAATAGCAGAACCTATAGATATGTTGGCCATTGAGGCTAATATAAAAGCAGAAAAGTATCAAAATGAGAATGAATTGATTCAAGACTTTAAGGTATCGCATTAAAATAAATTAATAATAGGCGAATTATAAATTCCTTGATTTTGAATACCATCTGTCGGATAAATAATGATCAACATTTTTAGTTAATGTTTAATAATTGCCGTCAGTATAATGAGGAAGGTTCTTTAATATACGAGGATGCAAATACATTAGAAAAAGTTTTAATGGATAAGGTAAAAGAGTTAGGTCCTTTACCTGAACCAATTAAACCTAAATCAACAGCTTCTACGCCTACTAGGAACGTCGGGTATGTGAAGATTTTAATATATATTCGGGGTATAATATATAATAAATGCAATGATAATATTAAACAGACTTAAATTATATATATATATATATATATATATATATATATATATATATATATATATATATATTGCCTTCTGTAATATTTTATTTACAAATTCTAAAAAAAAAAAAAAAACTAAATATAGGAGACCAAAGAAGGTAGTACCGTTACATTTACAAAAATTACGAACTATGTATGACACTATAAAAGATTACCATGATGCAAAAGGGAGACAATTGTCTCTTATTTTTATGAAACTGCCAAATAAAAATGAATACCCAGATTATTATGAAGTTATTAAACAACCAATGAACATGGAAAAAATAGCATCATCTTTAAAAAATAATGGGTATGACAGTCTGGAAGAATTGGTGTCTGATTTTATATTAATGTTTGATAATGCTTGCAAATACAATGAACCTGATTCTCAGATATATAAGGTTTGTATTTTTGTAGATCATAGAAATAACGTAATTGATGATGTAAGTAACTAAAGGAAATTACTAATTACATCATCATTTGTCAATTCATTGCACTTGTTAAAAAAAATATATATATTTCTAATATTCTATTTATTTCACTTCTAACAAAAGCAAGGATCTTTTATAAAATATACGAATTTTAATGTGATTTTATTAACCTAATCACATTATAATCAAAATTATACAATTTATAAAAATACTTTAGTATTAGTATGTAGTATTTTAAATACATTAGTATTTAATTATTCCTAAAAATACTTTAGGAAGAACTATTTTTATTATACAAAGAAAAAAAATATTCGCACATCAAATAACTACTTTCCTCCTTTTTCTTGTCTTTTCTTTTTTTTTTTTTTTTTTCTCTTTTAATAAACTTTAAAGAACTATTTTTACTCAAACCAAAACGGAATTAATTTTTGATAAAATAAAAACTGACAAATTCAAAATTGAACGATTGAAAATTATAGTAAATTTGATTGTTCGTAATTATGCGAAGTACGAAAACGATAAACGCCAATACTTGGATTGAAATTTCGCGCTAAAACATGGAAAGCTTAGGCTGTTTACGGATAAAGGGTTTGAGGTTACGTACAATCCGCATCCTTCGTGTGCTATCGTCGGTTTAATAATCGCGTGAATTAATAAAAATTACAATTATCAAAGTATAAAAAATTATGAAAAAATGAAATCCATTCTGTTTTTACGTATATCAAGCGTATCGAAATGTTATTCACGGTTCGAATATTAACGTGAAAGTTTTCTAAATTAATTAATACTCCATTGTGGTCTAGTTGTCTGATCTGTACTGAATACTTAAAGGCTTTCAAAAATGAACAATCAAGGTTATATCCAACAACTAAATAATGTTAATAATCACAAACCTTTAAAAGTTCGACCGTGTTTTATCCGACTATTAAGAGACAAAGATGTAGATCAGCGTACAAGAAAAAAATACAAAAAAAACGAAGCAGAAGTAAATATCTACAATTAGCATAGACACTTATTAGATTTCATGAGAAACAAAATATCAAATGTTAAGAGTATCCCTGTTTTCAAATCATTATAAAAATAATTAAGGTCAAATAAAATTTTAGGATGCTTTGATTCTCCAACGGCTAGTATTACAAACTAAATTACAATTGAGCGAGGACGATGAAAGTGTACCGGACGTATCTGCGGCGATTCAAGAAATATTAGCGACAATATTTACAGCTCTTTATAATCATCAAGATGAAGAAGGAAGATGTTATTCAGATTCTATGGCAGAACTTCCAGAACATGATATTATAGAGGGAAAGAAGTATGTCATCGTATATTTACTGAAGTGATTTGTTTATGGATTATTAATAAATATTTGTCTTGTATTACAGAATACGAGGATTATCATTGGATTTAATTAAAAGAAGATTAGATAGAGGTGTTTATAAAAGGTTGGATCGATTTCAAGAAGATGTATTCATATGTTTGGAGCGAGCTAGAAGACTCTCGCGTACAGATTCTCAACCTTTTGAGGATAGCGTTGAATTACAAGCATTTTTTTTGCGCACACGTGATGAAATAACACGCGGAGGAGATTTGTTACATTCTCCTGCATTAAACTATACACTACTTGACCTTTCTGCACAAGTAGCAGAATTGAAACGTGTTAAACACCAACAGGAGTTAACCATGCCTAACGAAGATGAAAGTTGTGATGGGAATGAAACTAAAGTTTGTTAATGTTATTCTATGCTAATTCAAAATTAAGAATAGTATAATAAATGTTAAGAATATATCACATTAAATGTTATTTCAGGATTCTGATACTAATACCAATACAGAGGGTAATCATAATGATGGTGGTGGATCTATGAGTTTTAATCAAGAAGTATACAGAGCTGGTGATTTTGCTTATATAGAACCAACTGAAAGAGGCATGGAATATAGCGTGGTATTAATAGAACGTCTTTGGACCAATACAGAAGGACAACAAATGTTATATGGAAATTTATTCTATAGGCCGAGTGAAACCTACCATGTTGCATCTAGAAAATTTCTTGATAAAGAATTATTTAAAAGCGATGCGCATGTTGCAGTACCATTAATTAAAGTTGCAGGCAGATGTTGTGTTTTAAGTGTAAAAGATTATTTTAGAATGCAACCAGAAGGGTTTTTGGAAAAGGACGTTTATGTATGCGAATCTAGATATTCCACAAAAGCAAGGGCTTTTAAAAAGATCAAAGTATGGAATTTTGACCCGGATCATTTAAAATTAATCCCACGAGAGAAGCCTTTAGAACCAAAACGTGTTATTTCCGTGTATAAAGAAAGATTGGAAAAGCATAAAGAAGAAATTGCTGAATTAGAAGAGGGAGAGAAATTGACAGAAAAAGAAAGGCCTGTATGTGAACAATTAATTTAAATTTGACTTTTAATATTTCTATGAATTTATTTCATAAACCTTCTTTCCCCCCTTTTATATTGTAGAATGTGATATTATACAATCCAGATGATACTGAAAATACATACTATGAACAATATAGTACGTGTGCCGGATCTGTGAAAACTGGAGATTTTGTTTATGTCGCAACAGATGGTGGCAGACAACAAATTGCTCAAGTTGATGCAATATGGGCAACAAAAGAGTATGTACAAAAGTTTATAAAGTTCATCATTAGTTTGGAAAAGAAAAGAAATATCTTAATACGAAAATTTTAAATGCTTTGCAGTGGAAAATGTTATTTTAAAGGTCCCTGGTTATTAATGCCAGGAGAAGTTCCACATGCGCCTACTAAATTATTTTATAAGCAAGAATTATTTCTATCGACAGTCGATGGTACCCACCCTATTGTTGCAATTGTTGGAAAATGTGCCGTCCTCGATTATGGAGAATATATATGCAGTATGTATATAAAATAATATAAAGTATTATATAATATTGATAAAAACTTTAATTAAAACAACATATAAATGTGATAATATGTTTGGTGAAATTAATAAACTAATAACAAATTAATAGGTCGACCAACGGAAATTCCAGAAGATGATATATATATTTGTGAATCTCTTTATGATGAAAGTAAAAATTTTATGAAGAAACTAAATCAAGAAGGATTAAAAAAATTTAACCATAGTGCTACCGTTACTGAAGATGAAATTTATTTCTTCCGGAGACCAATTAATCCTGCTAAAGTGAGTGTACTTCCATGTAGAATATATTAACTTAAATATTAATGACACCTTAAAATCAGATAGATTAAAAATAACAATGTACAGCTTCCTTCTTATACGCAACTAACTATAAAATTATTGCTTGGCATGTAATGCGTGTGTTGTAGGTTCCGGGTGACGTGGCTCAGACGCAAAATCAAGTCAAGTCCGTCACGCCCAGTTCAGCTCAGTTTGAAATGGTAATTACTAATTTACAAAATTGTACTATCTATCATGAGGGAAGCAACATCAAAATTGCATGTATTTAATACCACATGGATTGATGCAACAAATTAACTTTCAATATAATTAGATCATTAATAATTAAAAAAAAAAAAGAAAGAAAGAAAATAAAGAAAAGAGTTATTCTTATTATTGCTTGCTGTATCAATCTGTCAATATGCATGATGCTATTTTATGCTGGCATATTTATTTTCTTTTATTATAATGTGCAATTATGTTTTCACACATAGCACTTATAGGGTGAGCAATAATTTAGATACAAGGAAGAAATTCAGAACACCTGTTGGGTTTATATTGTTAAATATATAATAGATGTACAACACCATCAATAAGTTCTTGCTTCCATGTCGCTTTAACATAATTCACACACATGTAGAAATGAAAAAAAAAATTGCTTTAAATGGAGTGCATAAAATACTAATCCTTATACTGCAAATTAAATTAAACTTAAATAGAAATATTATATCTTATGATGATATAGAGGCTATATATGTATATGTATATGTATATGTATATGTATATGTATATGTGAATGTGAATGATATATATATATATATATATATATATATATATATATATATAAAATATATGTATGTATGTATGTATGTATATATGTATGTTAGCCTCTTTAGACTTGAGCTATTTTATTAAAAAGAGAATAATCGAATTCAATACATAATGCATATTTTAATACAAAAGGATAATAACTGCAAAGCCTATGTTAAAATGTATTCCATTGTTCGTAATATTGTGTAAGATTATTTATTCAAAACTTAACAAATAATATAAGCTAAGGTAACAGATAATGAAGGTAATAAAACATAAATGGTATAGGAAGCATCGCCATTGTTACCGAAGCTGGAACCTGATGTACTAGGCATGGGAGTAGGATTAGGAGTGGGAGTAGGAGTAGGAGTTGGGGAGGACAGCATGGATGCTGGTGGTCCACCATCCGTTGGATCTACCGAAGCTCAACCAGTGCTCTCCAATATTCAGACACCTGTGTCATCTAAAAAGGTAGGTCCTACAGTCAAATTATTTGCTTACCAAATTGTCACTCGATATATTTAACTTTTTTTTTTTTTTTTTTTTTTTTTTTTTTTACTTAATGAAATATGCCAACATACTTTGTGTTTTTGCACCATTAAATTTTCATTCTCTAACAGCATCTCATAGATCCAAAATTGGATGTGCTCTTCTTGAAGGTGTACGGATAATATTTGTTCATATACGATGGCATTATAATTTGTGTTTTCTTCTGTTTAGAAAACGGCAGGTAAAAAATTAGTTACGGGCTATATTTTATATTCGAGTAAAATGCGAACGCAGATTACGCAAAACAATCCCGAGTCATCCTTTGGAGAGATTAGCAGAATAGTTGGTAATGAGGTATTTATTTCTTCACAATTATTTTTTTATTTTATTATAAAAAAAAAAATATATTTGAAGGGGTCAAACTATGCAATATAATAATTAATCTGAATGTGGACGTGTGGTATACGCGCATCATATTTAAAAATATTGAAATGAGATCTCTCTCTCATACTTAATCCCCCTTTCAAACTCGTTTTTTTTTTTTTTTTCTATGATGTACATAAAAGAAAAGAAAAAAAATGTATTGTAAATAGTAAATAATGATTTATATATTTTAGTGGAGAAAACTACCAGCAGGAGAGAAACAAGCTTGGGAAGAAAGAGCTATTAAGATGAACGAAGATGGAGGACAATTAAAGGGATCATCTGTTACAGTTGGATCGAATGCTTTACAAGATGTAGTGTATGAATGTTGTTGGGACAACTGTGATTGGCAATTTGAAGATATGACCGATTGCATCGATCATTGCATCGCTGAACAAAATGGACATGTACAATCATCCTTTATAAATGCCGCTCCTGGTAAGATATGAAATGGTCAAGAGATCATACCTATAATAATATTATAATCTGTAACAATACCGTTCAATGTATTCGATAGATGTTGATTTTCAATGCCAATGGCGTGGTTGTGGCCGTACTAAAAAATCTGTACCACCATTTCCGAGTGTACAGAGACTTGCTAGACACGTTAAAGAGGTGCATATTCTCAAAGCAAATGGACGTATCATACCACCGTCTGAAAGGAGCAAGTACGGATCCTACTATTTTATAAAATATAATAAATATATCATAATCAATAAATATATTCGAAGAATATTAATTAATTCGCATCTTTTATAGAAATTACATGGCTTCGAAAGGCCCGACGATACTTCCACCAATGGAAACAGGTAAAGAGTATTCGATAAATTTTAAATAAATTCTAGAAAATATTTTTATTATTTCATAATCGAAATGCGTTAGAAACATCGGCCGCAGCAACACAGACAAGTAATATACCAGCTACCAAACAACCCGAACCAATGTTTGTTGCTGTTCCTCCAAGACCGAGTAGAGTATTACATTCGGATGCGTATTTACGGTAAGACCGTACATTATAAGAATGTACAATCGTTATAATGAAAATAGTTATTATACTTGACATTGACTAATATAAAAATTATTCTTTAACGAAATCAAACTTAAATAAGTACCATAAATATATATATATATCTATATCTATATACATATATATATATATATATAGTGTCGCGATTGATCCGCAGGTATATTGAAGGACTAAATGTAGAAAACCGGTACATATCAAATTGGGATAAACAAATGAATGCTACTCCTGAAAACACACAAATTCCTGATTTAACAAAATTACCTGCTGAATGGTTGGGCAATGGTGTGGGCAACCATGGAAATGTGGTGAATGCCTTATGGACACTCAGAAATATGATGATGCGGGATGTGTTAGCTATCAATAAAACTTTATAGTTTATAAATCGTTATAAGATCTGTAATTTTTAACAACTCGATGCTACCTTAAAACTACAATTTATAGATCCGTCGATGCTACCTTAACTACAGTTTATAGGTCCGTCGATGCTAGATGAAAGACTGACTGACAAGCGCGGATGGTTTCAATAATACTATATTTATGTATTATGATTTCCTGATTAATTTTCTTCTCTACTATATATTTAAGAATATTTAATTTTTCTTTTGAAAATTTTAATGATGTCTCATTGCCATAGCTATAAAATGAAATTTTACACTTATACAAATATTTTTAATCTATTATGCATTACCATAGAAATTTTTATATTAGGTAATGCTTGGGATTAGCCAAATGTACTTTTTTACACAAGAGATAATAAGGTTTAACAAATATTTCTCTTTGCACTATTTAAAACAAAAACAAGGGGGATAGATTATAGGGAACTTCCTACAAAAAAAAAGAAAAAACAAAAAAAAATATTTTATGTAAATATTTTGCTAAGTTTTATTTTCTACTTCTCATGAATAAGATCTTGTATTTTCTGTATTACTTGCTATAAAACTACAACTTGAGAAGTACTCTCTTGCATTATTCATTTCCAAAACAAAATCCTAACATTAAAAAACTTTTTTTATATTTAATCTTTGTTCAAACTATGTTAAATAAAAAAAAGTATAGAAATGGGGGATTTGGTATATAATTTTCCATGAAAGAATATTTATTGTTGGATCTTTTGTTAATTTGATATAATAATCTATTCTTGTCTAATGCATTTTCCAGAGGATTAAATACAGAATTTGGTGAGCTTTTGAAGCGTTATGTACAGTAATTTCAAATATTGAAAAATATTTATATCTTTGGCTAATACGCTTAATATTAATAAAGAATTTTTCTGTACTTTTTTAGAAAAGCTATATATATATATATATATATATATATATATATATATATATATATCAAAAATGTAAATGTGACAAGTATATATAAGACACTTTAAATAAATAAATAAGATAATTATGTACATTTATTTTTACTAATAGTACACAAGATTAGGCGTTAATAAAATTCAAGTGCAACGTATTTTTATAAACAATAAATCGTTTATAATATATTCCATATATATATATGTGCCATTCAATTTCGTACTTTTTTTCAATACTTTGTCACTTATTCAAATTTATGATTAGAAAATTTTCTACTCTATGTACTTATTCAGAGTATTCAGTACGAATATTACGAGATCCTATAAAATAAAGATTTATCTATAAATTAGATACTGAATTTCCCCTATTATATATTTAATTAATAAATTAAAAAAGGATCTAATGTATATCATTTCACCTAGCATTGACAACCATAACACCATGAAAAATATAACTTGTAGTTGTGTATTTAGAGAGAAAAGAAAACATAAGTACCATTATTTACTTATTAAATAAGATTTACATTGATATGAATGAATTTTGTAAGTCAACGTTGAACTGAGATTGTTATTTTTTTCTTGTACTTTGGATATACATTTATATCTTTGAATGAAAGGAGGATATAAAAGTATTTTGTGGTCAAAAGTCGCTCACCCTTCCACCAATTTGCCAATCACCCCATTTGGTTGGTTCCTTTTCGCTATCTGTGATTAATTCTCCAGTTTGAGGATCAGTTTCCGCCAAAACCAAATCGACGAAACGTTCGCCCGGTTGTACACCTATTTATATAAATAACATAAAAATTTTACAATAAATTAATATAATATTTATAATTTTATGTGTATATTTATGCTTTAGTAAATTCAAATTATATATATTTTTACATACGTGGTATCGGTTGTAATTTGAGTTTCTCATGAAACTTCTTCATACGTTCCGATTCTTCTTTCTTTACTTCCGAACTTTCTGTTGCTCTCATATTGCCTACAAATATTACATATATTCTTGATATAGATAAATCGTTTATTATCATCAATCAATACATATATGTATATTGCATAAAATTATTTATGATTTATACCTGTCATTAAAGTGTTAATCCTCTTCATTAATGAAGTTTTTAATTGCATATGTATATTTGTACGAGTCAACATGCTTGCGATACTCGGATAGTCAAAAATTAGAGCAAAATTTTTATATAATATTGATTTATGATATATTATTGATCAGAATTATGTGTTGATTAGTTACGAAACAAAATACAAACGATAGATAAATTTTTCCCAAAAATAAACGCACGATGAAAAATAATTATAACAAAAAAGCATCTATGCGAAGGCTCATAAATATTCAATATGAAATACTTTTTCAATTCGTATATCGTATTGCGTACAAATTCGTCGAGGAAAACATTTCTGTTAAATAATTTTGATTATAACATATTTACTTAGTGTTTTTTTTTTTTTTGGTATTTACATATTTATTAGTATTTACCTGGAAGTTCATTAACAACTTTATCGATATTTCTACATAAAAAAAATTGTCTACGTATTATCATTGATAAAGTCAATAATGAATTTCTTTATAGACACAATGAAAATATTTCGCTTCTTGATCCTACATTTATCAGTGAAATTTTTACGTAACAAAAATGCAATATATTTTTTATATTTCAGATAACAATTATTGTCTCATTGTCATTAGAATCCAGATCAAGAATTACCATACAAGAGATGTATATTTATCTTCAAAAATGGACTTTTTTTTTAGATTCAAAAAAATATATTTTTAACACGATTACATTAACAATAAACTTAAAGAAAGGTTTGTTAGGTGAATAAAATAGAAAACAAAAAATTATATAAGTAAAATTTTTTAAATAAGTATCAAAAGAATTCTCCTATAATAGATATTCGTTGTAAGAATGATTGCGATTGGCAGGACAAAATCTGATACATCGATTTTGCTGTAGTATTTGTTGGATACATATTTTTTTTTCTAATATTTTCTAACATGATTTGTGGTTCAAATCTTGTAATTTGGTTGCTAACTACTTTCTTAGATAGTTTTGAATTATTTTGAACTCTTGCGGAGTCATATTGATCATTTGAAGTAACAGATGTCTCAAAAGTATCTGTAGTATCGCTGTCATCAGCCTTGTAAATTACATTTGGTCTTGCTATAACTTGCATCTTTGTGGAATCAGAATGAAGCATATTATTTTTATCAGTTTCATCTTCACTTATCGAAACATTTTCAGAAAGTTCTTGCATAAATGATGTTTCAACATTTTCATGCTTTTTATTTTCCACTTCATTTATAAGTTTATGTCTCAACTGTGATAATTTTACTATTTCAACCAAATTATCGGTGTCATTTTTATTTATATTATTATCTTTATGAATCGTATCTTTTGTATTGTATTCTTCTTTTAAATCGTATTTTGTAAAAAATTTATCTGTGGTTGATATTTTATCCGGTAACATATTTTGTATCCTGCGACAGCAATATAGCGCACCAGGATCAATGGGATGGGCTTCTGTATTGAAAACATATCCTCCAGAATCAACAATACAATGACCCCATTGCGTTTTTATTATATCACCTTGTTGTCCATTGTTATGAATAAAATTGTCCGGATCAAAAAGAAGATAAAGATATTTTGTTGTTTCTGCAAGGAAAAAAGATTCCATCCTATCTGCTTTTCGATGATCGCGTACATCATTAATGGTAGCATAACCGCATTTAGTTTTGGCACTATGTTGTAGACTTCTAAGTATATCAACTCCTACTTGAATTAGATATGGGTCACCAGTTGCTCTATATAAATACATCACAGATTCAATAAGTTCTGGTCTCAATGGATAACTTTCTCGATTTGTTCCAGCTTCACCTTGAGGAATATTATAAAATTCTGGAGTAAAGCCAAATTGTTTCCAAACACGATGATAATTATGTAAAGATTTCATGGCATCCCCAATTTCTCCAAACAGACTTAACACACCGGGCCAATAAGCATCTAAAGATTGAAACACTGGTAAGGTTACTTGACCTTTTGTCATAGAAACCCATAAATGCCAATCTTCTCTGCGAATGTATTTTTCGATAGCAGCTTTGTGTTCATGAAACATTGCAGCTAGTTCTGGGTCCTGGAACAATAGCGTGCCTTTTGCTAAATACTCAAAATATGAATCGACACCTGCACCAATACCAGAATCCTGAGCGGTCCAGTGACCAGTCAAAACATCAATATGATTACCGACTAATCCAATATTGGATTTATAATGATTTAATGCTTTTAAAGCGTTCATAGCAACTTCTTCGTAAAGAGGATCACCGGTTAAACGAGAAAGCGTTCCAAATTCCAGAAGGAAGGTGCCTATACCTGCTGTACACGTAATGCTTGTTTCTCCCTCAGGAACTCCGTATTTCAAATTGACAGTTCCATATGGCATTCCCGTTGGCGTATCAAAGGCAGGAAGTAATCTTTTCGCCATATCTTCAGCAAGACGTAACAAAGGACCATTGCATGGCCATCCTGGTTCTAAAGGTACACCAGCTTTGCGTGACAATAAATGAGCACTCAAAAGTCCACCAACCACTCGTATATTCGTTTCAAAAACAGATACATTAATATTAGCTTCAAAATTCTCCCTATCACTTATTATCTCGGCTACGCGACGAAATTCTGAAAAATTTCCCATCACAGCTAAGGTATCTAATGCATCGATCAACGTCAATGAAAAACTACCCCAAGTATCAAAGCCATCGCAACTAAGTGATCTCAATTCATCATAAGGGTACGCGTAAGACAGATAACTAGAATATGCATGATCAAACATAGATCGCACCTCTTCTCTGAGAACAATTATGTCTTTCTTCTGATACTCTCGTGTACCACCAACCATTATTAGAAGCCCAAAAAGTAAAGTGGTCTTGAAAAAAATCATTATGGAATAAACAATTTCTTATTTTATCCTTTCTCTTTTAACTTCTCAAAGATGAAGAATTTCTTTTTAAATATTATAGAAAGAGAAAGAACGAGGAAGATAAAAAGAAAGAGAGAAAGAGAAAGAGAGCTGCCTTTAATACAATAATATTAAACTTCAAAATAATCTACATGTTTATCTACTACCAGTTTCAATGTACTAACACTACATACAATCAACATCCGTGAACTACTTTAATGTATTGATCAATACCGTATATACGATTGAAGTCACTGCGATTTGCGCTCTCTCTGGTAGTTTATTTTTTATCGAGTATTTTTTTTTTTTTATTTTATTAATCCTTTACAATCGATAATACCAAATGAAATGTATTGTTAATATTCATTCGAAATTGATGAATATCTATCCAAATAAAGTACTAATCCGTAATAACGTTATTATTAAGGGAACATTATGTTCATATTAATTATAAATAACGCAAAATATTTAAATTTGACATCTTGTTTGTAGCTTTTAATTTTTGACGTTTTACTAATAATGGCGCTATCGTCGATAAAGCATTTACATTTACGTAGTTGATAAAGAAATTTCCGTAGGATTAATAGGATCGAAATAATTTGTATTATATTATTAATATATTTGTATTATATTATCAATATATTTGTATTATTGAATATATTTTTATTAAATGTACTTACGTGCAAATATTAATTACAATCGACGATATCCTACGTACATATCTATATGTTATAAAATATAGAAACGCGAAACACCAATCATAGAGAAAAAGAAATTAAGATGAGTAAATAAAATAATTCATCATAATGATTTATTCATACGCGTATCTTGTTACGTATGATTGCATACTGTGTCATATTTACGTATTCTACGTGTCACGAATTATCACGTCACAAGCGTGACAGATATAACTTAATTACGTCATAGATAACAATGATTCTATTCTCGATGAGTCACACATAATTTATTGACTAACGATATTAATTTCTGAGAATGTATACAGTTTTCTTTTCATATTTATACTCCAATATATCGTCTTCATATTATGAATTATATTTTATTATTCATATCAACAAAATAACAGGACACGTCACTTATGATTATAGATCAAAACGCATATTCTGCGTGTGTGTGTGTGTGTGTAGAGGCGTACATATGCATATTTTTCCTGATTCATTTCCGTGTAACACATGATGCAAATGTGTGTAGTAATGCAACGAAGATAGTTCATTCAAAAAACAAATTCGAAGAAACTAACTGTTTCGAATGAAAGAGAATTGTAAAAAAGATCACGTGTATACACACACATACACATAGCACATAGCAACACACACACACACACACCATACAAAATATTAAACGTTATAAATCGATATCATTTCTTATTATTTTATTGTTGCATTTCACTCTTCAAATTTACAAAACACTATTTTGTTTCATTTGTTATGTAACTGTCTCTCTTCTTGTTTTATTATTATTATTATTTTTCTTTATGAAAACTCGATGGGCGAATATACCGATGTTTCTATTAATAAAAAGGAAAAAATTAAAGAGAAAACTGATTTATTGTCAGTCCAAATAAGACGTAATCATAACCAAAAGGGGAGCCTTATTGATGTAGCCGGTCCTGGGGATAATGTTACCGAGGAGAAAAATTTTCATCCAAAATATAAAATTAATTTGTTATAGGACAAAACACACATTAGTTTACGTATTCAACCACAAACGCGCGCGCACACACACACATTCTTTTATATTAAAATTGCTTTAAAACGTAAAAAAAGTATCAGTCGGTCACGAAAAAAAAAATGAAACTGGTTAACACAGTTCTCTTAACGTAATGATACGTCACATATCAATGTCCTCTCTCTCTCTCTCTCTCTCTCTCTCTCTCTCTCTCTCTCTCTCTTCTCCCTATCTTTCTCTTTTTACTAAAGTCGGATGAATCATCCAATCTCCTTGTCCTTATTTTCTTGTGATTTCCAATCGGCGCTGGTTTGGCGAATTATAAGCGCTCTTTGCTCTCTCTCTCTCTTTCTCTCTCTCTCTCTCTCTCTCTCTCTGTCTCTATCTCAAAACATGGCTCTTCGCGTCATCGACCAAAGTTACGTCGTAATAGTCGTCGCCGACGATCCCACCGACCATCTTCTCTCTTCCCCTTTCCTCTCCCCTTACCACTTTTATCCATCGATCACACACGTAACACACATCCTAAATTTCAGTCTCTCGGTTTCGTGCTTGCAGTCGATGCCGGCTGCTCGTCGATGATCGGGTTTCTACGATTGACCTCATACACTAGTTTCCGTTCTAAGGTCTCTTCGGTCTCTATCGATTAACCGGAAATTCACTAAAGGTGAACGCAATAAGTTGATAATTAAATTATTATCCTTAATTTTTTTACGAATTTCCCTAATTGGTTCTTTATCTCGCGCTTTTTTTCTTTCTTTTTTGTTTTTTGTTTTTTTTTCGTTACCACAGACATTGTTGCGCAAAATTTCGAAATAAATCGTTAGGGAGACAGGACAATCATTGGGTGGTCGTCGAGGATGAAATTTATAGTTAATACGTTTAATTTGCCGTTTTTTTTTCTCTCTCTCTACAAATTTCACATCCTTGACGATCCAATAGATCGACGACAATGGCGAATGTTTCGAATGTAAATAAAATACGTGTATTTAAAACTTTCTATAGTTTCATACGACGACGACAGAACAATGTGTTTTAAAGCAAGACACTCCGCGTTTATTTATCATCGTGCATACAGAAACGTGACGGATAAAAATAAGTAACATTTTGCGATTAAAACGTTTATTCAGTCAGTTTTATTCGATTTATTATTTTACAAACGATTTAATTCGTTCGTTAATTGGTCGTACGTGACGACGCGATAGATGAGAGGAAGATGGAGAAAGAAAAAAGAAAAAGATTATACTAATTCGCAATTAGTACGTTTATTACTTATTAATCCATGTAACGTAATTTCAATGTTGTTTACCAATACTTCATTATATAATCCATTTTTAAAACGTTCGAGGCTGTTATGCATTATCAATAAGTTCTCTATTTTCGAGCAATGATGTCATTATACTATTGACAGATATAACGTTTTAAATATAATTTCATAAATTATAACAATCTCAAATGCGTTGATAAATTAAATACTGATTTCGTCAACACACGAATTTCGATTTTCACTTACTGATATCGCTTTTATAATTGTTCTTGCAAATTCTTTTATTTCTTTTTTTTTTTTGCTATTACATTAACCTACAAAATTTCGAAATAATTGTTACGACAATTGGATCAACGATTAATTTTAATCAAATATTAGATACCAACGTATAGACGTACTATTTTAGAACTCGTTTTTTATTGCAACAACGTGATGAATAAAAAGAGTAACAATTTGTAATAGAACGTAATATATATATATATATATATATATATATATTAACGTTTTTAATTTTTATCGATATCTCTACCATACGATTAATCTTATCCAATACTAACATATTAATATACCATGCTAGAACTTATTCTCATTGCAACAACCTGACAGTGTCAATCATTATCAATATAAGAGGCTTGACGTTTAAGAGGCTTCAGTTATATGCAGTATTAACGATTCTCTATTTGCAAACAATAATGTTATTATATAGTACTCTACCAACATGAGACACACTTCAAAAGTAACTTTAAAGATTAAGAAAAAGAAAAAAATAATAAGACCAAGTTAGTAATAATTTTGTTCAAACTCAACTTGACTTCTTGGAATGTCGTATGAAAGAAAAAGAAAAATAATAACTGTATAATAGAGAAAACGTACATACCAACGCAATTAAGTAATACATTTTGTATATATTTGTCATTGAATAGCCTGACGAATCCGTCGACTTCTCTGAATTCCTTTCCTTTCCTTTCCTTTCCTCTCCACTACTGCCTATTCTCTTTCTCCTCCTCCTCCTCCTCCTCCTCCTCCTTCTCGTCCCTCCCCGTACTCCTCCTCTTCCTCTTCTTCATCTTCTTGCTATCCTCCCCACTCTCTACAGTTGGTCCAGTGTTTCATTATACCGTATGAAGTACACATAGCAACCGACAGTTCGTGCGACGAGTTGGTACCGGTAACGGTGTTTGGAAAAGATTGCGTCTTTCATTTAACCAACGAAAGAAAAAGGTAAAGGAAGCCACACCCAGAGAATAATTCGTTCTATTTATCTTCGAATACGACGACGTCAAAGTACGAATAGAAGTTTCTTTTTCTTTTTTTTTTTTTTATTTATTTATTTATTCTTCTTCTCTCTCTTTTCTCTCGCGAACGATACGCGCTTGCAACATTTTTCATTCTTTACGAGATTGAAATGAACCAAAATGGTGGACTTTACGTATTTAAATTATTATCGCGTTTATTACTTGGCCGACGTGAGCCGATGAGTCGTTGAAAGAATCCGTCGATCGTCGTTGCGACGTTTATTTTTTATTGTCGGTTTTTTTCCGTCTTCTTCCTTTCTTACCTTTTTTTTTTTTTTAAACTATGATTCGATTATTCATGAAAGATCGATGACCTTGCGTGTCAATGCGAAACGTGTCGACATACATTTCCTCGCCCTCGTAATTACGAGGAATAGGATGTATCCGTCGATCGATGATGTCCGGTGTTTCGCGTTGCGTTGAAGAAAGACGAGAGAGAGAGAGATGGAGAGTTTGTACATTCTTAGATCGTTAAATGATACGTGATTGAAGCTGTTTGATAATGGTGGATAATGATTTGATAATAGCTCTATTTTATATATATATATATATAATTTATACATATCATATATATAATTTACACACACACACACACATACGCGCGCGAATCTTTTAGATATGTTTCAAAGGAATTAATATATTTAGGAAAGTGACTTAAGTAATCAAGTTTTTGATTTAAATCCATCAGATTGTTTAGATAATTCAAATTTTCGCCATAGTTGATATTTGTTACGTTTAACGGTTATTGCGCATAAGGAAATAATGCTATAAGAACGTTTAATATTCCTGTTGTTTTTTTTTTTTTTTAGAGATAAGAAAAGAGATGTCTCCCAATCAATATTATCACGTGCAGGTATGTACAAGCTTATAATAATATTCATATATTAAAATATTCACGTTTTTATCGCGAAGCGAATTAAACCGAACGCGATACGAACGAACAAAATTGGATCGTACGAAAGAATTATTTTTTCCTCATATTTTTTTTTTTTTTTTTCTTCTAATGTCCCTCGCATCGTTCCATAGTGCACGCCAACCGTCTACCCGGCTGATCCTTTCAATTCCGAGGATGATGCGACTATTTTAAGAACAGCCATGAAGGGCTTTGGTACCGACGAGCAAGCCATTATCGATGTACTTGCCCATCGTGGAATCATTCAGCGTCTTGAAATCGCTGAAAAATTTAAAACTATGTACGGGAAAGATCTGATATCTGAATTGAAGTCCGAACTTGGCGGTAATTTTGAAAAAGCCATCATCGCCTTGATGACACCACTTCCCGAATTTTATGCTAAAGAGTTGCACGATGCAATTTCTGGAATGGGCACGGACGAGGGTGCTCTCATCGAAGTACTCGCATCTCTCAGCAATTATGGGGTCAAAACCATAGCTGCCGTTTACAAAGAGCGTAAGTTTTCTATTTTATTCGAATTTAATTTTTTTTAAATACCTACCAACTCGAATAAAATTTATGGTTGAAAAAGTAAATAAGAAAATAAGAATAGATCGAGTAATGTTACTGACGAAATGAAGGAAAATTAATTATTTTTTGTTGTTTTGTTCTTTGTTTTCATTTTTATTTTATATATATATATATATATATACATACATACATACACAGTGTACGATACTGAATTGGAGGATGACCTCAAGAGCGATACTTCCGGTCATTTCAAGAGACTCCTGGTTTCGTTGTCGTGTGTAAGTTGAAGGGATATCAACGAATGATTGTTTACAATCGATTGGAATTGATATAAGATCAATATTATTTTTAGGCAAACAGAGACGAAAGTTCGGAAGTCGACGTTGCGGCAGCGACGGAGGATGCCGAAAAACTTTTAGCCGCCGGCGAAGAACAATGGGGAACGGATGAGAGTACGTTTAACGCTGTGTTGATCACGAGAAGTTTCCCACAGTTAAGACAAATTTTCAAGGAATACGAACGCTTAGCCGGCCATTCATTGGAAGAAGCCATCAAACAAGAATTTTCAGGATCCCTCGAAGATGGTTATCTCGGAGTTGGTAAGGGAAATCAATTCATTGGTCAAACGAATTCGAACGAACTCATGGAATTCGAACGAAAAAAAGAAAGCTTTTCTTCGTAAATTAAAAAACATTTTTTTTTTTTTCTTTTTTCCCCTAGTGAAATGCGCCCGAGACAAAACCGCGTACTTCGCAGAGAGACTTTACAAAGCTATGAACGGAATCGGTACTACCGATTCAACGTTAATTCGGATAATAGTAGCGCGATCGGAAATTGATTTGGGTGACATCAAGGAGGATTATCAGAAAATTTATGGGACGTCGCTTGCAGGTGACATCGATGTAAGTTGATAAATCTTGTTAAATGATTTTGATAATTTTCATTTGCACTAAAATATGTATCTATGTATGTATATACACGTGTATGCATATATATGTATATATATATAACCGCATATTATTTGTTCATTGCATAAGCATCGTTTACATAGACTTCTTTTCTTCTTCTTTTTTTTTTTTAACTCTCTCACTTGCGCTATATATACAAATCCTACCTTCCCATAAATTTCCATAAATTTCAGGATGACACCTCCGGTGACTACAAGAGACTCTTGCTTGCCCTACTCGGATGAAAACGTTTCGATCGTTCAACATCTTCCCTTTTGCTTTTAAATCGTATTTTAATACCATGGATGGATACGTAATGATTATCTCTCCTAAAATTTAAGTTAAATTAGTTTCTTCTCAATACGATTTCTCACGATTGACGGGTGAATACGATTTAATATATGTATGATGTGTGTGCGTGTTCCAATTATTTTTTTTTCCGATTCGCGTTTCGTTTTTTTTTTCTTCTTTTCTCCCCCCTCCCCGCCATTCTTTCTTGTCCCTCGAATAAAAAATGCAGATAATCGCATTTATAGATCATGCTGTTCTGCACTTTAAAATTACATTATATACGAAACTTTCAAGAGAAAGGATTAATCGAAACCTTACAAAACGAAGGCTGTGATCTACTATATATATATAACAAGGAAAAAATAATAATAATACACAAAAAAACTATTCTGTATTTCCCCAATTTACGTTATTTTGTTATTTTATGAAGATATCGATTGGCATTTAGTCATTACGTTATCCGACTTATAACTTTCTCCCAGGGGCTTCGATAAATAAAAATATGATTAAAAATATTAATTAATACGTACATTTGCTATTTAATATATATATGTGTGTAAATTAACAAATAATACTAATTGTAATTTATTTTTGGAACATGCATGCGTAAGAATGACATTCGGCATGTTGTGTATGTGTGTGTGTATATATATATACATATATATATATATATATACACATATAAACAAAAAACACACACAGATATATGTATATGAAAAAAAGAAAGATTAGTACAAATTTTCACACACGATCGCTTCCGTATTAACGCAAACTTTAATTTTTCCCAAAAATCTTTGTTTCCGTTTACAGAACGACTGCAGCGAAGACTTTAAACGGCTTCTGATCGCACTTTTGAATTAACGAAAGATCACGGTGACTTTCTTCTTACCCCCCCCTCGAGAGCGATTCGATCATGCATCCTTAATATTAAGTATTAATCATTCGCGTGTCTCACAGATGTAATATCTATATTTTGTTTTTAATAAACATGCACGTGTGCGAATAATTATGTGGTTGCCCCTTTACGATATTTCTTTTACCAACGATATTCACTTATTCTCTTTTCCAGAATGATTGCTCAGCCGAATGGAAAAAGCTTCTGATCGCAATGCTGAACTAGGTACATTACCATTGTCTATCCAATTTACAATTTACAATTTATTTTTTTTTTTTTTTTTATTTGCTTTTATACGAAGAAAATAATTTTTTATTGTAAGAAACCTTTTTTTACTATTAGTAAATACACGAATTGCAAATATAACAAATATATTTATTAATTATCGATAAAGGTAAAATAATTGAATATACATTATGTTCAACATCAATGGAATTAAATGTAAATATTTAAAACATGTACTTCAGAGCACAGTAGTAATGTTTGTACTCTATAACATTTGGCATCGATATAAAATTATACCATTAGGACATTAGGATATCCTTTGTATATTTTCTTTAACAATTTAAATTCATTGGTAATGCAACCTAATGGTATTACTTCTTTCGTCAGTAACATTCTTATCATTATTTCGAAACACATATGAATACCTGTTTTACTTATATCTATGTCATAAACACGTAAACAACTTTTCAAATATAGCAAATTATAGCAAATCGGTGGTGGATTTTTTCCTATAAAAACATATACATTTTAATATACATTGCGTATATGTAGAACGTATTTATTCAATTAGAAATTTTCATTAAGATTACCTGACATTGTTCTCTTGATTATAAAGATATTGTTATAAGTCACAGTGACAGAAAAGCCATATTCCTGTTTCAAATAAGTTGCATTTGCACACACTAAACATGATATTTTGTAATAAGCAAAAAAAAATTTATATATATATATAATTAATATGCATTAACATAATTAATATTTATTACTAACAAGATCCATTTAGAGAAAAGGTATCCAATTCTATATATTTGCAACATCCACAATCATATTGTATACATTTACAATTATTTTCAATTGAATTAATAATTATATCTGAAATAAAATAAAAAATATAAACAAATAAATTATATCTAATTATATAGATTTCGATGTTACTTGTATACCTGTATCTTTTATAGCGTGATCTGCTATTTGTTTGCTCAAATCTTGTATACTGGGATCTGCTATCGTTACATTTACAATAAATGCAGATATAAGAACAGCAATCCTCAAATATTTCATCTTAATCATCTTATCCTATAAAATTAAAAATTTGTACATTTTTTGTTAAATATAAAAAATATAAATCCTTTAATGCTTTATTCATATGATAATTGTGAAATTAAACGAATGCAACAATTGCAAAACTTATTGTAATATCATCGTTATAACTTATTTGAAAGGTATAAGAGAACAACAATTGAAAGTAATATTTACTTATTCCAAATAGATATCGAACGGAAATTCGCGGTCATAAAATGTGACCAATAATTTTACAAAATGCAAAATCGAGAATTATATATTCTAGAAAAAATAAAATATAATCAAATACGTTTGACGCCGAGCAGATAATTGTTATTTCCAAAATGCAATTAGAACAATTTCTTAAAAATAATAATCTATCCTTTCTTTATATGATAACAATTGTTGAAAATTATATATTTTTTTTTTTTATTAAAGCGAACGGTCAACATAATTGAAAGGGCAACATAGTATCTAAGGAGTGTTAAGATTAGAATATGAAATTAGTATATCAAAATAAAAGATCAGAATATTGATTATTCTATTATCGATAAACGTTCAAATATAATCTAACAATTTAAAAATTGAAATTAGAATGAATAAATACATACGCTTATGTGTTATATAAAATAAAAATCAACGTTTTTACGATAGAATTTGGTAAAAAATGTAGCGATGGTAAAGAAAAACAAGACTCAAATTCTTAGTGTTAAATTTACTATTATATTTCCATGTGATTAAGAACTGTCTTAAATTATATTTAAATGTTCTGCATACTAAGGGGGGATTTTCAATTACTAGTTAATTATTTAATTTTTATATTTATTATACGACGATAGAATTTCAGAAAAATATAAATTATGTAGCGATAATAGGGTCTAATAAATTTTTTTTTTTTATTATTTCTATTCATTAAATACTTCGTATTTTGTCAAATTTATGAATTTAGAGAATGCAATCGAATTGATTTGGAAACTTTATTGTAAAAGTTTGGATATTCTTTTGAAATCGAAGCTTTTGTTTTTGTTTCAGATCGATACAAAAATACTTCCATATCAAAAATGGTGGTTAAACATTAATGGGTTTTTTTTTTTTTTTTAATAAAATCCGGTGTTATATTATCCCACTTGTTTTGTAAAATTTCTTTTAAATGTTCTTTTGATGTTATATTATATTTTCTTACTCTTTTTTCAAGTTCTTACAATACATGTTCAATGAGATTTTTATCAGGTGATTGCGGAAGAGTTACTAATACGTGTGGAGTGTTGTATAACAACCACTGGTGCATTATGTTTGTCATATGTTTTGGATCGCAGTTTTGTTGGAAATAAAATGTACTTCCAATACCCAATTTGTCCACACTTTTCTGTAAATTTTCCTTTAAAATATTTAAATATAGATGCTTATCCATTGTTTTATCTATTATAACTAATTCTCCAACCTCAGTTGCAGCAATACACTCCCACATCATGACACCTCCTCCCCTATGTTTTACAGTTGGTCGAATATTTTTTGGGTCCAGTTCAGTATGTGCTTTTCGCCATTTCCTTTTGCAACCATCTGACTCAAAAATATTAAATTTAGATTCGTCTGAGAATATAACGTTATACCAAAAGTCATTATTTACACTTATATATGTTTCTTCAATATCCAGTCTCCTTTTTTTATTAACCTTATCGATGAATGGTTTTCACTTTTATATTCTGTTCTATGCAATATTCTTCAAATTGTTTTCGGATGTATTTTATTGTGCATATGTTCTCGAACTTCTGATGCAAGTTCAGATACACTGGAATCTGTTTTTTAAAAATAATCTTTACAATTTTTGGTTCTTCTCTTTAACTCAATTTTTGATGTCTATCACTTCTTTTTAAATTATGTAATATTCCTTCAGTTGTAAATTTATTTATTATACTCTGAATCGTCAAACAACTTTTTCTTAATATTTCGGCTATTTTGGCATAAGATTTACCATCCTTGAATAAATTTATAATAATTTTTCGCTCTTCTAAAGTCGTTTCCCTACACTTTCTTCACATATTTCAAATTATTAACAATAAAGTGTTGTTACTTTGCCTATTTTAAGCAAACTACTAGAATTCTACTGGTGCAATGTTTGTTTTGGATTACACGTTCAAGATTAAATATTTATCTTATATTTATTTATCAATATAAATAATACTGTACGAATACTGTTCTGGTGAAATTTCACCATTTGACGAAAAATTAAGTTTTACAAGTGACCAAGGATTATAATTAACTTTTGTTTACTTATATTACTTACCACTAATGTTAGCGAATAACATGCAAACTAATTTATGTTAATCTGATCAATAATGTAGAAAATACAGATCTTTTTCTTTTCATATACTTAATGTACGAATACTTTTGTACCCCACTGTTTATTTTGATTTGTTTTAAACTATACCTATATAATCTAGAGAGTCATACCTCCATCCAATGTTAATAATATGTCGGTAAGTGTTCTATAATATATTTATTATAATTAATAAAGTATTTAATGGCAAGTGTTCAAATACTTTCTTGAGCCACTATGTATAATATTGTTTCCATTTGTGTTCTATCGATTATAGAAGTTTTACTTTCTACTGTATATGTGAAACGATATTAAATTTCATGTAAGGCGCCATGCGTTTATAAATACCGCCGTTAGGCGGCGCCAACAACCTGTTTTGGCTAATTCTTTATAACCAATATAACGCTACCACACAACGTCGAAATGTTTTTCTATGTTCAACTAAATATCGTCGAATATTAGTGCAATGGCTGATGCCGTTGATGTCGTTACGTTCTTTAGATTTGAACGGTTCTTTTAAGTGAAACATAACTGAAGGAACTATAAAGTTTGTATTAATTATATTTGTAAATATAATGTATTTTGATATTCGTCGAGAAGTAAGAAATGGAAAAATATCATATATATATGTCAATGAAACGGTTATAAAAGTGATCAATTTGATTTAACAAATTGAATAAATATCATAAGTATCCAACACATTCATGCAATTAATACATGAAAAAAGTCAAATACTTATGTGTAGATGGTAAATATTTATTTTTATAAAAAATCTTTGCAATCTCGCAATCATTATTATCATTATTCTTGTCTTATAATCATTATTCTATTCTATAAATATCCATTAGATAAATTTTCTTTTATCTGTTAATGAGAAATAATATTTTACATGTAATATTTAGACCAAATAGGAAATTATAATATACTACAAATCATTTTTAAATAAGACAAATAATTGTTTATACCGTATATCATATGGAATGTAACAATCAAAATATATCAACAATGAGTGAAAATGAATCTATGTACGGGACAACTTTATCTCAAGAATCTATAAAAGTGATCGCTGAGAGCATAGGAGTAGGAAACTTCCCAGACGAAGCAGCCAAGGATTTAGCTGAAGATGTCAGTTACAGACTCAAAGAAATCATACAAGTTGGTAGTAAATAATATCAAATTTTATACACTATTGTTGTAATAGATAATATAAATGACACGTTGCGAGTAAAAAGGATCAACTCAAAGATCAATTTTGATTGCCGCGTGGAGTTCGTTCTATGTTTTTGTAAACCTGTTGCTTATAAAAGTTATCCAATATTTTTTAAACTTTATTTTATATGGAAATAAAGGGTAAACTCAATATAAAAACTCTGTTGGATTGTTCCTTATAGATGTTAAATTGATTTATCGAAAAAACATATTTTCCAATGTTGAGTTTGCCTTTTGTGTTATAATATGTGTGTATATGTATATATATATATATATATATATATATATATATATATATATGCCAACTGAATTGTATTATTCTTACCTTATAATTTTATAGGATGCTGCAAAGTTTATGAGACATGGCAAACGTCAACGTCTGACAACGCATGATATAGATCATGCATTAAAAATTAAGAATATCGAACCAACGTATGGATTTTTTGCTAAAGATCACATACCATTTCGTTTTGCTTCTGGTGGTGGTCGTGAATTGCATTTTGTAGAAGAAAAAGAAATAGATCTCAATGAAGTTGTTTCTATGTCCGGTGGACAGGCATGGCCCAAATTACCTTTAGAAATTACCTTGCGTGCGCATTGGCTTTGTATAGATGGTGTACAACCGACAATACCAGAAAATCCACCTCCTGTATCTAAAGGTAATCAATGTGCTATATACTAATGGATTGCAATTACATATATGCTTTATTAGTTTTATATCATTATAAGTAAGGCAAACATTAATTATTCTTTTTTCTTTACAGAGGCTCAAAAATTGGAAAGTGTTGACCCTACGAGCAAGTTAACTAATAAGAATCAAAATATAGGTGCTGGGAAACCAGGCGGTGGTGGGAAAAGTCAAAAATTACGTAATGTAGAAACTGTACATGTTAAACAATTGGCAACTCACGAATTAAGTGTAGAGCAACAACTATATTATAAGGAAATAACGGAAGCTTGTGTTGGCTCTGATGAAGCTCGAAGAGCAGAAGCATTGCAATCATTGTCTGCAGATCCAGGGTTACATGAGATGTTAGCACGTATGTGTACGTTTATTGCAGAGGGTGTACGAGTTAATGTTGTGCAAAATCACCTTGCACTACTTATCTACCTTATGCGTATGGTTAAAGCACTTCTTGATAATCCAAGTCTATATCTTGAAAAATATGTATGTAGTTTATTATGTGTAATATTTGTTTTGATTTATTTATATGAAAGTTTTTTTTTTTTTTATTAATCCATTAATGAAATAAAATTACAGCTTCACGAGCTAATACCGTCAGTTGCTACCTGTATAGTTTCACGTCAGTTGTGTATGAGACCAGAAGCTGATAATCATTGGGCTTTGCGAGACTTTGCTTCTCGACTCATGGCTCAAATATGCAAGAACTTTAATACTTCTACAAATAATGTACAAACTAGAGTAACTCGCATGTTTAGTCAAGCTTTAGCTAAATGTAAAGAGGTAAGATAAATTTATTAAATATGTATTGTAAACATCTCCATAGATAAACTTAACAAAGATAATTTTTTAGACGCCTCTAGCTTCTCTCTATGGAGCAATCGAAGGATTATGTGAATTAGGTCCAGAGGTGATAAAAGCATTAGTTATACCTAAATTGAAATCGATTTCTGAACGCATTGAATCATGTATTGAGGGCCCAGGATTATCTAGCATCGATAAAAATGGTGCTGGTCATATAAAATCATTACTTGTTGTAAGTATAATCATTATTTCTTTGTTTGTAAATTAAATAAGAGTAATTGAAAGTTATACTTTTACCAAGAATAATTTTTTCAAAAAGTAAAAAATATATACATATAAAAATATTTGACGTTTTTTTCTTTTAAGATTATGTGTATAAAATAAAAATTGAAAATTTTCAGAAATCAGTAGCACCTGTTTTAAAAACAGTACGAACAGCACCAGATTATGTTGAAGAGTATAAATTGGATTATGGCTATATAGGACCAGCCTTATGCGCAGCAGTTGCTAAAGCTCGAACACAACCAACAGCTTTAGCATCAACTGCTACAACTACCACATTGGCCACAACTCAGCAACAGGGACCTACGTGTACTACCAAGACTCTTGTACAAACAGGTAACTAATGTTATTGTTACATGAATTTATTAATAATACGAATTTCTGTCATAGCTTTAAATATCTTAATTTCTAAAATATTTTCAGTTTATCTTTTATTATCAAAATAAATCACATTAATAAATATTAATGGAAAGAGAATATATATAGACATATATATGTGTATATCAGATTTGTATTTTATATAAATAATAATGCAATGTAATTTGTTTTTATCTTATTCTTATTAGAAAATGTTTCAGTGTCTAATTCGAATCCTGGTCAACAAGCAGGACGAACGATAATGCTTGGTACAAGTAGAACTGGTAATACAACCACAACTGGTGGAGGTCAGAAGTTTGTTATTTTGCAATCTCGATCTCAAACGCCAACTGCATCCAATATAAATAGCGGTACAATACAACAACAGCAATCTCAGACACAACAACAACAAGTAAAAATTGCACAAACTAATGTAAATTCACAAAAACCACATTTGCAAAATGTGGCACCTAAATTGGTTGTTGTTTGTATGTCTAATAGTAGCCATACAAATACATCTGTTACTCAGGTATGTAATTTTACATAGTGTAACTCACAATGTTCTAAATCTGAAAAACATTTTTTTTATATTATAACACATAATTTTTCAGCAAGCAAATATGACGAACAAGACACAAAATGTGTTTGTAACACAACAGAGCGTTGAACACGCATTAAGTCCGGAAGAGGAACAATCATTTGAGTAAAAGTTATATTTTGAGTAAATTATACGAAACCAATGTTAAAGTAAATTGTAGAAATTATTTTTGTACAATATTTCTCATATATCATGTGCATAGTTGTATATAAAACAAAATTTTGGTACATATTTGCCTATTCTATTAAACGGAATTCTTTTTGAATATTTTCAAATATATTGATTATAATATTTACAGTTATTCCTCTTAATTAAAAAGAATACAATCAACGAACGTGCTTAAGTAAAAGGATATGATATATATATATATTTTTTTTTCCTCAATCAATATGAAATGTTATTTTCAGTGAAAATATTATCAGATTATCTAAGATGATTGGGTGGAATTTCGCCGGTAAGCCATTTCTATTTGGTGTGAAAGGTTCTCGGACATTATACGTCCTGTATCTTTCACCATTTCAGTAAACAAACCATTAGATATAACACGTAATAACTCGAATACAAGTAAAAATACTAATTTAACGAAACAACGAATTAATTATATCGAAAATGAAAAGTTCATAGTCTTTAATATCCCTGTAATGCGGTACAAATGTAAAACAGGTTATATATTTAAATGTGTTTATTTCATCCTCGTGTGCATGTTTACTCAATGCAGTTTCAGTGCTCCTCGTAATATCGCCATTTTCGGAATCACGTCTGTACTCGCTGTTGGCATAAACCATTATAAAACCAGAGATGATTAAAAGCTTTAAAATCTCGCATTGTCCTATACGGCAATGGGATTGGTGGACGGCAGCCTGCATTCGCCAATCCAGTGACGTCAATGTCGAAACGTCATAAGTCAATAGGATACTAATGTCGCATAATATACATAAACAAGATAGAATAGAATTCGTGAGGAATTGAAGTCCAACGAACGTTTAAGATTTAATACATATTTGATAAAAATACAATCGGAATTAGGCACTGTCAATTATTGCATCTAAGATTTTATTGCGCATAAAAATTTATGAGGTCTCATAACGGGACTAATTTTTTTTTACTTTACTCTAAATGAAATGGAATTATTTTCGCACGTATATAAATATAAGTTTATGATGATAAAAATAATTTTTTTTTTTTTATAGATTTTAACAGTGGTTTTGGTATTCATTTTGATAGTTTGAATGTAATGTTAGAATGTTGTATAACACTTTATACAACATATAATATAGTTATACAATAATATTGCGTCTATCTATTTCTCTTGAAATGTCTGGCATCGTCACGTGACTTTATCACGTGATACATGTTTTGATGTAACATGGCGCTTTTAACTGACAGTATAAGGTTAAAATTATAAAAGTGTACGGTTTTATTACCTATAACAACAGATTTAAAATTGTATGCAGGATGCCTGTTGATATTAATCGATTAACAGAAGGTTGGCTAGAACTTGAAAGTGATCCAGGTATATATGATTTATAAATAAATAAATATAATAAAAAATAATTTAAAAGTTTTATATGTTTATAAATTGATATACATATATATATATATACACACACCACACAAAAAAAAAATATATATATATATATATATATATCGAGTATCTTTGTATTGAAGTTACATTTGATATGACATTACAGATTGATATTATTATTACCTTTTATGTTCATGTTTGCAATTAATGTAACATGTAAGCGAAGGAAAAAGAAGTGACTCGGACAATATTTTTGAAGATAAAATATAATTAATGATCTGTATCAAAAAGTTAGAAATTTAAAACAAAGAATTGTTAAATTAACATTTAAACACCTATCGTTTGAAGGATATAAAATATGTCAAATTTATTGTACATTTTTTTAAAAATGTGACTTGATGTCAGATGCTATGAGCAAACACATAAGTTAATGCTAGATCTGATGTTTAAGTCTATTTAAGTGTTAATATAAATAAGTATTTAGTGTATATATTCGATATGGCTGCATTAAAAAACTTTATTATGACAGATTTCTTTATATCTTATTAGGATTGTTTACACTTCTGTTAGAAGACTTTGGTGTTAAAGGTGTACAAGTTGAAGAAATATATGACTTACAAAAATCTTTGGAAGGTCCTGTTTATGGCTTTATATTCTTATTTCGTTGGATAGAAGAAAGACGTTCAAGACGTAAAGTCGTAGAACAGACCGAAAGTTTTGTCAAAGATGAAGATATTGTGAATAACATATTTTTTGCGCAACAGGTTCATTTTGATTATTACAAGCTTAATTATAAGAGAAAACAAAAATATTACATGTAGGAATAATGGCATTATTTGTTTAGATCATAGAGTTTATTTTAATTATATTATAAATATATTTGTATATAGGTTGTCCCTAATAGTTGTGCAACGCATGCATTACTATCTGTTTTATTAAATTGTCCAAATATTCATTTGGGTACAACTTTGTCGCGTTTAAAATTGCATACGTCTGGTATGTGCCCAGAAAATAAAGGATGGGCAATAGGTAATACGCCAGAATTAGCTTGTGCTCACAACTCGCATGCTATGCCTCAAGCTAAAAGACGACAAGATAAAAATACTGGAGTTTCAACTGGTAGATTTACTGGCGAAGCATTTCATTTTGTAAGTTATGTACCAATAAATGGTAGACTCTTTGAATTGGATGGCTTAAAGCCATATCCTATGGATCACGGACCATGGAAAGAGCACGAAGAATGGACAGAACAATTTAGAAGAGTTATAACAGATCGTTTAGGTATGGCAACAGGAGAACAATTACAGGATATAAGATTTAATTTAATGGCTGTTGTTCCTGACCGTCGCTTAGCTATTTCGCATAAATTAACTATGTTGAAAACCAACAGACAAATAGTTTTGGAAGCATTACAGCAACTTGTTAAGTTAAGTCATCAAGATAATGGAACAGAGAAAACAACGAACGACGCTGAGAAAATGGAAAAATCATGCGATAGAAAAAATAAGGTAGACGAAGAAAATCTATTACCCAATAAAACAGATAGAGATGAATCCTCTACTCCATCTATTGAAAGGAATAATGATGCTACAATTGATATTGAAGAGTCCAGTTCAAATATTGGTACTGCTAAAATTGAGTCAAGGTTAAGTAACATTAATATTACAGATTGTAATTAAATTGCTAAGGTTACAATTTGAAAATATAATTATTCTTTACTGATAATAATATATATCTCTGTTATAGCGTGGAGAAGGTAGTGATGTGTGCTTTAGATTATGCTACTCCACTTCGAATCCAGACTTCACCAGCCCACAGTTCATCAAGTACTGATACATCTTCTGAAATTGGATCTGCATTTAATTCGCCAACTCAAGGCAAGTAAAAGTATCTTCTAACGATAAATTTCTAAAGATATTATTTCATTACATTCTACTTACCATGTATCTTCATTTAATCCTTACAAAGTTGTCTTGTAGTGCATAATTTTATTGATTTACAAAATTTCAAATTATTTGGACATCTCATACGAATTTCTTTAATATCTATCGGTGTCCTTGTCGAAGAATAACATAAATAATAATATCTATCCGAAGTAGGGTCTACCATTCTTCCAATTTCTTTACATATTTTTCCTTTGGAAATGTCATTGTTAGATGAAGATTTATTGGTTTCAGTATTATTTATTAAAGATAATTCAGTAAATACAGATTTATGTTCTTTGCATATTTTATATTTATAAGTATCACAAACTCTTGTGTACTCATTAAAAGCTGTATTATCTGGACAAGTAAATTCTTTTACACGTGCTTCTAATGGTTCACATGTGTAATATTTGATGCAATCACTTTTATTCGCAAAACGTATTTCCTTTATGCATGGTATTAAATCTATAAAATTTGATTTTATTTTATAAGCCATGGATTTATATTTCTCTACTGTCAGAAATTCTTTATTCCCAAAATCATCGGTAATCATAATTACGCTATTATCAGTGTTTACATCGGAGAAATTTTGATATTTAGTTGCACTTTCAACAAAATTATGGTAATTAGTTTGAAACACATATTGTCGAATAAGATATTTCAGTAATATATTTAGAACATTTTTATTATATTCAGGTGATTCAGGTGGTTCAACAGGTTTATTATGTTTTATGAAATCGACTGATGGTAATGTTAATTTATCCAAAGATAACAAGACTTCTTTATAATTTATTAAAAGATTAATTAATTGATTTATCCAGACATAATGATCTTGCATCTTATCTTTAGTTTCGCTCATAAATGGTAATGTAATTTGATTTCTTTTATTTAAGTACTTATACATATAATTTTCTTCCTTTTGATTGATTATCATTGGATTTATAATACTATTATTATTATTATTATTATTATTATTACTATTATTATTATTATTATATTTACTATCTTTTTTGTATAAAATAGTGTTTTCAATTTTAATAGATGGATGTAGATCCATAGATGATGATTTGTTTGACAAATTGGAGGTTTCATTAGAATTATATGTATTATATGTATGAGCACTTACAAGAAACTTTGAATTTGTTCGTGTATAATTTTGATGATAACCGATCTGGATGAAGTTAGAATTTTCATAATTTCTTGTTGCAGAGAGTAATTTATTTTTTAAATGATCGCACGACCAGGTATCACTGGGAAGAACGCATGTTTTTAAATATGGTTGAAATACCTAAACATATAATAATATTTGAATGCATAAAGGAAGTATAAGAAAAGTATTTAAATGCTGAAACTAATCCACTTAAAAAAACAAAAAATATATATATTTTGTAGATGTCAAGATAATTTACCAAATTATCATTGCACTTTGATGGAACCCATACAAAACCATCAATTGGTAGATTAATACAGTTGTAAAACATAGCACAATTTGTATCATGAGGTCTTTTTAATTCTGGACATTTCGAACAATTTACCACGATAAGAATTAAATAGAAAAGAATGATTTTAAATATCATGTTAAACTATCGCTCTCGTTAAAATTACATTGAAGACTACAATTCCATGGGTCTTGTGCTTTTAGCTTATATACTCTTCACACATTCCTACCACGTGGTTAGTATGTTTTCTTTGACACCTTCCAAAGAACAGTTATCCGTTATTCGACCGTTCTGACTATTTATAGTTTTCACATATCAGTTATTTGAAATCAGTTGAAAATTTACTACAATGTTTATTGGAAGTGTAATAAAAGCAATATCGCACTTAACACGATATCTCTCACAGTTAAATTTCCTTATACTAGATAGAAGATATCGTTTGATATTCTCTATATTTGTCTTTTTATATATGTATATGTTTTTTTTTATTTTTAAAAATTAAATTCTTAAAAATATTTTTAAAAAATTGTTTACAGCTTGGGGCTGGAATTCAGGTCAGAGCAGTCCAACGTCAACAAAAGATTTCAAAAAGTTTGTTGTTATCAGAGTGGCTGGAGATGAAAAGAACGAAGCAGGTTTAAGTAAATAACACATTTTGACGTGAATGAATGAAAACGATAATTAAAATATAATTGCATTTTAAGAAAATTATTAATAAATAAAAAAAAATATTTTTTTTTATTGCTAGGTCGTTCCCTTGGTAACATTAATATAAACGGAAAGAGACTGGTTTCGGACAGCGGACATTTACATAAGAAGGTCTGTTTATCAGGAGAAGTAAGAATACCACATGCCCGCGTAAAAACTAGTAACGGCGATACGGTAACTGAAGAAAAGAAAGTCGAAAAGATCGATCCAAAATTGTGCTCGAAGTATCCGGAACTTTTTGAACCCCATACATTTGCCCCGAAGGATCTCTTAGCGTTATTGAAAAATTTGGAGCATGAGATAAATACCTGCGAGACTAGTTTGAAGGATGAGAATGACAAAAGAAATAAGTATAAAGTTGGTAGATAAAGATTTTACGAAACTATATATATTACTAATCGTATAAACGTTGAAATGTTCGTCTTTATTAATTACAGATCGACGATTGCCGTAGGACGCACAATTATGACGAATTTATTTGTACTTTTCTTTCGATGTTGGCCCAGCAAGGTAAATTAGCCGAATTGGTACAGCAACATCTTACCTTGAAGAAGCATACGTCGGTATCAGTGAGTAGAGTACACAGGTACGTTCTGAATCAATTAAATGTTTGATTATTTTATCGAATATTGCGACGTGCGGTACGGGTAAAAAAAAAAGAAAAAGAACCATGGGGTAAAGTTAGTCGAATTTATTTGTATATGTTTTAATTCACGACAAGTGAATTTTACGTGTCAATTAATATTTTAATTTTGTCTTTGATATATATATATATATATATATATATATATATATATATATATATATATTATATATGATATGTATATATTTACTACGTAACGTATATGATGAAATATAATACGTCTACGTGGTACTTACGTGTATGCTAATTTTTTTTTTTTTCGTAATGTTTCTAGGTCTTCGAAGAAAGCTGATACTCGTACCAATTCCTCGCGTCGACGTCGTGGTAGAACTAAATGTAAAAAACGGAAGTAATCGATACCGATAGGCGATAAAATATTATTAAGGACGTCACGTTTATTAAGTACAATGTTTGCTGTTTATTCCGAAGATTTTTTCTGTTTTTTTTTTTTTTCTTTTTTTTCTTTTTTTTCTTTTTCGTATAGTCCTTAAAACACGCAGAAATTTAGATCTCTTAACGAGACGAATCTCAGCAATTCAGAACGTTCCTTTATATAAAACAGCTAAGCTGTTATTATTTAATTTGAAAGTTCTAATATGAAACATTGTGAATGTTGTTAGATTTTATTAGTTTTACTTTTTTTTTTTTTTGGGATTTCGTTTAAATCGCTTTTTATTCGCAAAAAGGTTTGTCCCTTTAAGAGGGATAATTTATTATATATTTGATATATTGTTTAAAGATTAATATATTGACGATAATTTGTGTTTATCG